>OY282453.1:15254493-15821786 GCA_958295655.1 Palloptera scutellata
AAGCCAAAAAGTTTCATATAAAGTCAAAATTCATTGATATATGAAACTATCTATAGTTTCATATAAAGTTAAAAAGTTTCATATGAAGTCAAAATATTTCATATAAAGTTAAAATTCATAGATATAGTTTCATATAAAGTCAAAATTCATTGATATATGAAACTACTTATAGTTTCATATAAAGTCAAAATGTTTCAAATAAGGTAAAAATGGGTTTCATATAGAGTCAAAATTCATTGATATATTAAATTATCTATAGTTTCATATAAAGTCAAAATTCATTGATTTATAGTTTCATATAAAGTCAAAAAGTTTCATATAAAGTCAAAATTCATTGATATATGAAACTACTTATAGTTTCATATAAAGTCAAAAAGTTTCAAATAAGGTAAAAATGAGTTTCATATAAAGTCAAAAAATTTCATATAATGTCTAAATTCATTGATATATGAAAATACTTTATATTATAGTTCCATATAAAGTCAAAAAGTTTCATATAAAATCAAAATTCATTCATACTTATAGTTTCATATAAAGTCAAAAAGTTTCATATAAAGTGAAAAAAGTATCATATAGAGTCAAAATTCATTGATATATGAAACTATTTATAGTTTCTTATAAAGTCAAAAAGTTTCATATAAAGTTAAAATTCATAGATATAGTTTCATACAAAGTCAAAATTCGTTGATATATGAAACTATTTATAGTTTCATATAAAGTCAAAATGTTTCATATAACGTCAAAATTCATTGATATATGAAATTATCTATAGTTTCATCTAAAGTGAAAAATTCATTGATATATGAAATTATCTATAGTTTCATATAAAATCAGAAAGTGTCATATAAAGTCAAAATTCATTGATATATGAAACTACCTATAGTTTCATATAAAGTCAAAAGGTTTCATATAAAGTCAAAAATCATTGATTTATAGTTTCATATAAAGTGAAAAAGTTTGATATAAAGTCAAAATTCATTGAAATATGAAACTATCTATAGTTTCATATAAAGTCAAAAAGTTTCATGTAAAGTCAAAAAGTTTCATATAAAGTCCAAAAAATTTCATATAATGTCAAAATTCATTGATATATGAAAATATCTATAGTTTCATATAAAGTCAAAAAGTTTCATATAAAATCAAAATTCATTGATATATGAAATTATCTATAGTTTCATATAAAGTCAAAAAGTTTCATATAAAGTCAAAATTCATTAATATACGAAATTATCCATAGTTTCTTATAAAGTCAAAAAGTTTCATATAAAGTTAAAATTCATAGATATAGTTTCATATAAAGTCAAAATTCGTTGATATATGAAACTATCTATAGTTTCATATAAAGTTAAAAATTTTCATATAAAGTCAAAAAGTTTCATATAGAGTCAAAAAATTTCATATAAAGTCAAAATTCATTGATATAAAGTTTCATATAAAGTCAAAATTCATTGATTTATAGTTTCATATAAAGTCAAAATTCATTGATATATGAAACTACTTATAGTTTCATATAAAGTCAAAAAATTTCAAATAAGGTAAAAATGGGTTTCATATAGAGTCAAAATTCATTGATATATGAAATTATCTATAGTTTCATATAAAGTCAAAATTCATTGATTTATAGTTTCATATAAAGTCGAAATTCATTGATATATGAAACTACTTATAGTTTCATATAAAGTCAAAAAGTTTCATATAAAGTCAAAAAGTTTCATATGAAGTCAAAAAGTTTCATATAAAGTCAAAAAGTTTCATATAAAGTCAAAAAATTTCATATAATGTCTAAATTCATTGATATATGAAAATATCTATAGTTTCATATAAAGTCAAAAAGTTTCATATAAAATCAAAATTCATTGATATATGAAATTATCTATAGTTTCATATAAAGTCAAAAAGCTTCATATAAAGTAAAAATTCATTGATATATGAAACTATTTATAGTCACATATAATCCAAAAAGTTTCATATAAAGTCAAAATTCATTGATATATGAAATCATTTATAGTTTCATATAAAGCCAAAAAGATTCATATAAAGTCAAAATTCATTGATATATGAAACTATCTATAGTTTCATATAAAGTTAAAAAGTTTCATATAAAGTCAAAAAGTTTCATATAAAGTCAAAAAATTTCATATAAAGTTAAAATTCATTTATATATAGTTTCATATAAAGGCAAAATTCATTGATTTATAGTTTCATATAAAGTCGAAATTCATTGATATATGAAACTACTTATAGTTTCATATAAAGTCAAAAAGTTTCATATAAATTCAAAAAGTTTCATATGAAGTCAAAAAGTTTCATATAAAGTCAAAAAGTTTCATATAAAGTCAAAAAATTTCATATAATGTCTAAATTCATTGATATATGAAAATATCTATAGTTTCATATAAAGTCAAAAAGTTTCATATAAAATCAAAATTCATTGATATATGAAATTATCTATAGTTTCATATAAAGTCAAAAAGCTTCATATAAAGTAAAAATTCATTGATATATGAAACTATTTATAGTCACATATAATCCAAAAAGTTTCATATAAAGTCAAAATTCATTGATATATGAAATCATTTATAGTTTCATATAAAGCCAAAAAGATTCATATAAAGTCAAAATTCATTGATATATGAAACTATCTATAGTTTCATATAAAGTCAAAAAGCTTCATATAAAGTCAAAAAGTTTCATATGAAGTCAAAAAGTTTCATATAAAGTCAAAAAATTTCATATAATGTCTAAATTCATTGATATATGAAAATATCTATAGTTTCATATAAAGTCAAAAAGTTTCATATAAAATCAAAATTCATTGATATATGAAATTATCTATAGTTTCATATAAAGTCAAAAAGCTTCATATAAAGTAAAAATTCATTGATATATGAAACTATTTATAGTCACATATAATCCAAAAAGTTTCATATAAAGTCAAAATTCATTGATATATGAAATCATTTAAAGTTTCATATAAAGCCAAAAAGATTCATATAAAGTCAAAATTCATTGATATATGAAACTATCTATAGTTTCATATAAAGTTAAAAAGTTTCATATAAAGTCAAAAAGTTTCATATAAAGTCAAAAAATTTCATATAAAGTCAAAATTCATTGATATATAGTTTCATATAAAGTCAAAATTCATTGATTTATAGTTTCATATAAAGTCAAAATTCTTTGATATATGAAACTACTTATAGTTTCATATAAAGTCAAAATGTTTCAAATAAGGTAAAAATGGGTTTCATATAGAGTCAAAATTCATTGATATATTAAATTATCTATAGTTTCATATAAAGTCAAAATTCATTGATTTATAGTTTCATATAAAGTCGAAAAGTTTCATATAAAGTCAAAATTCATTGATATATGAAACTACTTATAGTTTCATATAAAGTCAAAAAGTTTCAAATAAGGTAAAAATGAGTTTCATATAAAGTCAAAAAATTTCATATAATGTCGAAATTCTTTGATATATGAAAATATCTATAGTTTCATATAAAGTGAAAAAAAGTTTCATATAAAGTCAAAATTCATTGAAAATATGAAACTACTTATAGTTTCATATAAAGTCAAAAAGCTTCATATAAAGTAAAAATTCATTGATATATGAAACTATTTATAGTTTCATATAAAGTCAAAAAGTTTCATATAAAGTCAAAATTCTTTGATATATGAAACTATTTATAGTTTCATATAAAGTCAAAAAGTTTCATATAGAGTCAAAATTCATTGATATATGAAACTATTTATAGTTTCATGTATAGTCAAAAAGTTTTATATAAAGTCAAAATTCATTGATATATGAAACTATTTATAAATTTCATATAAAGTCAAAATTCACTCTAGTCAAAAAGTTTCATATAAAGTCAAAAAGTTTCATATAAAGTCAAAATTCATTGATATATGAAATTATCTATAGTTTCATATAAAGTCAAAAAGTTTCATATAAAGTCAAAATTCATTGATATGTGAAACTATTTACTTACTTACTTACTTACTTACTTACAGTCACTTCTGCTATGCGCGCGCTGGCGCCAGTTGATAAGGCCAAGTGGAGTCAGGTTGCCCTGCACCTGGTCTTTCCAACGGAGATTAGGACGTCCCCTTCTGCGTGTTCCTCCACCGTGGTTCGAATAAAACACCCTTCTAGCCGGAGCGCTTTCTTCCATTCGCTCAACATGACCCAGCCAGCGAAGCCGCTGGAGTTTTATACGCTTGACTATGTCAGTGTCGGCGTACAGCCCATACAGCTCATCGCTCCATCTTATTCGATACACGTCGTCCACGCATACTGGACCGTAGATCTTACGGAGTATCTTCCTCTCGAACGCTCCTAACAGCCTCTCATCATTGATGGTCAATGTCCACGTCTCTGCGCCATACATTAGGACGGGAAGGATGAGGGACTTATAGAGCGTTATTTTCGTCGGTCGAGAGAGGGCTCTACTTCTCAATTGCCTACTGAGCCCGTAGTAACACCTGTTGGCAAGAGTTAGTCTCCGCTTGATCTCAAGGCTGACATTATTGTTGGTGTTTATGCTGGATCCTAGATAAACGAAATCCTTGACGACTTCAAAAGTGTAGTTGTCAACAGTGACATTTTGTCCAAGACGCCGTGACTCTTTGTTTGTTGACACAAGGTATTTCGTTTTGTCCTCGTTCACCACTAGACCCACACGACGAGACTCCCTTTCCAGGTTGGATAATGCTGCACTGACTGCTCGAGCGTTTTTGCCAATGATGTCAATATCATCAGCGTATGCTAGCAGCATGACACTCTTGTAGAAGATAGTGCCAGAGATGTCGATGTTCGCAGCTCGAATTATTTTCTCCAGCATAAGGTTAAAGAAGTCGCACGATAGGGAGTCACCTTGTCTGAAACCCCTTTTGGTATCAAATGGTGCGGAGAGGTCTGTCCCAATTTTCACTGGGCTAGTGGTGTTGGTCAGTGTCATTTGGCAAAGACGAAAGAGCTTTGCAGGGATACCAAAATCAGACATTGCGGCGTACAAGTGATCCCTGATCGTGCTGTCGAAGGCGGCTTTATAATCGACAAATAGATGATGGGTGTCGATCTGTTTTTCTCGGGTCTTTTCCAGGATTTGGCGTAGTGTGAATATCTGGTCGATGGTGGATTTACCAGGCCTGAAGCCACACTGATAAGGTCCAATCGGTTTGTTGACGATGGGCTTCAGTCTTTCGCACAGTACGCTCGATAGAACCTTATATGCAATATTAAGAAGGCTTATCCCACGGTAGTTGGCGCAGATCGTGGAATCACCTTTCTTATGGATTGGGCAGAGTACGCTGAGATTCCAATCACTTGGCATGCTTTCATCTGACCATATTCTGCATAGAAGCTCATGCATGCGTTTTTTGAGCTCTTCGCCTCCGGTCTTAAACAACTCAGCAGGCAGGCCATCTGCACCTGCAGCCTTATTGTTTTTCAGCCGAGCAATGGCTGTTAAGACCTCCTCATAGTCAGGTGGCGGTACTTCAACGCCGTCAGTGATTGGGGTTTCCGGAGTGGGTTCCGCAGTGGCGGGATTATTGCCGTCTTCGCCATTAAGCAGCTGCGAAAAGTGCTCCCTCCATAATCTCATTATGCCCTGGATATCTGTCACCAGATTTCCGTCTTCATCCTTGCAGGAAGAGGCCCCGGTCTTCAAACCAAGAGTCAGGCGTCTTATTCTTTCAAAGAATTTTCGGACCTCCTTCCTGTCCCGCAACATTTCGATATCATTGAACTAGCGTCTTTCTTCATCTCTTTTCTTGCGCCTGAAAAGACGTTTCTCCTCCCTCCTCAACTTTCTGTATCGCTCCTTAGCAGCTCGCGTTGCAACTGACTGCAGGGTGGCTCTGTAGACTGCATTTTTTGCTTCAGTAGCATCGCGACACTCTTGGTCGTACCACATATTTCTTCGTCGACGGTGGTAGCCTAGCACCTCTTCGGCAGCCGTACGCATAGAGCGGGAAATGTGCGACCACTGTGCGCATATATCATCAAGTTGAGGGGTGTTTTGCGAAAGGAGAAGTGCAAGTTGGTTGGCAAAGACTTTGGCTGTCTGTTGTGATTGCAGCTTTTCGACATCCAGCTTTCTCTTTGTACCTATCCGTACGCGATTTGCTATACATATACGTGTGCAGACCTTGGATGCAACCAAGTAGTGGTCTGAGTCGATGTTTGCACCACGTATTGTGCGTACGTCTAGTACATTGGAAGCGTGCCTTCCGTCGATCACAACGTGCTCAATTTGGTTTCGTGTGTTTTGATCAGGGGACAGCCAAGTGGCCTTATGGATACCTTTATGTTGGAATCTGGTGCTACTAACTGTCATGTTTCGTGCCGCGGCGAAGTCGATCAGTCTCATACCGTTATCGGTGGCTTCGTCGTGGAGACTGAATTTTCCGATCGTCGGACCAAAGAGACTCTCCTTGCCCACCTTGGCATTAAAGTCGCCTAACACGATTTTAACATCGTGGCGGGGGCAATGCTCATAAGCTTTGTCGAGGAGCTCGTAGAAGTCATCTTTGATCGTTTCATCCTTCTCATCCGTTGGGGCATGGACACAAATTAGGCTGATGTTGAAGAATTTTGCCTTGATGCGGATAGTGGCTAGGCGCTCGTTCACGGCCGTGAACCTCGAGACTAGATGACGCAGTCTCTTCCCATCCACAAATCCAACACCAAATTCGTGTCTCGACGCATGACAGCTGTAGTAGATATCACAGGATGCTCTTTTGGAGCAACCCTGTCCCGTCCATCGCATTTCCTGTATAGCGGTGATGTCAGCTCTATATTTTTGGAGGACATCCACCAGCTGGATAGAGGCACCTTCCCTGTAGAGGGTTAGGACATTCCAGGTGCATATCCGTAAATCGTTGTCCTTTGGGCGTTTGCGGGAGTCGTCAACATTAGAGGGGTTCGTTATCCGAGGCTTATTTGGAGGATTCATTGGTGGGTATTTTAACGTGGTGGGTTCCAAGCCCGACGCACAACCATTCATTCAAGGCCATGGAGAAGCCCGCCGCACACATTAGTTAACTCACTGACGGTTGTCAGATCGCTATCCAGGGGACGCCACGAGGAGGCTGTGTGTCGACTTGAAACGTAGAAGCGCAAGGATCGACCATGGACGCACCTGCGACTGTCACGAACTTTACCTTGTGTCCTACGCCCCAGGCCCCCCGTAGTGGTATTTCATAGTCGATTAATAACCGAAATTATTTATCTCCCACTTATGCTATACCTCTTATGTCTCCCTACACTACCACATTAGGGTCAAGCTCAACAGGGTCTTCTTTCCCCGCTAATTATTCCAACCCCGTTCCCTTGGCTGTGGTTTCGCTAGATAGTAGATAGGGACAGTAGAAATCTCGTTAATCCATTCATGCTCGTCACTAATTAGTTGACGAGGCATTTGGCTACCTTAAGAGAGTCATAGTTACTCCCGCCGTTAACCCGCGCTTACTTGAATTTCTTCACTTTGACATTCAGAGCACTGGGCAGAAATCACATTGTGTCAACACCCGTTAGGGCCATCACAATGCTTTGTTTTAATTAGACAGTCGGATTCCCCAAGTCCGTGCCAGTTCTGGATTGATAATCGTTATAATTTAAAAATAATATATCTTACGATAATTCATTAAAAATTTTAGCAAGAAAGTTCCGTAATTGGCTACGTAATTACTATCCGGGGAACAAGAACGGAAATTCTCTGTTTACCCAGAACGAGTACCTAAACCATGTTATTGCTTCCCAATCAAGCCCGATTATCTCAATCTTCAGAGCCAATCCTTATCCCGAAGTTACGAATCTAATTTGCCGACTTCCCTTACCTACATTTTTCTATCGACTAGAGACTCTTCACCTTGGAGACCAGCTGCGGATAAGCCTGTTGAGAAGTTTGCGTGACCCCACCATAAATTTTCAAGGTCCGAGGAGAAAATATCGGCACAACAGTAAATGTCATGCTCTTCTTTTTACTTAAATTACGAACTATGGGTTTTCCGTTTACTGAAATGGATCACTTCTTACTTTACAAGTCGATTGCAGAGTGTATTGTTCAAGGGCTTTAAGTCTAATTGTTTTCCTGTTACTTCTGGCATTGCTCAAGGGAGTCATCTGGACCCCATTCTTTTTTTGCTTTTTGTTAACGATTTGCCCATTGTTTTTCAAAATTGATGTACGCTGATGACGTGAAAATATTTTATGCATTTAATAATACCGACGACACTAAGTTACTACAAAATGACCTAAATCAACTGTACAGTTGGTGTGGCTTAAACTTAATTGAACTGCATTTAAATAAATGTAAACAAAATTTATTTTTCACGTAAAACTAGTTTATTATTTAACTATTAAATTGATAACTTACTTACTTACTTACTTAGCTGGCGCTACAACCGATGATCGGTCTTGGCTGCCTCCACAAAGCTTCGCCAGTCACTTCTGCTATGCGCGCGCTGGCGCCAGTTGATAAGGCCAAGTGGAGTCAGGTTGCCCTGCACCTGGTCTTTCCAACGGAGATTAGGACGTCCCCTTCTGCGTGTTCCTCCACCGTGGTTCGAATAAAACACCCTTCTAGCCGGAGCGCTTTCTTCCATTCGCTCAACATGACCCAGCCAGCGAAGCCGCTGGAGTTTTATACGCTTGACTATGTCAGTGTCGGCGTACAGCCCATACAGCTCATCGCTCCATCTTATTCGATACACGTCGTCCACGCATACTGGACCGTAGATCTTACGGAGTATCTTCCTCTCGAACGCTCCTAACAGCCTCTCATCATTGATGGTCAATGTCCACGTCTCTGCGCCATACATTAGGACGGGAAGGATGAGGGACTTATAGAGCGTTATTTTCGTCGGTCGAGAGAGGGCTCTACTTCTCAATTGCCTACTGAGCCCGTAGTAACACCTGTTGGCAAGAGTTAGTCTCCGCTTGATCTCAAGGCTGACATTATTGTTGGTGTTTATGCTGGATCCTAGATAAACGAAATCCTTGACGACTTCAAAAGTGTAGTTGTCAACAGTGACATTTTGTCCAAGACGCCGTGACTCTTTGTTTGTTGACACAAGGTATTTCGTTTTGTCCTCGTTCACCACTAGACCCACACGACGAGACTCCCTTTCCAGGTTGGAGAATGCTGCACTGACTGCTCGAGCGTTTTTGCCAATGATGTCAATATCATCAGCGTATGCTAGCAGCATGACACTCTTGTAGAAGATAGTGCCAGAGATGTCGATGTTCGCAGCTCGAATTATTTTCTCCAGCATAAGGTTAAAGAAGTCGCACGATAGGGAGTCACCTTGTCTGAAACCTCTTTTGGTATCAAATGGTGCGGAGAGGTCTGTCCCAATTTTCACTGCGCTGGTGGTGTTGGTCAGTGTCATTTGGCAAAGACGAATGAGCTTTGCAGGGATACCAAAATCAGACATTGCGGCGTACAAGTGATCCCTAATCGTGCTGTCGAAGGCGGCTTTATAATCGACAAATAGATGATGGGTGTCGATCTGTTTTTCTCGGGTCTTTTCCAGGATTTGGCGTAGTGTGAATATCTGGTCGATGGTGGATTTACCAGGCCTGAAGCCACACTGATAAGGTCCAATCAGTTTGTTGACGATGGGCTTCAGTCTTTCGCACAGTACGCTCGATAGAACCTTATATGCAATATTAAGAAGGCTTATCCCACGGTAGTTGGCGCAGATCGTGGAATCACCCTTCTTATGGATTGGGCAGAGTACGCTGAGATTCCAATCACTTGGCATGCTTTCATCTGACCATATTCTGCATAGAAGCTCATGCATGCGTTTTTTGAGCTCTTCGCCTCCGGTCTTAAACAACTCAGCAGGCAGGCCATCTGCACCTGCAGCCTTATTGTTTTTCAGCCGAGCAATGGCTGTTAAGACCTCCTCATAGTCAGGTGGCGGTACTTCAACGCCGTCAGTGATTGGGGTTTCCGGAGTGGGTTCCGCAGTGGCGGGATTATTGCCGTCTTCGCCATTAAGCAGCTGCGAAAAGTGCTCCCTCCATAATCTCATTATGCCCTGGATATCTGTCACCAGATTTCCGTCTTCATCCTTGCAGGAAGAGGCCCCGGTCTTCAAACCAAGAGTCAGGCGTCTTATTCTTTCAAAGAATTTTCGGACCTCCTTCCTGTCCCGCAACATTTCGATATCATTGAACTAGCGTCTTTCTTCATCTCTTTTCTTGCGCCTGAAAAGACGTTTCTCCTCCCTCCTCAACTTTCTGTATCGCTCCTTAGCAGCTCGCGTTGCAACTGACTGCAGGGTGGCTCTGTAGACTGCAGTTTTTGCTTCAGTAGCATCGCGACACTCTTGGTCGTACCACATATTTCTTCGTCGACGGTGGTAGCCTAGCACCTCTTCGGCAGCCGTACGCATAGAGCGGGAAATGTGCGTCCACTGTGCGCATATATCATCAAGTTGAGGGGTGTTTTGCGAAAGGAGAAGTGCAAGTTGTTGGCAAAGACTTTGGCTGTCTGTTGTGATTGCAGCTTTTCGACATCCAGCTTTCTCTTTGTACCTATCCGTACGCGATTTGCTACACATATACGTGTGCAGACCTTGGCTGCAACCAAGTAGTGGTCTGAGTCGATGTTTGCACCACGTATTGTGTGTACGTCTAGTACATTGGAAGCGTGCCTTCCGTCGATCACAACGTGATCAATTTGGTTTCGTGTGTTTTGATCAGGGGACAGCCAAGTGGCCTTATGGATATCCTTATGTTGGAATCTGGTGCTACTAACTGTCATGTTTCGTGCCGCGGCGAAGTCGATCAGTCTCATACCGTTATCGGTGGCTTCGTCGTGGAGACTGAATTTTCCGATCGTCGGACCAAAGAGACTCTCCTTGCCCACCTTGGCATTAAAGTCGCCTAACACGATTTTAACATCGTGGCGGGGGCAATGCTCATAAGCTTTGTCGAGGAGCTCGTAGAAGTCATCTTTGATCGTTTCATCCTTCTCATCCGTCGGGGCATGGACACAAATTAGGCTGATGTTGAAGAATTTTGCCTTGATGCGGATAGTGGCTAGGCGCTCGTTCACGGCCGTGAACCTCGAGACTAGATGACGCAGTCTCTTCCCAACCACAAATCCAACACCAAATTCGTGTCTTGACGCATGACAGCTGTAGTAGATATCACAGGATGCTCTTTTGGAGCAACCCTGTCCCGCCCATCGCATTTCCTGTATAGCGGTGATGTCAGCTCTATATTTTTGGAGGACATCCACCAGCTGGATAGAGGCACCTTCCCTGTAGAGGGTTCGGACTTTCCAGGTGCATATCCGTAAATCGTTGTCCTTTGGGCGTTTGCGGGAGTCGTCACCATTAGAGGGGTTCGTTATCCGAGGCTTATTTGGAGAATTCATTGGTGGGTATTTTAACGTGGTGGGTTCCAAGCCCGACGCACAACCATTCATTCAAGGCCATGGAGAAGCCCGCCGCACACATTAGTTAACTCACTGACGGTTGTCAGATCGCTATCCAGGGGACGCCACGAGGAGGCTGTGTGTCGACTTGAAACGTAGAAGCGCAAGGATCGACCGTGGACGCACCTGCGACTGTCACGAACTTTACCTTGTGTCCTACGCCCCAGGCCCCCCATGAAATTGATAACTACAAACTTGAAATCGTTTCAACAGTGACTTTGGATACCAAACTTTTTTCAATATTCACATTAACAAAATCATTAACAAGGCCTCCCGTGTGCTAGGTTTCATTAAACGATGGACGAAAGAATTTGATGACCCAAATGTTACCAAACTGTTATTTGATTCTTTAGTACGTCCAATATTAGAATATGCTTCAATAGGTTGGTGTCCATTGAATACTACATTTATACTTAAACTTTAACAGGGCAAAATAAATAGCACTTATCTTCTAAGTAGGCTTAATATCAATATACCTACACATGCTACAAGCAATTATGATTTGATATGCTTGAAAAAATAATTGTTACACCTTAAAGTTTGAATCTTTAAATAATGCCTGTATAGATTTCAATAAAGTTTATCATTTAATAGATTTTCCCGATTCATTAAAATTAATTAAAGATAAAATTCTTTTAAAAATTATTAATTAACTCTCTCCACTATCCAGCCAGTTTGTGCTTAGTGGAGTTCTCTCCCCTCGCGCTTTTGCTTTCGTTCGCGCTTCTTCGGTGGAGATAACTCACACTTTGATGTTGATGGTCGCCATGCTGATGGCAACAGTAGTCTGTTGTACGTGTTGATGGCGATGGTAGCAGAGCTGGTAGAGCCGTTGACATCTTCTTTATTCTTCTTTTAATGGCACAAAAGCCCATTTAGGGACTAGGCCGAGCTTTTCCCATCCACTCATGATGTGCGTATTATATTTTTGTACATAAATGGAAGGGACCTACGGTTTTATGCCTAATCCGAACAACGAAGTGAAAAACTTTTCTTAGGTCCCTCAATTGCCTACTGAGCCCGTAATAACACCTGTTGGCAGGAGTTAATATCCGCTTGATCTCAAGGCTGACATGATTGTTAGTACTAATGCTGGATCCTAGGTAAACGAAATCCTTTACAACTTCAAAAGTATAATTGTCAACAGTGACAATTTGTCCAAGACTATTCCATTTTGACTCTTTGTTTGTTAACACAGCGTATTTCTTTTTGTCCTCATTCACCATTAGACTTACTTGACCTACTCAATGAGACTCCTTTCCACATTGGAGAATGCTGCACTGACTGCTCGATCGTTTTTGCCAATGATGTCAATATCATCAGCGTATGCTAGCAGCATGACACTTTTGTAGAAAATAGTTCCAGAGATGTCGATTGTCGCACCTCGAATTATTTTCTCCAGCATAAAGTTAAAGAAGTCGAACGATAGGGAGTCATCTTTCCTGAAACCTCTTTTGCTAACAAATGGCGCGGAGAGGTTTGTCCCAATTTTCACTGCGTCGGAGACGTCGTTCAGTGCCATTTTGCCAAGACCAATGAGCTTTGCAGGGATACCAAAATCAGATATTGCGCTCATACAACTGATCTCTAATCGTGCTTATATAATGGACGATTAGATGGTGGTCTTTTCCAGGATTTGGCGTAGTGTGAATATCTGATCAATGATAGATTTACCATGCCGGAAGCCACACTGATAAGGTCCAATCAGTTTGTTGACGATGGGCTTCAGTCTTTCGCACAGTACGCTCGATAGAACCTTATATACAATATTAAGAAGGCTTATCCCACGGTAGTTGGCGCAGATCAACTTTCTTATGGATTGGGCAGAGTACGGAGAGGTTCCAATTACTTGGCATGCTTTTATCCGACCATATTCTGCATAGAAGCTCATGCACGCGTTTTTTGAGCTCTTCGGCTCCAGTCTTAAACAACTCAGCAGGAAGGCCATCAGTACCTGCAACCTTATTGTTTTTCAGCCGAGTGATTGCTGTTAAAGCCTCCTCGGGCGGCGGTACTTCAACACCTCCTCCCTTCTCAACCCTCTGTATCGTTCCTTAGCGGCTCGCGTTGCAACTGAGTGCAGGGTGGCTCTATATACTGAGTTTTTTGCTTTAGTAGCATTGCGACACTCTTGGTCGTATCACATACTTCTCTGTCGGCGGTAGCCTAGCACCTCTTCGGCAGCCATAGCCATAGAGCGAGAAATGTGCGTCCACTGCATATATCATCAAGTTGAGGGATGTTTTGCGATAGGAGGAATGCGAGTTGATTGGTGAAGACTTTGGTTGACTCTTGTGATTGCTGCTTTTCTACATCCAGCTTTCTTTGTACCTATCCGTATGCGATTTACTACACATACACGTGTGTCGATCTTGGCTGCAACCAAGTGGTTGTCTGAGTCGATGTATTGTGCGCACGTCTAGTTCATTGGAAGCGTGCCTTCCGTCGATGACAACAGGACAATATCGAGAAGTTGAAATCTGATGCTACTAACCGTTGTCGGTGGCTTCGTCGTGGAGACTGAATTTTCCGATCGTTGAACTTTAATGCCACTTTGGCATTAAAGTCGCCTAACAAGATTTTGATATAGTGGCGTGGGCAATGCTTATAAGTATTGTCGAGGAGCCTTTAGAAGACACCTTTGTCGTACATCCTTCCCATCCGTTGGGGAATGGACACAAATTAGTTACAAAGTTAGTGCTAGGCGCTCGTTCACGGGCGTGAATCTCTAGACTAGAATCTCTAGAATTTTTTAATATTTCTTTAATTTGCTTTAAGTGTATATTTTGTCCCCAGAGTCAGCCACGAAATATTCCTATGAATGAATCCTTTTTACATGTAACTTTTATACGTTGATCATGCAAAGAACGAGCTTTTCGAAAATAAAATCGGAAATATTTTGATGGCAAGGGCTGTTAACAATGCGAGCAAATGTAAATGCTGCTCTACTGGTGCAGAAAATGTGGACGTCGTTTTGTATTTTAAGAAAACTTGTCGAGTTATACGAAGCTTTGGGATGGCCATCTTTAACATCAGTGTATATTGTACGAGTTTTACTTATTGCAATAAATTTGATTTTCCACTAAGTTGGCAATTGAACACTATCCTTATCACTAAACTAAACTAGTAGAAGTGGAATTTTATTTCCATTACCACTAGTCGTTTAGTGGCAATCAAAGCCAACTAGTGGTAGTAGGGTTTTGTGTCCACTACCCCACTAAAAGTTTAGTGGTAGTTGGGTTTGATGACCACTAACACTAAACATTTAGTGGTAGTTGAATTTAAAAAAAAACTACCACTTAACGTGTAGTGGTAGTCTTATTGACACTGGCACTAAATAGCTGGCCATACACGGTCAATAATACTGCCAGTATGACTGATGATTTTTCGAGCGAAATCTAATATTTCCTTGACTGTCCATAAGTGAAAGTGCAAGTTCGAAAAACTCAATACATTTACAGTTTTCCACTAGAAAAATATAATAGAACACCATCTTATTGTTTTGTTGTACTTGATGATAATTTAAAATAAAGTTAAATAAATATTTACGACCAAATTTTTTAACATTAACTTTTCCCAATTGTAATGACGAAGCATGCAATTTATTAAATTTAATTAAAAAATAGTGGTCGCTGTAGCGTAGTTGGTAGTGCGCTGGCCTGCTGCAAAATTTGCCCGGCGTTCAAACCTCGGCACAGGCATAATCAAAAAGTAAAAAAAAAACAATTTTTCTACACGGCACCACCTCTTGGCAGGCAATTACAAGAGTAAAAATTTACTAAGAAAGTTTATCACTTCGCAGTTCGGATTCTGCATAAAATTGTAGTTCCTCCCATATAAATAGATACAAATATATATAAATATAACACACACACATGAATGATGCGAAAAGCTCAGCCTAGGCCCTCCATAGGCTGTTGTGCCAATAAAAGAAAAAGAATTTAAAGAAAATTGTGTGCCTCAGTGGGACGCCTCAAGGAAGATTAGTTCTTCAGAACGTTTACGTTTTGAGTTTCAGGTTTAGTAATCGCAGTTCTCAGACATTCGTGGCCTGCCACGCAAATTTTTAAGGAAATCTTCTGCCCTTCTCTTTCATTGAGAAGCTGTGAATTCGGCCACCTCAATGACTTCCTGGTGCTGTATAATCTGGCGACCTTCGTCGGGACTCAATGACATGAGTGTTGATGCAATTATTGGCTCTAATGAACTTAGTTGCCATTTATGCTGTCTCTCCGCATTACTCTTTGCCAAAGGTTTTTCAATGAAATTCGAATTCTGTTGTACCTCAAGTTGCTGGGAAGTCTACACTCCTGCTATAACTCGGCGCTGGTTTTAGGCTTTTTCCCCGATAGCAGAATTTGAATTTTGTTGGGCGTCCAGTTTTCGACGAAGTCTATATTCCCGCTGTCTCTCAGCCACAGTTTTTGATGGAGATTTTATTGCAACACAATCGCCATTTATTTGTGCCTCGCGTTCATTCATTCTTTCAGCTCTTTCGTGGTTGCTGTGGCGTAGTGGTAGTGCCTTGGACTGTTACGCGGAGTGTCCGTGGTTTGAATCTCGGTACATTTTCCTTTTTATTTTTTATTTATTTTTTTTTGATTCATTCAGCACATAGGGTGTACCCCTATGAATGCAGAGCATTGTGTTGAATGGAAAGAAGATTGATAAGTGAGAGGAAGAAGGAGGGAGAATGAGAGAGGGAATGCAATCACAGAGGACACCAATTAAGAGATAGACAGCCACTGTGGCAAGTGTTATGCCTTTACCACAATTAACTTCAGTTTATCAGTACAGACTATGAACGCATGTAGCGCCAAAGGCCAAACTTTTCGCATCCATTCATGTTGTGCGTGTTATATTTGTACATGAATGGAAGGGACCTACAGTTTTATGCCAAATCCGAACGGCGAAGTAAAAAGATTTTTCATAGCCAATTTTTACTCTTGTAGGTTTGCCATTGCCTGCCAAGAGGTGGTGCCGTGTATAAATTTTGATGTTGTTGCTTTTTTTTGCCTGTGCCGAGATTCGATTTTTTTAATTTAATTTATATATTATTTATTTATTTTGCCTTTGCCGAGATTTGAACCCTTGACACTCTGCGTAACAGTCCAACGCCCCACCACTACGCTACAGCGACCACTTAACTTGTCCTTCCTATCCCTTTCGTTGGCGCTACAATGCGGTTATAGTCGATATTGATAAACTGAAGTTCATTATGGTACAGGCAAAACACTTGCCACTCCATAACGGCAGTCTATCTCTTTATCGGTGTCCTGTGATTGCAGTCCCTCTCTCGTTCTCCCTCCTTCTTCTTCCCAACTATCAATCTTCCATCCAATCAACACGATACTCTGCATTTATAGGGGTACACCCTGTGTATTGACTGTTATATAAAAAACAGCTGTCCTTTTTCCGACAATTGCCGTTTTGCCACGATCATCTTTTATCCCATCATAAATATAAAAACGATTCTAAACAAGTAAACTTCATAAATAAAATAATAGAATGGAGATAAAATTATTTTCAAACTATCGGTTGCACGAGATGTTATGGAATATGAACATATTTTAATGTAGGCGCAAGGGCATAAAGCTAAAAACTTTTTGGTTCAATTGCTGCTGAAATGTGTGTGCCGGTGGAGATTATTAAAAATAAATTTCGGGCGCTGCGATGCATCTACACTGGTTGCTTTCTCATTCGAATTTTGAAGAAATTTTTAATTAAATATAATCAAAAAAATCTAAAAATATGGAGTATGACAACAATTAATAATTTGTAGTATACGGGCAGACAAAAAACATACAACAGATTAACTACCTTTTGCTTTGATGTTTTTATATTAATGAACTTGCAGCTTTTTTCACAATTTTATAAAATATTTCGAAAATAATACGTATTCCCAACTTGCATGTGTACTATTTTCTTCATTACTACTTGCTGTTTGAAAAGAAAATATCGCATGTGCTTATATTTTTGCGATGAATCTACGTAAATCTATGCATGTATATGCATAATTGTAGTAATATCTTTTTTTACTTTTTACTTTTTAATGGCACAACAGCCCATGGAGGGCCTAGGCCGAGCTTTTCGCATCCACTCATGTTGTGCGTGATATATTTGTACATGAATGGAAGGGACCTACAGTTTAATGCCGAATCCGAACGGCGAAGTGAAAAGCTTTTCATAGCAATTTTTACTCTTGTAGGTTTGCCATTGCCTGCCAAGAGGTGGTGCCGTGTAGAAAAATTATTTTTTTCTACTTTTTTATTTTGCCTGTGCCGAGATTCGAACCCCGGACACTCTGCGTAGCAGTCCAACACACTACCACTACACCACAGCGACCAGTAATATCTACATTTTAAAAATTCACTTTAATTCGCAAATTAGTAGGCAACTAATTTTGTAAATACTGATAAGTTGATTACAGTATTTTAAGACAGTAAAAATCAGAAATTCGGAATTCCATCAGTATTTCTTTCATTCTAATGGGATATTTTGCTTTGCACGATCAGTGTAAAAAAGTTTGGCGGTAATTGAATGTGTATTATTGCATTCAACCAAAAATTTTGTTCAATGGCATTTCAAACTTATATTAAGAAAACTTTTCCTCATACGATCAAACTTGAGTTTGCGGTGATAAAAAAAATCGAGAATTACACGAGTTACTGATAAATTTTAATTTAATTTTTTTTGGCAAGTCATTTCATCTTACTTTACTTTTAATGGCACAACAGCCCATAGCGGGCCTAGGCCGAGCTTTTCGCATCCACTCATGTTGTGCGTGTTATATATGTACATGAATGGAAGGGACCTACAGTTTAGTGCGGAATCCGGACGGTGAAGTGAAAATCTTTTCATAGCAATTTTTACTCTTGTAGGTTTGCCATTGCCTGCCAAGAGTTGGTGCCGTGTAGAAAAATAATTTTTTCTACTTTTTGATTTTTTGATTTTGGCTGTGCCGAGATTTGAACCCCGGACACTCTGCGTAGCAGTCCAACGCCCTCCCTCTACGCCGCAGCGACCAGTCATTTGATCAAGTCAACGTTAAAACAAGAAAAGTTATTAAGTTTCAAATATTCTTGGACCAACAATTAAGTTTCTAGTTGATTTCTCAATTTTCTTTTATTCAAATTTGTTGAAAAAATACGCTAGTTGCGTGTCGTTCCTTTGAAATCACAGCAGCGGTCGTCAATCTGGCAAGGCTGATGCTGCGTTCAAATTATTTAACATTTTGGGATGGTAACATAACTTTTGTACAAGTACAATACATTAAAAAAGAGAAGAAAATGGAGGAGAAAGTTCAATCAACCTTATCGAATTGCAGCTGAGAAATCCGAATAGGCTCGTTCGATAAACGATTTTTGCAAAAAGTGCATTATGTGTTTAAGTAATTAGAAATATAGCATTAAGTTTATCGTCTTATATTCATTCGTGTGTGATTTTGCGAATAAAAAATGTAAACTCGGTAAACAATTTATGGAAATAGTGTGTTGATTGTTACGTTTGACTCTGTAAACTTGTGTTAAGGTGCACGAAAGTTATAAACGGAAATTGGTATGCTTCTTATGTCTTATTATAATATTTGAAAATACATATAATACATAACTTAAATTCCACTTTACTTTGGAAACGTCATGTCTGATTACTTTGCGCTTTTCAACAATTCGCTGCTCTTCAGGGTAGCTGTTCATTGTAAATGTTATAAGTTTCAGCTTTTTGAAAGCTTATAATTGTATATATTTTGCTTTTTTTTCTATTGAATAAATTTATGGCAATGCTATTATTGAGCTGCATGAATAAGGGTTGCTTAAGCCGACAGGCCGATATCACACTGGCTCAGTTAACATCGAGGAGACAAAGTAGTTGTTGTTTCACATGTAAAGTTAAAAAAAAAATGAGGAGGATTGAGAGAAACAAATCGATAAACAATTTATGGAAATAGTGTATTGATTTTAGTCACTCGGGACAGGTTTGCATACTTTGAAATGAGCAGAAATCATATGCACTTGCGGAAACTTCTGCCAGTAACCGGTTTTCTTTACACCGTGTCGTCACAATCGTTCGTAGCTATACTACAAATAGTACGAAATAAATTGCAAATGAAGACTGCTATGAGTCATAGTATGCAATATATTGCATACCATATTTACCAGTTTACCATTTTTTACATACTGCAATTTTTCATTTCGCGGCAAACTCATCGTGGCATCACTCTTTAAAAAGAAAAAAACAAACAGTAGTAAAATAATTAACAGTGACAAAACAAAATATTATAGTGTCGAGGGACGGATACCTGAAATTTAAAATAAATAAATTTATTTG
Organism: Palloptera scutellata; assembly: GCA_958295655.1. Lineage (NCBI taxonomy): Eukaryota > Metazoa > Arthropoda > Insecta > Diptera > Pallopteridae > Palloptera > Palloptera scutellata. The sequence continues at coordinate 15,274,278 of OY282453.1, forward strand.
GGGCAGTTTTGCCCGGTCTACTCTACATTTACACATGCATGTAAATAACTGCAAGTTGAGAATACGTATTTCCTTCGAAATAATTTGGAGTTGCAAGTGGCTTTAGTGTTCACACACATATAATTGCTAATTCATTAATAAAAAAATTAATAAAAAAAAAGTAAAAGGTCAATCCGATGAGTTTTTAATTTTCAATTCAGAGAAATTATTCATTGCCATATACTATATACATATTGAGAGTAAACATCATTTTAATTAAATTTATGTATTGTATCAGATTTGTACAACGAAGGCAAAGATTCTCGCTACCATAGCAATTTTACGTTTTTTTTTTGTATCGAATTTTATTTACACACCTGGACAAAACAATAGAAGTGAACATATTTTTTTTTTCAAAAAAGCTTGGCTTTCATATATTTTTTATTATCCTTCCTTTGTTTTGGCGTTTAAGTTCTCCCCAGAGGTTCTCAATATGATTTAGATCTGGGGATTGACTTGGCCACTCAAGTACGTCTACACTATGCTCTTGGAACCATGCTTTGACAACTCGCGATGAATGTTTAGGATCACTGTCCTGCTGAAATTTCCACAAAAGCGGCATATTATCTTCGACATATGGTAACATTACCGTTTCCAACAAATCCTTATACACGAATCTATCCATAACGCCATTAATTTGATGTATCAGACCAATACCACACTGTTGATATCACACTGGCACAGTTAACACCGAGGACACAAAATTGTCATTGTTTTACATGTAAAATTAAAAAAAAATCAAAGAGGAAGATGGAGAGGAACAACTCGGTAAACAATTTATGGAACTAATGTATTGAGCTGCCACCTATGTTCTTCACTGTTTTCTTTGTGAGCCGGACGTCGAATTCTTTGCCTTTCGGGCGATGATCGTTTCTTTCCGCATCGTTACCAAACATATTTATTTTTGTTTCATCGCTCCAGAGAATATTGCGCCATTTTTTTCTCCCTGTGAACCGCACCACGTTTTATGAACTAATGCAAAATTTTTCCTTTTCAAATTTGCAGTTCTAAGCAGAGGACCTTTGCGAGCAATCCTACCGGGTAGATTTGCGCTTACTAATCGTCTTGGAACGGTTCGTGATGATACAACATTCCCAATTTCGCTTGCAATTGTTCTGGGCAACTTGAACGGGTCGCGTTTAGCTAATATAACGATACGATTGTCGGTCACTAATGAAGTTTTTTTGGGTGCTCCACGCGTTTCAATAGCTTTCTGGCTTGAGAGCATTTGTAACGAAATTCTGAGACAATGAAGGACAATCTTACAATACAATATTCGCATGATACTGCACCTACATAGTTATATCTTAGAAACTAAAAGCATTTCTTTTTATTAATACTGTATAGGTTAAGTACCTTAACTTAAGGTGTCAGGGTTTTGAGGTTTTTAAGAGGCGATGGCACTGAAAAGGGGAAATTTTTATGTATATTTGCAGAAAAAGAAGCAAATTACAAACACTTAAGAGAGAGCTACTTAACTGGGGTTAACTGTACATTTAATAGTAGTTTTTCCTTAAAAGCCAATAGAAGAACAAAATTTTTTTTAAGATCAAAGTGCTTCAGTCATTTCAGCTTGTGTTGCAATCCATCTGTGTTTTATAGTGTTCATGCCACTTCAGGTTCATAAGTTCTCAGCCTATCTGCATCAGCTTCAGCAAATCGTTTGATTACATTTTACTAATACTAGTGACTATTTGTATCTCTAAGTTACGATGTAGACTTTCTGATATACCACGGATCATTGGAAAAAGATATTAAATTTTATTTTAAAAGCGTTATATAATACATACTTAAATATGTAAATAGATATTTTGTTCCGCCTCATTGAACTGAACTGTGTCTTAAATCTAATTCTTCTCTTTTCTTTTTGATGTGTGCAAAGCTTTCCAGCGAAGCTTTGCATCCAGTGTAAGGTCTAAGTACTTGGAAATCTCTGCATATAGGATCTGTGATTCCCTAGGATGGGAATTTGCACGGTAATTATCGACATAATCGACAAGTAACGGTATTGCTAACTATCGACAATTGTCGACGTCCGGTTCACAAAGAAAACAGTGAAGCACATAGGTGGCAGCTCAATACACTACTTCCATAAATTGTTTACCGAGTTCTTCTCCATCTTCCTCTTTAATTTTTTTATTTTACATGTGAAACAACAACAATTTTGTTTCCTCGGTGTTAACTGTGCCAGTGTGGTATGGGGCTGTTTTTCTTAGCAAGGTATTGGTCCGATACATCAAATTAATGGCGTTATGGATAGATTCGTGTATAAGGATTTGTTGGAAACGGTAATGTATGCTGAGCATACTATGCCGCTTTTGTGGAAACGTCCAAGTACTTGGCAATCTCTGCATATAGGATCTGCGATTCCCTAGGATTGGAATTTGCTCGGTAATTGTCGACATATGCTGAGCATAATATGCCGCTTTTGTGGAAACGTCCAAGTACTTGGCAATCTCTGCATATAGGATCTGCGATTCCCTAGGATTGGAATTTGCTCGGTAATTGTCGACATAATCGGCAAGCAACGGTATTGTTAACTATCGACAATTGTCGATATTTCAAAAACTTAATTTTTACAAAACAAAGAACTGGTTGAATTCGAAAAGTATCAAATTGGCATCATTCCTCGGCATCTTAATTTCTTTCTTCTCTGTTTATTTAATTTTTTTAACTTAATAAATTATTCTAACAAACTTTACTAAATTAATGTTTAATTAAATATATATATGAAGCGCTTAGCGGAAGAAAGGTTTATATCCATGCTTGGCGAAAGGAGGTGGATATGGGCCCGTGATTCAAACCCTAAAATTTGGAAATTTTTTAAAACAAAATATAAAATTTTTTTTGAGAATGTGTAACATTTGTATTTTTTGTTTTGGTTTTTACAAGTTTGGTTATAATTTCTTTCAACAAGTTTGTTAATTTATCTATATGAATTTTTCATTTCAAATGCAAAATAATTAATTTCATTCTTTTTTGTTGATTTTCAAAACTACCTTCCAAACAAGCATGACTGTTGACATTACCCCTGAGCAAGGTCGCTGTAGCGTAGCGCTAGTGTGTTGGACTGTTACGCAGAGTGTCAAGGGTTCGAATCTCGGTACAGGCAAATTGAAAAAAAAAAATAAATAAAATATTAAATAAATTCCAAAAAAAAAAATAAAAAAAAAAAATTCAACAAAATTAATACACGGCACCACCTCTTGGCAGGCAATGGGAAACCTACAAGAGTAAAATATGCCTATGAAAAGCTTTTCACTTCGCCGTTCGGATTCGGCATAAAACTGTAGGTCCCTTCCATTAATGTGCAAATATAACACGCGCAACATGAGTGGATGCGAAAAGCTCGGCCTTTGGCGCTACATGCGATCATAGTCTGCACTGATAAATTGAAGTTAATTGTAGTAAAGGCATAACACATGCCACATTGCATTCCTTCTTTCATTCTCTCTCCTTATTCCTTCCATTCAACACAATGCTCTGCATTCATAGGGGTACACCCTGTGTGTTGTATGTAAAAAAAAAAAGAAAAAAAAAAAGGTTTAAATTATTTGAGTCCAATTTGAAAACCATAATATGTAGGGTGGTCCATCTACCATTTGGTATTTGAATTACCGGTGTGGCAACTCTAATTCCATTTGTATTATGACGAAAAACTAATTTTTTTAATATTTGCGATTAACGAAATGGGTCGATATAGACTTAAACAACGTAAAGAAATACTAAAAATTGACTTGCAATATGGTGAATCTTCTACCGAAAGTGTAACAAAATTATGTTCAAAATTCGCTAGAAAATAAGCAATTTGTGGATCAATATGTGTAACGTGTGCGTGAAACTGGATCTTTATTGGATAAAACAACACGTTTTTGTACTCCTACAAAATTCGAAATTTCTGCTTTTGCTCAGAATGTACAAGAAGAACCAACCGCATCACAAATGATAACTGATTATTTGTGAACTGTGATGTAGTTTGAAGTGCGTTGGCCTGCTACGCAGAGTATCCGGAGTTCAAATCTCGGCACAGTCAAAATAAAAAAGTAGAGAAAAAAAAAACTATTGAGGTTCCATGCTGTCAAAACTAAAAAATTGGGTTGATCGTATGGGCTACAGTAAAGCCAGCTGGGGAAGTCGAAATTGCAAAAACTGACTATTAACAACAAACAGCGATGCATCTATTCATAATTATAGATCAGTGATGGCAAAGAGCATTTCAATTTATTTTATTTGGGATGCTCAAAAATCGTTATGGCCACGTGCAAGGGACTACAATTTTATAGATGCATCATTGCTTGTCATTAACAAGCTCAAAACTATGACAAATCAAAGGATTAAAACGGTCACTCTGGATAGATGATTAAGCACTAATCAGCACTTTAACCGACAGTTCTGCTCTGATAACCGCCGGTTAAAGTTCAGGCAGGGAAATATGGAAAAATTTGTATAACAATAATAAATAAACAGTTTTTATATAATATAAAGTGAATTTACTCTATTTCAGCTAAAAATAATAAAATGTATAATATAACCAGGATAGTATCTTGTGTTTTTTTAGAGGCGGAGAACTTTAAATTGACATAAAATATAGAAAAATGTTTTTAATACCCATGAAATTATTTTTATTTTAAAGCTTATTTTTTCAATATGATTTCGGGAATATGGCACCTTCGGAAGCGCCTGGCGCTTACATGTCGTAATCTGGAGGTCCTATTTCCACACACTTTTCGCAGACTGTATTTCGGTAATATGGTAACTCGTCTAATATTGGCTTCCAAGTGCTCAAATGTTTCTGGTCTATCAGCGTAGACATGCGACTGTACATATTCCCAAAGAAAATAATCTAATGGCGTCAAATCGCACGAACGAGGTGGCCATTTACAGGTCCATTTAGTGAAATTAATAGTTCGCCAGATGTTTCTTACAGTAAATTAATTGTATTGCGCGGTGTTATGTGGAGCCATCCTGCTGAAACCATAAAAATTAATGCCGCCCGCGGTTGACTGTAACGTTATTATCATTATCATTTTTCAAGACATATGGACCATTGATTCCACCGGCCCATAAAGCGCAGGAAACGTTGACTTTTTCTGGATGTAATGGTGTTTCGTGTGGATTATCATTATGCTCAACAATTAAGCTTGTGTCCATTCACTTTATGGAAAACTTTGCGTAAAGATCTTGATTTACATGCTTACACAAGATTCAACTTGTCTGAAAATTGGACCTCCAGATTACGCTATGCGCGGCTGCATGCCCGAAATCACATTAATGTCAAAAAATTATTTTTTAAATATTGCGAATTTCATAGATATTAAAAACATTACCGTCTCCGTCACTAAAACAAAAACACGAGATGTAACGAGTTAAAAACTATATATTTAAAAAAAAAAAAATGCTGTACACAAGTACAAAAAAAGTGGAATGATCCCGAGAGAGGTCATTTGGCGTAGTGGTAATGCGTTGGACTGCTACGCAGAGTGTCCGGGGTTCAAATCTCGGCACAGCCAAAATCAAAAAATCAAAAAGTAGAAAATATTATTTTTCTACACGGCACCAACTCTTGGCAGGCAATGGCAAACCTACAAGAGTAAAAATTGCTATGAAAAGCTTTTCACTTCGCCGTTCGGATTCGGCATTAAACTGTAGGTCCCTTCCATTCATGTACAAATACAACACGCACAACATGAGTGGATGCGAAAAAGCTCGGCCTAGGCCCTCCATGGGCTGTTGTGCCATTAAAAGTAAAGTAAGTAAAAGACCTCCAGAGAGAAGCTCAGATGTTTAAAAATGCCCCTGAAAGCCACAGGGAAACCCATAAAAAGTTTTATATTTTACTTGAAGATGATTGTCGCATAAAATAATATAAAATAACTTAAAATTTTTTAAATATAAAGTATGAAATATCTAAAATTTTTTGTATCTCAGTTGAATAAAAAGTAGTACGCGAAGGAAGGAAGTAAGTAGGATGGTAGTACGCGAATCTTGAAAGTAGTACTAAAGTACTACAGTAGTAGAAACGCACTGCTGTAGTTAGTACCATGTAAGTAGATGCATTGATGCTTACATTCTAAAAAAATACTATTTTATGCATATGCTTTTTTACAATATGGATATTCGTATCTGCATAGATATTCATCTCTTTCTCATACATAGTTTTAACCACCAGTGCTGTAGCCAGAAAAGCCAGTATACTTTTGAGATGAACGTCTAGCAAATTCAAACACATTGTTTGACATAACCACATTAAGTTTGACAAATAAAGGGTGATTTTTAAGATCTTGGTTTTTGACAATTAAAAAAAAAAACCCAAATTTTACAACAGCGAATGACATTTTTATTTGGATCGATAAATCAATTCCTGCCATTTACTTTTTAAAGATAATTTCACTTAAATGTTGCTTTCCAAATATTGTACAAAATTTATGTCTCTATGGAAAAACACATATGTGTATTAAAAATTTGTCATTTTTAATATCTATGTTTTTGTTATCCAGAAAACCGTATTTAAAGTAATGCGTAAACTATATTCAACTCTTCCAACTCAATGTGATGTGAACTGTTTTAATAGTACAGTAAATTTCGTTTAAGTAGCCTGACATCTCAGCTAAGATGTCAGGCTTTTACTACTTGCTTAGCTGGCTCTACAACCGATGATCGGTCTTGGACGCCTCTATAAAGCCAATCGCGTCTTCTATGCGCGCGCTGTCGCCAGTTGATAAGGCCAAGCTCAGTCAGGTCGCCCTGTACCTGGTCCTTCCAACGGCTATTAGAGCGTCCTCTTCTGCGTGTTCCTCCACCCTTGGCTCAAATAAAACACCATTATAGCCAGAGCGCTTTCTTCCAATCGTTCAACATGACCCAGCCAGCGAAGCCGCTGGATTTTTATACGCTTGACTATGTCATTGTAGGAGAGGAGTATCTTCCTCTCGAATGCTCCTAACAGCACCTCATATATTAGGACGGGAAGGATGAGGGACTTATAGAGCGTTATTTTCGTCGGTCGAGAAAGGGCTCCGCTTCTCAATTGCCTTTTGAGCCCGTAGTAACACCTGTTGGCAAGAGTTAATCTCCGCTTGATCTCACAGCTGACAGTATTGTTGGTGTTTATGCTGGATCCTAGATAAACGAAATCTTTGACGACTTGAAAAGTATAATTGTCCACATTAACATTTTGTCCAAGACGCCGTGACTCTTTGTTTGTGACACAAGGTATTTCGTTTTGTCCTCGTTCATCACTAGACCCACTCGACGAGACTCCCTTTCCAGGTTGGAGAATGCTGCACTGACTGCTCGAGCGATTTTGCCAATGTTGTCAATATCATCAGCGTATGCTTCACTCCTGTAGAAGATAGTGCCAGAGATGTCGATGTTCGCAGCTCAAATTATTTTCTCTAGCATAAGGTTAAAGAATTCGCACGATAGGGAGTCAGTCACCTTGTCTGAAACCCTTTTGGTATCAAATGGCGCGAAGAGGTCTGTCCCAATTTTCACTGCGCTGGTGGTGTTGGTCAGTGTCATTTTACAGAGACGGATAAGCTTTGCAAAGATACCAAAATCAGATATTTTTTTTTATTTTTTTATTATTGATACATTCAACACTCAGGGTGTACTCCTATGAATGCAGAGCATTGTGTTGAAGAAAGATTGATAGGTGGGAGGGAGAAAGAGAGAGGTGATGCAATCACTCAGGACACCGATAAAGTGATAGAGTCCTGTGTGATTGCATTCCCTCCCTGATTGATTCTGCCTCCTTCATTGAGGTAAGTGTTATGCCTTTACCACAATGAACTTCAGTAAATCAGTGTCGACTATGACCGCATATAGCGCCCAAGGACAAGCTTGTCGCATCCACTCATGTTGTGCGTATTATATTTGTACATGAATGGAAGGGACCTACAGTTTTATGCCGAATCCGAACGGCGAAGTGAAAAGCTTTTCATAGGCAATTTTTTTTCTTGTAGGTTTTTCAATGCCTGCCAAGAGGTGGTGCCGTGTATATATTTTGTTGTTTCTTTTTTTTAATTTTTTTTACATTTATTTGATATTTAATTTTATTTTATTTATATTATTTTTTGTTTTATTTTGCTTGTGCGGGGATTTGTACCCCTGACACTCTGCGTAACGGTCCAACGCACTACCGCTACGCTACAGCGACCACAAAAATTCCGCAATGGCGGGATTATTACTGTCATTACCATTAAGCAGCTGCGAAAAGTGCTCCCTCCATAATCTCATAATGCCCTGGACATCTGTCACCAGATTTCCGTCTTCATCCTTGAAGGAAGAGGCCCCGGTCTTCAAACCATTAGTCAGGCGTCTTATTCTTTCAAAGAATTTTCGGACCTCGTTCCTGTCCCGTAACATTTCGATATCATTAAACTCGCGTCTTTCTGAATATTTTTTCTTGCGCCTGAAAAGACGTTTCTCCTCCCTCCTCAACTCTCTGTATCGCTCTTTAGCAGCTAGCGTTGCAAACTGACTGCAGGGTGTCTCTGTAAACAGCGTTTTTCGCTTCAGTAGCATCGCGACACTCTTGGTCGTACCATATATTTCTCCGTCGACAGTGGTAGCCTAGCGCCTCTTCGGCAGCCGTACGCATAGAGCGGGAAATGTGCGTCCACTGTGCGCATATATCCTCAAGTTGAGGGGTGTTTTGCGATAGGAGGAGTGCGAGTTGATTGGCGAACACTTCGGCCGTCTGTTGTGATTGCAACTTTTCGACATTCAGTTTTCTCTTTGTACCAATCCGTACGCGATTTGCTATACATACACGTATGCAGACCTTGGCTGCAACCAAGTAGTCGTCTGAGTCGATGTTTGCACCACGTATTGTGCGTATGTGTAGTACACTGGAAGCGTGCCTTCTGTCGATCACAACGTGATCAATCTGATTTCGTGTGTTTTGATCAGGAGACCAAGTGGCCTTATGGATATCCTTATGTTGGAATATGGTGCTACTAAGTGCCATGTTTCGTGCGGCGGCGAAGTCGATCAGTCACATACAGTCACATTAAAGTCGCCTAACACGATTTTAATATCGTGGTGGGGGCAATGCTCATAAGTTTCGTCGAGGAGCTCGTAGAAGTTATCTTTCGTTGTTTCATCCTTCTCATCCGTCGGGCATGGACACAAATTAGGCTGATGGTGAAGAGTTTAGTCTTGATGCGGATAGTGGCTAGGCGCTCTTTCACGGGCGTGAACGTCGAGACTAGGTGACGCACTCTCTTCCCAACCACTAATACTTACTTACTTTACTTTTAATGGCACAACAGCCCATGGAGGGCCTAGGCCGAACTTTTCGCATCCACTCATATTGTGCGTGTTATATTTGTACATGAATGGAAGGGACCTACAGTTTAATGCCGAATCCGAACGGCGAAGTGAAAAGCTTTTCATAGCAATTTTTACTCTTGTAGGTTTGCTATTGCCTGCCAAGAGTTGGTGCCGTGTAGAAAAATAATTTTTTTCTACTTTTTATTTTGCCTGTGCCGAGATTCGAACCCCGGACACTCTGCGTAGCAGTCCAACGCATTACCACTACGCCACAGCGACCAACCACTAATCCAACACCAAATTAGTGTCTCGACGCATAACAGCTATAGTAGATATCACAGGACTCTCTTCTGGAGCAACCCTGTCCCGTCCATGGCATTTCCTGTATAGCAGTGATGTCAGCTCTATATCGTTGGAGGACATCCACCAGTTGGATAGTGGCACCTTCCCTGTAGAGAAGGGGGAATATTACAATATTGTGGTTGATTCTAAGCCCAACGCACAACCATTTATTCAAGGCCACGGAGAAGCCCGCCACACACAGTAGTTAGCTTACTTTCGGGTGTCAGATCGGTATCCAGGGGACGCCACGAGGAGGCTGTGTGTCGACTTCAAACATAGAAGCGCAAGGATCGAACATGGACGCATCTGCGAATGTCTTGAACTTTACCTTGTGTCCTACGCCCCAGGCCAACCTGTCGATGTTCGCGGTTCGAATTATTTTCTCCAGCATAAGGTTAAAGAAGTCGCACGATAGGGAGTCAGTCACTTTGTCTGAAACCTCTTTTGGTATCAAATGGAGCGGAGAGGTCTGCCCCAATTTTCATTGTGCTGGTGGTGTCGGTCAGTGTAATTTTGCAAAGAGGAATGAGCTTTGCAGGGATACCAAAGTAACACATTGTGGATGTCAGGTTGTTAAGATACTTAATTTGGGAAAACACTTAAAATAAGCTCAGGTACTTAGTCATGGCACTAATCGAATTAGTGGTGTATGTTGCCATGTTAAAATTTATATAAATTTGATAAATATGTACATACTACTGTGGGCAAAAGTTAGTAAGACTTTGTTCATAATTTCAAATTTTTTAATTCATTCTTCTTCTTCAATTGACTCAAAACGGTGTCCACGAAGCGGTTTTTTGAGTTTAGAAAATAGCCAAAAGTCACACGGTGCTAAGTCAGGCGAATAGGGTGGTTGCGGAACGATATCAGTTGAATTTTTGGCAAAATGGTCTCGTAAAACCAATGCAGTGATTTTGGAACCAATCGTGCATTCACTCTTCTTAGGCCCAAATGATGTTTTAAAATGGTTTTCACTGATCCTTCCGATATTCCAACGATGCCAGTAGGGTCTCTGACCTAATCGTCGATTCTCGAGCACAAATTCCTTGATTTTATTGACGTGTTGATCATCAGTTGATGTTGATGTGATGTTGATGTGATGTGGTTCGTCGTCAACGCGTTCTCGACCATCTTTGAACAATTTGTACCAATCAAAAACACTTGCTCGCGACATACAATTATCACCGAAGGCCTTTTGCAACATTCTGAACGTTTCGGCACCAGAAATTTGATTCCGCACACAAAATTTAATGGAACTTCTCTGTTGAATAATTTCACTCATTGTGAAAATCGCCGAATGCACTTTTTGTACTTCAGAAAGACAAGCGTATACTAAACACTAATGATTATTTTGATGTGACATTTGGCACAGATGGCACCGACAGTCATACCAACCTTAAAAAAATAATAATTTGATAAATGGGTTTCCGCGCGAAATTTAAATTAAAAAGTCTTACTACTTTTTGCCCACAGTAGTATGTATACATTTTTTAAGGTGGCACTTAAATGAGGAAAATTACAATAAATTTTTTTATTGGAGCATACAATTTAGTGCTAGGCGAGTGTGCTTCTTAAGCTCGACACACTTAAAAGGGGCAATTTCTATGGATATTTGCAGAAACAAGAATGGCACTTAAAAAGGGAAGTACTAAACCGTTATACAAATCTTGCAATTAATGCCCTATTACGAATGTCGACTTTGCTCGCAGTATGGTTGCGTTCGGAATATTCGTGTTATCGATGGCAACCTAACCGATCAGCTGATTTACTAGTTGCATTACGAACGGCAACTTGTGTCAAAAATATCCAATTGATTATTTGCAGTTACGTAGTGAAAGAGTGCGGAAAAGTAAGTTAACACAATTATTATTGTATATTATTATTTTTTTTAATGCGTAAACAAATTTTAGGTATAAAAGCTACTTCGAGGGACCAATTTGAGCTGTTGGTTCAGCTCATGGAAAGGTACCCAGAAAAAGGACGCGTTAAGCACAATTCGGCTCCAGTAAAAATGCAGTAAAAAGAAGTGGAAGCAGTTTTTCTGTCGAGCTGAATAGCTTGGGACTACCAACCATAACATCGAATGGCAAAAGGTTTGTAAAAATGTGAAAAAGTATGGGTATAATTTTTGAATGATTATTACGTACAGTTGTGGAAACAAGAAGAAAGGTTGGCCAACAACAAACAAAACAGGAGGTGGTGCAACATAGGAAATATCGCTAAGCCTGCTGGAAGAAAGTGTGACACACCTTATACAAATTACTACACAAATAAATCCATCTAAGAACGCCTTTGGCTTGGAAAATGTGGAACCGCCAGCAATGTTGGATTCGCTGCTACACCGACTATCCGTCGCCAAAGAATCATGCATAAAATGAACAGCGGCTAGAAATTTAAAAAATGCAAGCCAAAACACAAAGAGAAATGACAAAAATTTAACAAAATATTTACTGCATTATTATGTAATGTAATGTAAATAAAGAATTATTAGATTTAAAGAAAAAAGTGGCGCTGTATGAGCACAAAGCGAATGAAGCTAATAAATGGAAATATAATAATAAATAGAAAATAGTGTGCCAAAAAAATAAAATTGCCAAATTGAAGAGTAACCCATTGAATGTAACCCAAAATGTGATTTTAGTTACTTGAAGTGAATTTTTTGTGTTAATAAATAATTTATATATTAAAATATAGTCAATTTGACAGGGACGCCATGTTTGTTTTCTGTCATCTTTATGTCATTTTGTTAGCTGAATGTTTGCTATTTATCGCTATGGAGTCGTATTCGATTGAAGACCGCATTAAAGTAATTAAAGAGCACTTCAAAAATGGTGAAAAAAACACGTTTCGCGCACTTCGACGAATTGCATGGTTTTTTCGAAAATTGCTTAATTTCGCGTGGAGGAAATGTGAATTGGCCTGCAAGATCATGCGATTTAATACAATCTACGTAGATAAGCCGGCCAATATTCAGAACCTAAAAAACAACATCGTTACCAAGATAAATGCCATGCAAACTTCCCTATTGGAAGATGTCATCAAATATTTTGACCATCGAATCGACGTATATAAACTCGCCATGGTGAACATTTGAGTGATAACATTTTCCATACATAAATGGCATTGATAAACCTTCAAAATAAAGTACCCAGCTTAATTCAAAAATAAGATTTTATAGTTTTAACTTGCGTTTACTTTCCTGCGCCTTATTTGGTCAACCCTATAGTAATATTTTTATATTACTAAACATTTTAAAGCATTGACTCAGTGAAATGTGTATATTGACTGAAATAAATAAAGATGTACATATAATTTGTTTTATAAATCGAAACAAAAATAGTAATTTTGCTTCTAATAATTAGAGAGAACGCATTATTCTATTTCGGATGTTCCTGCCAATTCAGCTCCTTCTAAATTTTCATTTTGAGCTCTATTGCCAGTTTGCGTACATTTCTTCTAGAAGCTCCACGTAAAATGCTAGCTTATACTATTCAAAGCGCAACAAGTAGTCATAATTTGTGTGGCTTTTTCAGGCGCGCAGTGTTTTACCCTGCAAGAAAGAAGGCATCTAAATCTGCTCTTCACAACACCAATTGTTCTTTCTACAATATTTCTAATCCCATGAAGAGTATTGTAATGAGCTTCAGGTGAACTACGATCCGTCATTCAAAAAGGAGTCACCCTTCAAACATTGCTTATTACAAAATTATTGACGTACAAATATAAACTAATCTTACCTAAGATACAGTAATTTTCATGAGTATTCCGCTGTAAATTTAACTTAAAAAAATCTTAATTATATATTAACGAATTGTGATTCGCTCCAGCGTTCCTGGCGTCAACATTGCGTACGTTCATTTTATGACCACACATCTATGTATGTACATATTGGGTCATATAAAAAGTATCCGCGGGTTTCTTTACAAAATGATATTGGTACCCACAAATGTGGTAACATCAATGTATGTACATATTGGGTCATATAAAAAGTATCCGCGGATTTCTTTACAAAATGATATTGGTACCCACAAATGTGGTAACATTAGTCCGATTATGTAAAACGAACACATGTTCAAAAGTTGGCAGTTCAGGCTCAAAACATTTATATATGTGATTCGTCGCTAGTGCAAAAGTTACATTGATTTGAAAATGAGTGGAATATCCGGAAAAATACACCTTTTTTTTTTTAATACATTCAACACACAGGGTGTAACCCTATGAATGCAGAACAATGTGTTGATTGGAAGGAAGATTGATAGATGGGAGGAGAATGGGAGAGGGAATGATACTTTATTACTATAGAAATGGTAAAATCGCTGTAAAAACATGCCGAAAAATTTGTGCAGTTTACGGTGAGGATGCTGTGAGTGAACGCCAGACCCAAGAGTTTGCTCAATGCCGTTCCGGAAATTTTGATATCAAAGAAACACCATGCTCTGATCGGCCAGTAATTGAAAAAGCCAACTGGTGGAGGAAGATCGACATACAAACTGTCGGGAGATATCCACATGAAAGATTTGTGGGTATCAACATCATCTTGTAAGGAGCGAAAGTGCGCGAAGTAGCAGAGGTCGTAGGAGTGTCGTACGGAACGGTAATCATATTTTACATGATAGGTTAAGCATGAGAAAGGTGTCTTCCCGATGGGTGCCGCGATTGTTTACGGTGGACAACAAGCGGATACGGCTGTCAATGTCGAAGCAGTGTTTGGACCTCTTTAAGTGAAATTCGCAGTAGTTTTTGCGTCGAGTCGTCACCGTGATGAAACCTGGATCCATTATTATACGCCAGAGACCAAGCGACAGTCAAAACAATGGATTCTTCGGGGTGAATCTTCTCCGAAGAAGGCAAAGACGGTCCCATCGGCCGGAAAGGTCATAGTCACGATTTTTTGGGATTCCAAGGGAATAATCCTCATGGACTTTTTGCAGAAAGGAAAAACGATCACGGGGCAGTACTACAGTGAATTATTGGACCGACTCGATACAAAATTGAAGGAGACACATTCATTTGTCTAAGAGCTGTTTCACCACGATAACGCACCAGCACATTCATCAGGGATTGTCGCGGTCAAATTGCAAATTGAACTACGAATTGCTGCCGCACCCACCGTACTCGCCCTACTTGGCTCTGCGACTTCTTTCTGTTTCCCAACAAGAAAACGTGTCTCGTCGAGACAGAAGCGTATTTTGAAGAGTTTGACAAATCGTATTTTTTGGAGGGGTTAAAGAAATGGCAGAAACGTTGGGAAAAGTTTATTGTACTAAACAAAATTACATCGAAAAATAGAAAAAAAATGTTTGAAAAACTTGCCTCTTCATTCCTAACACGGGTACTTATTGATCGTATAAGTATAATTGTCTAAAGTTTATTATCGAAAAAGAACTTGGTAAAAAAAAATATTGCATAATTTTTTCTAATGGTTTTCAGTTTTAAGTTCGAAATTTCGATTTAGAATTTGTATTTAATTATTGGGTTTTTGTTCTCAACACACACACACCTTGGAATAATGACGCAAGACTGACATTTCCGAAAAATATAAATAAACAAAAAAGCACACACACATTAATGCAATGTATTTCCATTTTGTTTCGCATTTCTATATATACATACTTTTGTCAATATATTTGCATTCACTGATTTTCACTTTAGAGAAAATTTTAAACTTAAAATATCACTTTGAACAGAAAATACTAACAAAAATTAAAAAATTACGCCAAAACTTTTTTTCTTTAAGATCTTCCAAAAAATTAATTACAATTTCGACTTCAAAAATCCTCCATACTCATCAATCCGCTATGTAATAATCACCTTTTTATATTCAACGTTGGGTTACATTTTATTGGTTTTCGCTGAATGGGAGGTGGGCGTGGTTATCAGTTACTTTGTAAGTTATTTTAATTGTGTATGCCAAATTTGGTTCCATTTGCTTCACTAGTTCATTTGATATTTCACTTTTATTGGAAGTAGGTTTAGCTTTTGCCCAATTTTTACAGGACCCTTAAACCAGCGCGACGAGGGTTGGAAATCAAAATTTGATTTCCACTTTGTAGCTTCAACGACTATGTTCTCTTTGGTGGGTACCTACCCCCAACTTTCTTGGCTTATGCAGGCGAGTATCTCAGCCTGGAGGGCGACAAACGGTTTGTGCCGGCAATGTTCTAATTGTAGCCGTCTTAACACCGTTGCTGAATCGCTCCACAAAACACAGTGAGAAAATTTCAAATTATGCTCCTGAACCAGTTTTTACATTATACTTGTTCCTAAAACTGCTGCTTGGAGTTCCAATCGTGGTTCTGTCAAAGACTTCAGGGGCGCACACCTCGTCTTTGCACAAACAAAGGATTCATTTTTCGCGTTGATGTACCTCCAGTATGCTACGGCGGCAAACTCGTGTTCACTGACGTCTAAGAACACAACTAAGTTTCTACCGATATGCCTTTAATGAACTAATAACGTTGAATTTTTGCAGAATCCGTTCCTCTTAACGCCTTTCGCAATTTTTGACATAAGCCGTTTATTTTGTCGGGGATAGGCTTATCCCATGACATATTAATATATATATTTATGATATATACTTGTTGTAGTAAAATTTTCGCAGCGGCCATAAAATGCGCGAGGAACACCAAAGGGTTGGACACCGACATGACGGTGTTTAATCATCTCACCAGTAATAACCGACATATCAACTCTATTAAAATTTCATTGATACCTAAAGGTATCGTCCTGTGGCTGCCATACTGTTCCTAGGACCTTTTCTGATGCAGTCTGGCTCTCAAATTTTCTACAGACATTCAAGATTTTATTTTCGCAATTCAGCGGTTTAGCGAATTCTATCGAATTAGAGACTTTAGTCATGATCGATAATTGATTTTACCGCTCTAGGAAAACTTTCTCTAAACTCTAGAGCGTTCATGGTTTTTATGTATTGGGCGGTGCAAGGTGAGCATGCAGCTCCGAAGGCCACTACCTGCATCTCATAAACATCGGGGCGACGAGTTCCGTCTCCATCTCTCCATAAAAATCAGTGCACAAATCTATAATCTTGTTGAATCAGCACCTGATGGAACATCTCTCTTATGTCACCTGAAGGCAACAGCTTCAACCCGAAAATGAAATAGAACTGTAGGCATGGGCATATAATTTTGTGGTCCCTTCATAGGGACCACAAAATAGGAAGTCGCAATTTATATATGTATATAATTTGCAATGATGTTTTTACAGGCGTTGATTTCGTCCTTTTTCATTCTCCGCTCGATTCCGACAAGCCTTCTTTCCGCCATGTTGTAACTGTTGAGTAGCTCAATTGTATCGCTTTTCCAGATAAGACTCGTTTGATATCGTCGCCTACATGCTTAGTTTTTGTTTTCAAAATTTGCTGCGCCCGAAGATCTGCTTTGCTTAACACAGCGGGTGCAGATTTTACACCAAAATTTTCGGTGAGAAAGTATTTTTCTACCAAATTGTGTAGTTGTTCGTTCTTGAATGACTTTACGAAAAGACTAGTTCGCGTTTGTAGAAAGTTGTGTGTGGAGCCATACACTATCCACCCGAGAACTGTGTTAACGGCATAAGGTCCTTTTTCCCGCAGAGCTATTGTCTTCGTTTATATGTCCACATGACAATGATGAAGACCAATAAGTATTTTTGGTTTGGGTTTAGTAAACACGAGTTGGTCTTTGATACCACTCAAATCAGACTCGTTTATACTTTGAATCAGCAGTTCGAAATTTGGTATTGCATGAACATTAATTCAACCTGTAACGTTTTTCCATACCCTTACAACTTATCTGAAGATTACAAAGTAAAGATGTTGGCTGGCCGCAATTGAAAAAATTCCAAACATGAAACTTGTACTTGACGAACCTAAATAAGAAGATTTATGAAATTAAATTATAATCTCTTAATTACAATATAAATAATTTCTTACTTGCATGTTATACTTGACGAACTTAAATAAGAAGATTTATGAAATTAAATTTAATTTCTTAGTTACAATTAATAATTTCTTACTTGTATGTTGTACTTGACGAACCTAAATAAGAAGATTTATGAAATTAAATTATAATTTCTTAGTTACAATTTAGAAAAATCTATTGTCAATATACTTCTCTTCGTATTGATGTGCAACCGTGTCTTCTCCGCGATCCAAACATTTTTGATTACGAGAACACTCAATTGTCGCCGAAGTGCCTAGCAAACAGAAAACAAAGCTGATCATGCGCAGCAAGTTATTGAGAGGAACTATATTTTTGGAGAAATGCTTGAAGATTTTCATTCCATGTTTATCGGCTGCAATGCAATTCTCTTCCCTCCTTTGAATCTTAGCGTCTGTGACATATTTTTTCAAATAGATCACAGTCACTTGAAATTCTAGTCGAATCTATTTCTTTCTGCAATATAATTTACGGAGGCTTCAACATACTTAATTCTGGGACTACGTTAAGTGCAGTCCAGACAAGCAACATGATGTGATCAGTTTTCTTCAAATTCGTTAAACGGTTAACACGAACTTTTGTGCATGCTCGCTAATTTTCTCTTGCTTATAAGTTTCTTCACGTTTCTTCACCGAGCTTGTTGTGCTGGTCAGCCCTCTGAGTATGATGTTATTGTAAATTACTTGTGTCTAATCGTGATTTTGGATATTACTGCGGTGATTGCATGTTGGTCTCCCAAAGGATTGAAAAAAATCGGGATTCTTGTTTAGATTCCCTAAAGTTTGGTTTTGATCATTTTTCCTAGACTAGATGAAAAAACAATATCTAAATGGGTTACTTGCTGACCTTACTTCATTTGTATTCGTGGAGTTGAATAAGTTTACCATTGAATTAATGGCAAAAAAAGAGCAAATGGTTAAAATATCTTGCAAAATCTCTCAGCTACAAACTCTCTGATGCAATTAGCTGGCTCAGGGTTTTTTTGAAAAGTTTTCACCTACAGTTTCTCCGATACACACTGAAACTACTTATACGTCGAATACAACTAATACTATCAATAATAGCATCTCCTGGGCTCACATGCGAATGCCTCGCCGCATGTTTCTCCTGCAATTGCTTATCTCGTTCTCGTAATGTAAAAAATAATGCGTCAGCTTTGCTCTCAGTTTTCCCGTAACTGCTGTAATGTTGAAAGCTCGCTTTTCAAATAGTAAAATCAATGATTCTTTTCAGTTATCAGGTGCTGTTGCTATCTCTTATGCTCTTATTGTTGTTGCTGACTCTCAGCTAAGTAGTTGCATATATGAGGGAATTTAACTGTCTCGATAGTTTTCTCTATAACCAGTATCTCCTCCTGAGAATAATATACGGTTTAATCCATAGAGTTATTTGAGATATATTCATTTGGAATTCGAAGTTTGTATCTTACTGGATGGATGAATATTTACTTAAGATCATTTTGGCCCTGATTGATTTCGGTTCTCTTTCCTTTACAGTTTAGGATGTTATGAATGGCATTCTGAAGTTGAAGAACTCTCAACAGACTGATGATCATGGTGTTTCGTCGTTTTTCCTGAAAAGACGTATTTCATCAATATCTTAGCCTCTTTTTCTTTTGTTTAACAAGTCACGAAAACAAACTGAACCTTTACAAGAGTATCCTTAAACCGGCATGGACCTACGGTATACAACTGTGGGGTACAGCCGTCAATTTAAATGTCGAAATATTGCATGGTATGTTACC
Source organism: Palloptera scutellata (assembly GCA_958295655.1). NCBI lineage: Eukaryota > Metazoa > Arthropoda > Insecta > Diptera > Pallopteridae > Palloptera > Palloptera scutellata. The sequence continues at coordinate 15,293,616 of OY282453.1, forward strand.
TACTTACAACTACATCGTGATTGACAAGTTCCTTTCGTCAAAGATGAATTTAAGGCCAAATCTAATTCATACCCAATACGAATGTTGAACCATCCAAATCAACTAGCATCTAAGTTGATGAATTCGCAGTGGACTTTCTCCAGACTAAAACGAAAAATCCCTCAAGATCTCATAATTTAAGGTGAAAATTGCGAAACATAAATATCTAAATGTAATAATGTAAAATATGGGTGGACACTCACCATTCATGATTTTTTATTTTTTGTATTCTATTTATTCATAAGGAGTGAGATCGAAAAAATGGGATAACTTTAAATTGTCCTAGCATTGAAATCCCTTATGCAAATAAAAAAATGTAAACAGTTTTGAAAAGAAAATTTAATGATCAATGAAACTAATTTGTTTGTTGTTTTTTAAAGAATTCGGACAGCTTTTCCGGTATGCCTGTCACTAGCGCCTTTATTGTCATTTCTGAGACTCTCTTGGCGGCAGCATTCCACTTATTTCTAAAATCTTCCATGGATTTAGCTTCTTTGTTTGTTGCCTTTACTGTTCTTTTCATTAGAGCCCAATATCTCTCGATAGGCCGAAGTTCTGGGCAATTTGGTGGGTTGGCAATTTTCGGTACCAATTTAATGTTTTGGTCTTCGAACCATTTAAGGGTTACTTTACTGTAGTGGCAGAAGGATAGATAAGGCCAAAATAAAGTAGATACATTGTGCTTTCTAATGAAGGGCAGCAATCTCTTCTGGAGGCACTTCTTCTCATAAATTTCGGCGTTAACAGTGCCACTTGTTACGAAACTTTTACTCCTTAGCCCTCAACTAAAAATCGCTTGCCATACCAGAAACTTATTTGGGAACTTGGAATTTTGTTTTATCCTAAATCTTTCCTCAACTCCTCGTTCCTTTGCGGTGTAAAACTCTTGACCAGGCAATTGAGAAAATTTAGACAACATGTATGTTTCATCGTCCATAACACAGCAATCGAATATTTGGAAAAAATCTGTCTTCAACTTTTTAGCTCTGCTCTGGGCTACCAAGTTCTTAGTAGCGTTCCTGTCGGATACTGACTGCACTTTGTATGTTTTAAGGCATCTGCACCAAGAAGAGGCCCTGGTCTTCAAACCATCAGTCAGACGTCTTATTCTTTCAAAGAATTTTCGGACGTCGTTCCTGTCCCGTAACATTTCGATATAATTAAACTCGCGTCTTTCTGCATCTCTTTTCTTGCGAATGAAAAAATTTTTCTTCTTCCTCAACTCTCTGTATCGCTCTTTAGCAGCTAGCGTTGCAAACTGACTGCAGGATGGCTCTGTAAACAGCGTTTTTCGCTTCAGTAGCATCACGACACTCTGGGTCGTACCACACATTTCTCCGTCGACAGTGATAGCCTAGCGCCTCTTCGGCAGCCGTACGCATAGAGGGGAAAATATGCGTCCACTGCGCGCATATATCATCAAGTTGAGGGGTGTTTTGCGATAGGAGGAGTGCGAGTTGGTTGGCGAAGACTTCGGCTATCTGTTGTGATTATGGACTATGGGCCTTATGGATATCCTTATGTTGGAATCTGGTGCTACTAATTGTCATGTTTGATAAGGTATCTTATTGGTTAAACTTGCTAGAATGGGTTTCCATTCAACTTTTCTGGTGTGGATTGTGTCTACCTATAGTATTGATGAGTCATATCGACGTGCCGACCTTCTTGCTGTTTCTAATAAATTTTTATTTTCTAATAAATATATTTTTTCTATACTACATATCATATAACACATTATGCCCGTAGTGGAACAGTTCATAATTGCGTAAAATGTAATGCTATATATAGTGTAATGGACCTAACACAGTCTAGAGATGTGTTTACAAATAATACATTAAATTTGTTATAAGAATCTTTAATTAACTGTACTGATAAGCTTGAAATTATTATCTGAGAAACATTGTTCGACAGATGAAATAAATAAGTTGATATGTATTTGATTGCAGTTTCTGAAAAAATAAATGCTTACACCTGAGCTCTATCTGTTATTTTTCTTTGTTCAAATATGATAATGGAATATCAAACCCTGCGAAGAATTATAACCTGAATAAATGAAGTATAGCCAAGTAATAATAATTTTTATACGTTTAAATTTTGACAGGCAGATGGGTATATGTATTAAATTGCGCCATTTTTCTATTGTGAGTATGGAAGAAGGTTTTTACTGCCTTCTAAACTAAAGAATCTGTATGAGATTTTTTCTAATGTAAACATTTTATTTAACCGAAAATATTTTTTTGGAAAGCTATATTTTGAATACAGGGAAACAAAAACAAAAACAATCCTCAGAAAGAAAAAAGATAATTGGCTTTAAATTTTGAGGGGTTTACCGGTCTAATTTTTTTTAATGTTATGTTATGAATCTATACAAATTTATTATTTAGCAATTTGAAAGCTGTACGACAATGGTGCCAAGTTTTGTTCACAAAATACGTAAGCAGGGATTGCGCGTTTCTTTTGAGACTGTAATAGATATCTTACATACGCGTAAGAATTAACACAGCTATTGTTCATAAATGACGCAAGAAACTGGTTTAAAATTTATTTAGAAAGCTCACTTATATGGTAGAACCCCAAAACATTTTCTGAATACAGGTGCCAAAATCCAAAATTTTTCCTATCAAAATTTCTAACAGATGTTACAAAGTTACCAACATTTTTTTTATATATTTTTTAAAAAAAAAAAAGCTAAAAAAGAAACAATATTCAATTCATTCGGTAAATATTTTATATAATATAAAAATAAAGTTTTACAAAGATAGTGTGCACTTGTACAATAGACCGAGTGACCTGAACCTCTATGGGAAAAATATTGACTACCGCATCACTTGTCTCCGCTTTAAGGATAATAAAATGACGAGATTTATTTTATTAATTTTAACTTTATTGTTGCTCTGAATTAAATTTATATTTTGACGCCGTTCACGCAACCACCTCGTTTGGCCGCTGATTTATTACTGACTCTCTCTTTCTCTGCGCCCGACCATCCTCCAGCCTTGAGGCTCGATACCTGTCGAGTCCCAACCGGTTCCACGGGTAGTACGCATAATCGTTGAATAGGGCGAATAGTTGTGCTTTGACCAGTGCAAATTGTAACATTGCGGACCAAGGCGTCATCGCCGGGATGTAACGCAGTTACACGACCCATCTTCCACAAGGTCAATGCAGTAGCTTTACCACTAAGTCGTCTAATTTCAGGATCCGTCTAGCTTCGCGCCATTTGGGACGTTGCTGGAGCTCATGAGGATAGCTATCACTCCATAACTTCCAAAATCTCTGAGTAATGTGCTGTCAGATTGCCAGTAGCTGAGGCGATTATCCTGCCGTTCCACAGGGATGTGCTCGCCAAGTGCAGGTACCAATGATTCGCCGATCTGTAAATGCCCGGGGGTTAGAGGCTCTAGGTCGGGCGGGAGTTGAGGACCGCACCGATTTCTGCCAAAATGTTCTGCATTGCTTCAATGATCAACAGACGTGCTCCCATAACACGACGCAAATGATGTTTAACGGCCTTAACAGCCGCCTAGGCCTCCCTGATGTGGTGCAGATGGGGTAATAAAGTGCCACTGAAATTTGGTCATAGAGGTCCGAGTTCTGCCAAGTTCGTAGCATTCGGCTTAATTCTCGCTCGGCCCCTACGAAATTAGTTCAATTATCTCTTCAGAGGTGCTGACAGTGACCATAGCGCGAGGTGAAACGAATGAATACCATGACAAAGGCAAATAATCGACAAAGTCGATAAGTCTGACAAAAATTCCATATTTACTGCCTTGAAATCCACGAATACAGCTTTATATCCTTTTAAGACAAAATTTCCTCTTCGACGATCAGGACGCACGTGCATTGGGCCCGGAAATGGGCGGCCCAGAAATGGGCGGCACGCGATAAGCTGGTAGATTCCCCATCATTTGTTCGCTCATTGTCGCCTTTCGCACGCTATGCAATCCTTTATCAAGGACCTCGCTAATGCTCGTACTCTTATAATCCAATAGTTTCGTCTTAACGTCGCGATAAGCTGCTGTGCCCCACAATGCAAGAATTTCAAATGCGTGGTATAAGCTAATAACAAGGACAGTCGCCCCTTTCCCGGTAGTATAGCTGGATTGCGCTGGTTGTCAGATAAGTCTGCCTCTTGTAGTCTTCAGCATACCATCTTGAAGAAATGGGGCCAGCATTCCGATTGCATTTGATAATCGCCGGCGATCTGCTGATTGGTGGCTGTAGCGTAACAGCTTTCAGATATCATTGTGAAAATGGTCCAGTTGCTCTTATCTGATCCAAAATGCCAGCGATTTCTCGAGTTACTTAATGCTCAATTGAACCTTTTGTCTTTCCGTTCGACAATTGTTAACGAATCTGAATACCCACGCCGTTATCCTTATTAAACGATTGGAGAACGAATAGTGTTATAATAGCGATTACTGATTTATGGGGATTGGGCTGATGCTAGCGACCAATCGCCTATCGCAGAATGCCTGCTCACATTTGTGCAGCATATCTTCCTGTCCCTTATTGCACCTAGCCCACCGACATTCATTCTTTACTTCTGCTTCAAACTTCTCTTTTTTTTTTTTTTTTTTTTTTTTTATTAATAATCAACACATTGGGGGTACCCCTATAAATGCAGATTGATTGGAAGGTGGAAGGAAGATTGATAGGTGGGAGGAAAAAAGAGGGAGAAGTAGTTATGAACGTTTGCTTTAAACTTGCAAGGGTCATAATAATTGGGAAAAATTGTTGCAGGGAGCTTATTCCAAATACGACAGATGAACGAGCTTTATCTGTAATGCATAGTGCGGTGAAACACCGTGTCTTCGTGGAAGGCGTGAGTTCCACTTGCTGACCGTGTAGTTCTGTTGAACACACGAACTGGTGGCATCAGCTTGCGCATCTCAGAAGAGACGCAAGCCACGTTTCGACGATGTTCCAAGGAGTCAATAGAGCTGGACACTCTACTGTCTCCTATTAGCTTTATCGCTCGATGTTGGATACGGTCCAGGAGCTCCAGCTGCGTTCGTGAAGCTCCAGCCCATAGGTGCGAATTAAACTCCAATTTAGGACGTATATAGGTGGTGTAGATCATGCTGAGATCAGTCGAAGTAAAATATTTTTTACAACGCCTAAGAAAGCCGAGACACTTGGCTGCTCCTTTCGACACGTCAAAAATGTGTTTATTCCAACGAACATCACATTGGATGGACATGCCCAGAACATCAAGAGTCGCTGTCTCCGCAATACCTACCCCACTCATATCTAGCGGGTTAACGGGGTTGGGAAACTCGTTTGTGAGATAACAGACAACATTGGATCTTACGCGCATTGAACTCAACTCTATTCGTAAGACCCCGCTCGGAGATTGACTGGAGATCTTTATTGAGTGAGTTATTCATAACGTGCCTTTTCCGCGTTTTGAACAGGCATATGAATGAGAAATGGTGCTGTCATCTGCAAACGAGTAAATAGAATTTTTCGTTAATGACAGAAGGTCATTAATGAAGATAAAGAAAAGTGTAGGGGAAAGGACCGAACCCTGCGGCACTCTTCCGAAACAATACCGTCTATCACAACACGGATAGAGCGGCCGCTTAGAAAGTTCGTCATCCATCGTGTGATGTTACTCCCGACCCCATGCGTAATTAGTTTTCACACAAGTTCTTTATGCCACACTCTGTCAAACGCCTTTGAAATATCCAGAACATCCGCCTTGTTCTCACCGAAGCCTTGGACACTATGGTACCAGTGCTCAGTGAGGACCGCCATGAGATCGCCCGTACAGCGATTTCGACGGAAACCGTATTTGCGGTCATTAAGCAATTCGTTTTGCTCAAGATATTTCATCAAGTAGAAGTTAACTAGCGCAGAACAAATTGCGGTGGGCGATAGTTCGCAGGGTCTGTAGTCTTGCCCTTTTTAGGAACTGGTTGGACATTGGCAACTTTCCAACAAGACGGAAATATACGAGTTGTGTATGAAACGTTGAAAAGATTGCGCAACGGTCGCGCCAGGTCCCGAAGCCTTGTTTATGTTAAGATTTGCAAGAACACTTTTAACTAAGTACTGGAGTTCGAAAATGTATCTCAGGTATAAAACAAGATACAGATTCGATAACTGGCAGTGGTTGATCACTAGCTGGCAGAGAAGAATACTCTGCGAAAATGTTAGCTAAAAGGTTCGCTTTATCAACCGAGCTAGTGACGAGGCGATCACCTGTAAAAAGAGTTGGAATTGACGAAGTCGTTTGGTTCTTTACTCTCTTTACAAGTGACCAAAAGTTCTTACCACCCCTAGGTGGTGTAAGACTTTGAGCCTCAAGCGCTGTTCGTGTAGAAACTTTTCGCGCTTTAGAGTGGCATTACAGTGATTTCTTTCCTGTTTACGCAACTGTTCAGTATTAGCATTCTTGTTAGATTGCCAGTTCCAGGAAGCGACCTCTTTGGACCTGACTGCTTGTCTGCAAGTCGCATTAAACCATGCATTGTCTTTGGGTTTAACGCTAATCGTTTTATTGGGAATGAAAGACCGCATTTCTAATAGAATTATTTCTTCTACCATTTTAGCACTGGTTTCTATGCTTTTTACCTGTAAAACACAATTTCCAATTAAAGTTTTCAAAAAACTTATTGAGACCAATTTGCCTAAAATTGGAATGGTCTCACGTTAAAATGGTAAAGCCACGTTAATCGCTTTGGAGCTACCGTCAAAGGGTTGTGGATTCTAGAATACGGAAAGGATGCTAAAATGGTACAGTGGTCCGAGTTTCCAAGAGGTGCGTGGACACTTACATCATATTTGTCATAATGAGAGGTAAGAAATAGGTCAAGGATGTTTTGGGCTTGCCCTGCGATACACGGAATGTGTGTTGGTTCGGTCACTAATTGAATCAGGTCGTTCGACTCGGCAAATAACTCGACATACAGACCTTTGGGTGTTGTGTGACTTGAGTGGCACAACCAATCCGAATTGTGAACATTGAAGTCACCAGGAACCACAATTTAACTGCACGGATATGAATCCAAAATAGAAGCGATCGAATCGGAAAGTGAATCTAACTTTAAAAGTAGAATCCCTATCAGAATTCGGGCTTCTATAAAGAAAACAGAAGTGCAGCAAATGAGACTGAATGCTGAACTTAACCCACATAGTGCTAAACTCAGCATCCGTCATATAAAGTTGTTGCTGGCATTGGTACACGGAATCCTCATTAATAAAAAGGGCAAGACTCCTTTGGGGAGAGAATAATGACACCAGCCGATACCCTGGTACGTGAAAACCAGCTGGGATCCTATCAGTGAGAACGTACCTCCATTCGCAGGTTGTAGTTTTTTCCCTGATTTGTCTTACTCGATTCGCTACGAATTTTACGCTATAGTACCACCATAGAGTCTGACCAGCAGATGGACGACTCAACCTCTATTTAATGCTCAGTTTCTGTATGGTATCTGTTCGGAGAGGAGCCACCCGAGATTTGGCTAGAACCAAATTAGCTGTAATTACTCCCTCCGCATTTATAACTACATATATCGCTGCCCATGAAGATTCAGGTTGAAGCGTGGGGCAAATCCTAGCCGCTCGGCCTAGGCCCTCTATGGGCTGTTGTGCCATTAAAAGTAAGTAAAGTAAGTCCAATAATTCCTCCTCTGTGTCAGCTCCGGCCAAACAATCGTCCTTATAAAAATTCTTCAGCCCCGCCTTAGAGTCCAGCGGCCACTTGGATGCATTGTCCCTGGCACACTGCTGCATCGCCCTAACTGCGCAGAAGGGAGCTGAGGCCATCCCGAAAGTCACCCCCATGAGCCAATACTCTGCTATTTCTCCTGTATCGTCCCTCCAAAATATGCGCTGGAGATTCCACTGTTGCGGTGCTATTTTTATTTGCGGGAACATCTGCTTGATATCTGCCGAGACGCCATACGCATGCAACCGAAAACCCCAAAGAAGATCGATTAAATCGTGTTGTATCCTAGGAACAATCATTTGCACATCATTCAATGATGCTCCGGAATCAGTTATACACGACGCACCAAATACTACGCGAAATTTCTTTAATATCGCATGGTGGGGAATGAAATAAGATTTGCCTTCCGGCGGCCTAGTAGCGGGCCGTAAGCAATCCTTCGTCAAGTACTCACAAACGCACGATATCTTTGTTGCAATTCTGGTTCTCTCTTAAATCGTTGTAGGGTAATTGATCGATTGGAACCAATACGATTCCAATGGGGTCGGAGAGGAATCTGCAGAATATATCGCCGTGCCTGGTAGCCGAAATTATGCGTCTCTCAGAAATGTGATTCACATTCTCGCTGTTCCGCTGTCCAAGTAGATCCATCGCCTGGTAAGCCCTATGATTCAAAAAAAAAGGCGCTCCAATAATTGATCAAGGCGGCAGTCCTCTTCAGCTTCATCCCTTTCTGCTATGGTAACGGCTGCAATCGAGCTAGCGTTCCGGGGGGTCTCCCCAAAAATTAACCAGCCTAAAGAAGTTGTGCCACTCAGCCCGACGCTAATCGTCCCAGATTCTCCTGCATCAGTTGAGCCCATACGCCAACGCCTAATAGTAACCTTGAGATGTAGTTGCATTTGTACCTTCTATACTCGCTGTTGAGTACGCGCTGACCGCCATTACTACAGCTTCCCTATCAGCTTGCATTACGACCATTTGCCCTTCAACTGTAAATAAATTCAAAGACGCTTACAGTTTATTAATTCGCGGAAAACCTTTCAATAAGCTTCACAAAAAATTTCTAATTAAGTCGCTTTTAAAGAATGTCTTATCAAGTCGCTTTCAAAAATTACTCTCAAGTCGCCGTCGATAAAATCGTTGCTAAAAATTACTCGTCAAGTCGCCGCTGTAAAATCGCTTCTAAAAATTACTCATCAAGTCGCCGCAGAAATTACCTTCAAGTCGGCGCAGAAATTACCATCAAGTCACCGCAGAAATTACTTTCAAGCCGCCGCCGATAAAACTCGCTGATAAAGTCGCCGCAGAATTTACCATCAAGTCGCCCCAGAAATTACTCTCAAGACGCCGCCGATAACATCGCATCATCAAGTCGCCGAAGATATTACCATCAAGTCGCCGCAGAAATTACTGTCAAGTCGCCGCCAATAAACTCGCTCATCAAGTCGTCGCAGAAATTACCTTCAAGTCGCCGCAGAAATTACCTTCAAGTCGCCGCAGAATTTACCATCAAGTCGCAGCAGAAATTACTCTGAACTCGCCGCCCATAAATCACTCATCAACTCGCCGCAGAAATTATGCTAAATTCGCCGCCAATAAATCACTCATCCAGTCGCTGCAGAAATTACGCTAAATTCGCTCAGTTTCAAAAATTATTCGTCAAGTCCCCGTTGAAAACTCGCTCATCAAGTCGCTGAAATATCTTCCGATATCCTTTCTCTGTTTCTCAGGCATCTTCCTCTTCATTCAAATTTAATTAATTTTTTTAGAAATATATGTATACATAAACGCTTACCAAAACCCACGGAGGAAACAATAAAATTGTTTTAATAATTTGAATTTATAAAGAAATTCCAAATGTGAAATATAGAAAAGGAACAATGAATGTATAAGTATGCTCATGCACAAATGCAAAAAAAGGAAAGATGGATGCTGGAGAAATGAAAGGATCAGCTGTATGAGTTGTACGCCGACACTGACATAGTCAAGTGTATACAAACCCAGCGGCTTCGCTGGCTGGGTCATGTTGAGCGAATGAAAGAAAGCGCTCCGGCTTTCGAAACACGGTGGAGGAAAACGCAGAAGAGGATGTCCTAATTTCCGTTGGAAAGACCAGGTACAGGCGACCTGACTGAGCTTGGCCTTATCAACTGGCGCCAGCGCGCGTATAGCAGAGGCGACTGGAGAATCTTTATAGAGTCGGCCAAGACCGATCATCGGTTGTAGTGCCTGCTAAGTAAGTTAAGCCAATTATGGTTGATCCTTTATTTCTTATTACATATTCAAAATAAATAAATTCTATGCTCAATCACATTGATTGTGATACCTCATACAATAAATATAGATATTTATTCATATATGTTTATTTTTATTTATTTTGAGAAAACCCTTTGTACTATTTCTGTAATTTATAGGCAAAAGTAATGGCAAATGTAACAGTGTCATACAGATTTTTTTTTTCTCAACATTTTCTAATAAATTTAACAAACATTTTCCCACGTCTTTAACCTTCACAAATATATGTTGTATGTATTCAATGCGCAAAGAATGGTTCCAGATATATTTTGTATGTAATCAGTTGCGCTATTTGCCAAACTTTACATAGCGTCTCGACTAGAAAAAATTCAAGAAAATGAGCATTATCATGTCAGAGCAACTGATGGCTGCCAAAATGCAAAGTTGGCAAATTATGTTCAAGCATTTCATTTTATAAAAAGGTTTTGAACAACAAAGATGCGTTCCCTTCAAGTTAAATTTTTGTTGTAGTTAATTTTTTTTTTGTTATCCAATGGCGTCAAATTTGTCTTGTAGAGGCAACCAAATGCAAATATGATTTACCAACATTAGGAGTATATACATAAATAATATGAACAAAAAAAGTATATATTATTAAAATTACTACAAATATGTATTTGGCAAGTATTAGTTGAGAAGCAAATCATTGGGATTATTCAGTAGAAAATGTTTTAAATTTGATTTAAAGGATGAAATTCTTTCCAAGAAATTGTATCTAATTTCCTACACGTTTATTGTTTATGATTTTTTTTGTATCACATTTATAGTCTAAATATTTATGAAATTAATTATTTTGCTTTTATTAATGTTGACAAACATACATTCATTCAATCATACATACATGCATATTTACTCTAATACAAATATGTATATTAATATGCAAGAAACAGCAGAATACTACCAACGTCGCGAAATGCGGACCGCAGAGGATCATATCGCATGCCGTAGTTACGGCAGCTCGGCAATTGGTAATTTGGTGTTTTCTGCTACGTTAGCATTTTGGCGATATAAATATACGCTATTTGTTTTAAATAAATTTAGTGATTGACCACAAGTATTGGAGTCCACTTCATTTCAAGAGCTCAATTAGCATTGGTACAGGAACCAAAGCAAACGAGCAAACATTTTGGTGACCCCAAGAAAAGGCCACAGCAATAATTGCAACTTGATTTATGTACCACTGTTGCAGCTGGAATCAACAAGGCATCAAAGTTTATGTACTTTTGTTGAGCATCAACGTCAAAGTTTTGGTTGTCGAGTACATCACGGTAAAGTACCGATGTTGTGCGTCTTCAACCATCCATCAACAGCTAGTCAGCGTCAGTCCAGATACACAATGTGCAGGATACGTTGGTAGCAACGAAAACGGATTCAAAGATTCAATGTCGAAATCTACCGTTATCAGCTGTAAAGGATTCAACGGCAAGAGCACAACAGTGTGAGCCTTCAATCAATCACGCATCCAGCAAGTTTATAACATGCCAAGTCGCAAGGATCTAATAAGACAGCAGGAAGACAATGCCGCAAGTCTAAAGAAGATCATAGAAAACTACAAGGAAGCTTCGAAAGATCGAAGGACTGAAGAATTACTTAACAAGAAGGCTAAAGAAATTCAAGATTTGTGGGCAGTATTTCAACGAGTCGACAACCAAATTCGTAGAGATCCAACTGCTTTCAAAAATCACCCGTACTTCGAGGAGGAACTACATACATCACTAGGCGAGAAATTTCATCAAACACTAGAGGACATTCAAGCCTCAGGGGAAGGTAAATCCCAAGAAGGGTCTACTCTAAAGGGTCTGTACGACGTTATCCGTGAAAGTCTGTTAGCGTTGAATAACCTTGAAATATCGACTGCATCTTGGGATCCACTGCTGTTACATTGTTTAACAAAAAAGAAAACACTTTGCTGCATTTGGAAGCCAGGGAACCGACTAGCAAGGGAAGGCAACCATCAAAGGGCTATGCAAATAAATCCATCGTCAAACAAACAGTGACAGCAAATGATGTCCCATCAATGCCCACTTGCTTGTGCCGTCGTGTCCGTCACCAACAAGTGGGGACAACTAATATATGGCCGAGCCCTGTTCGACAGCGGATCCCAAGCAAATTTCGTTACTAGACGGTTTGTGAACAAGCTAGGACTACACAGGGATCCGTGCGTCATTGGAGTCGAGGGCATCGGCCAAAAGAAGTCATACTGCTGAAAGGGTCAATCTACAACTCCATTCGAATGTAACAAATTTCACAAGCCGAATTGAAGCCGACGTCTTGCCAGAAATTGTTTCCAGACAACCAACTAATACAATTAACATAACTAACTGAAACATTCCTGAAATTCTTCACTTGGTTAACCCTGAATTTCATGAATCCAGAGATATCGATCTTCTTCTCGGAGCAGGAATTTTCTACGCCGCATTAAGCACTGGACAATTGACCCTTGGAATGGAACAGCAGATGCTACAAAATACACGGTTCGGCTGGATAGCTGGAGGTGAATACAACAAAAAAGATATTCCCCATGCAGCTATCACTTGTGACATTTCCATTGAGGATGATACTCTGAATGATACCCTGAAAAAATTCTGGCAACTCGAAGGGTGTGACGCACGCAATAACAATTTCACAGCTGCCGAACGTTGTTTATCTACAAAATGTTCATAGACAACATCGTAAAGTTGCCATTTGAAATCAATCCAGATCAACTTGGAGAATCACGGGATATAGCTTTGCAGCAAATGACCAAATGTCCAGAGCTCAAAACTCAATACACAGCTTTCATGCACGAGTACGATCAGCTTGGCCAGATGGAAGAGATCAATGTGAATAATACAAAGGACCCACATCATGCCGTGTTCAAGCCAGGCAGCACAACAACGAAAATAAGAGTAGTATTCTATGTTTCAGCAAAAACGTCAACTAATCTCTTTCTTAAATAATCTCCTGGCCACGGGACCTATCATCCGAGACGAAGTCGTTACCATACTGCTTCGCTTTCGTCTCCCGCGATTTGTCTTTACAGCAGACATTGGAAAAATGTATCCACATGTGAAAATAGATGAAGATGATCAAAGATACCAACTGATTTGGTGGAGAAAAGACCCAGGACACCCAATGAAATGCTAAAAATTAACGACAGTCACATATGGCACCATATTTGGCTATTCGTACACTGCAAGCTCTGGCTAAGGATCAAGCAAACAAGTGTAAATTAGCAGCAGAGAGAGGTTATAAAATCAAATTTTTATGTCGATGACGTGCTGAGTGGATCTAATCATCTTTCCACTGCACGTGAAATGCAGTTACAACTTCAACACAAGCTACGCTCTGCAGGCTTCAATTTAAGAAAATGGTGCGCTAATCACCCAAAGCTATTTAAAGACATCCCGCTTACAGATCGGGAAGTAAAGGCAGGCATCGTGGACAACAGAGATAATATCAAGACAATGGGATTGACATGGAATCCCTCTAATGACAATTTCAGAATCAAAATCCCCTTGGTTTCATCGCTCCCATGTGGTCGCTGTATCGTAGCGGTAGTGCGTTGGACTGTTACGCAGTGTCAGGGGTTCAATTCTCGGCACAGGCAAAATAAAAAAATTTAAAAAAGCAACAAAAACAAAATTTATACACGGCACCACCTCTTGGCAGGCAATGGCAAACCTACAAGAGTAAACATTGCCTATGAAAAGCTTTTCAATTCGCCGTTCGGATTCGGCATAAAACTGTAGGTCCCTTCCATTCATGTACAAATATGACACGCACAACATGAGCGGATGCGAAAAGCTTGGCCTTTGGCGCTACATGTGGTCATAGTCGACACTGATAAACTGAAGTTCATTGTGGTAAAGGCATAACACTTGCCACAATGGCTGTCTACCCCTTTATCGGTGTTCTGTGTGATTGCATTCCATCTCTGACTCTCCCTCCTTCTTTCTCAACACAATGCTCTGCAGTCATAGGGGTACACCCTGAGTGTTAAATGTATCAATAAAAAAATTTATAAAACCTGGGATACCGAACTTCCGCCCCCACTACGTGACACCTGGCTTACCTTCAAAGAAAACTTAAATCGACTACAATCTATCAGCATACCTCTCCACGTTTTTGGCCATACAAAGCCCAACGATCCTCAAGTCCACATCTTTGCTGACGCATCAGAACACGCTTACGGAGCCGTGGCCTACATGAGGAAGACACAGGCCCACGGTGTCGTGATAATCCGTTTTCTTTGCTCAAAATCACGGGTTGCACCCACAAAACAAATACCACTGCCAAGATTGGAACTGTGTGCAGCAAAACTCGCAGTCGACCTAATGTAGAAGCTTCAAGGCAAGCGATTTTTAGTGTTGGGGTGGATAAATGCAAATTCATCTAACTATCACACCTTCATTGCCAATCGGATCTCCACGATTTAGCAAGTGACAAATGCACAATAATGACGCCATGTACCATCTCAAGAGAACCCCGCCGATCTCATATCAAGAGGTCTTCAACCGGCTTTATTAGTCGCTCGGCAAAGATATTGGGTGATAAAGGGTAAAACGGTGGCGAGATCAGTCACACGAACTGCGTCCGTTGTACCAGGACAAGGCCGAAACTATTCAAACAACTTATGGGTGAGTTACCCGCCTGCAGAGTCCAACAGCCCGACCATTTATCAATTCGGGGATGAATTTCTGCGGCCCATTCTGGATTCATTTTTAAGAGTCGAGGGAAAAGGCCACAGAAGGCTTATGTCGCAGTATTCTGCTGTTTCGCCACTAAAGCTGTTCAAATGAAGATAGTAAGCGATTTAACAACAGAAGCATTTCTCGGATGCCTGAAGCGTTTCATTGGTCGAAGAAGATGTTGTCAGAATTTGTATTGTGACAATGCAACAAATTTTGTTGGAGCAAAGAATCGACTCGAAAGTGATCAAGGAGCTTATTTACGCAGATCAAGCACGAAAAGCGATATTGCGGACTTGTAGCGACAATGTCATTGAATTTTACTTCATCCCCCCACGATCTCACTTTGGAGGATTATGGGAGGCAGCAGTAAAATCCGCAAAGCATCTATTCGTCAGAAGTGTTTTAAGAGCGTTATTAACATACGAAGAGTTGGAGACCGTGATGATTGAAATCGAAGCGATTCTAAACTCCAGGCCATTAACGTCTTTATCTGATGACCCTAATAACCTTTCATTATTGCCACCAGGTAATTTCTTGACAGGAGCAAGAAATGTGGTAGACAAAAGGGCGGAGGAGTTCAAAGGAAATTTAACGCGACGATAGAACTTTGTCACGAAACTCAAAAATGACTTTTGGCAGCGATGGAGCACGGAGTACTTAAGTGAGCTTCAACATCGATACAAATGGAAAACGACATGCCAAAACGTCGTACCAGGCACGTTGGTGTTACTCAAAGACAACAACCTCTCACCGCTCAAGTGGCGTCTGGGAAGGATAATGCAAGTTATTCCAGGCAACGCTGGACTCGTAAGAGTGGCCGAGGTGCGAACTTCTGCTGGAATCTTGAAACGAGCTATTCACCTGCTAGCACCACTACCTATCCCAGCAGAAGCGAACGAAACCAATAACCGATAAGGCCGTGGCTACCAACGGAGCAATCACCAATTCAATCAGAGACCGAAACCAAACCAACTACATCCAATTTTGGAAAAAATTTATAGCTACCGTTACTTACTTTACGAATCAAACCAATACCAATAAGGCCGTGGCTACCAACGGAGCAATCACCAATTCAATCAGAGACCGAAACCAAACCAACTACAGCCAATTTTGGAAAAAATTGATAGCTACCATTACTTACTTTACGAATCAAACCAATACCGATAAGGCCGTGGCTACCAACGGAGCAATCACCAATTCAATCAGAGACCGAAACCAAACCAACTACAGCCAATTTTGGAAAAAACTGATAGCTACCATTACTTACTTTACTTTTACAACAGACCATGGAGGGCCTAGACCGAGCTTTTCGCATCCATCATGTTGTGCGTGTTATATTTGTACATGAATGGAAGGGACCTACAGTTTAATGCCGAATCCGAACGGCGAAATGAAAAACTTTCATTAGCAATTTTTACTCTTGTAGGTTTGCCATTGCCTGCCACAAGAGGTGGTGCCGTGTAGAAAAATTATTTGTTCTACTTTTTTTTTTTTTTTTGATATTGACTGTGCCGATATTCGAACCCCGGATACTCTGCGTAGCAGTCCAACGCATTACCACTATGCCACAGCTACCATTACAAAAATCAATTACAAAATTTGAGCGAGATACAAACCTGTAATTGCACATCAAATCCATCTTCGAACACAAATCAAGAACTTCAAACCCCACCATTTCGCAGTGGGTTATGCAGCACTCATCCTAGCCGTTGTAGGTATCAGTTACACCATATGGAAAGCCAGGAACTTGGTTACACGCTACCGCGATATCTTCAACTACCAGCCACCACAACCCCAGCCAAGAATTCTTGTTCACAGCCAAAATCCTACTGATGTCGCTCAACACCAACACTCAGTTAATGAGCTAACAGATGAATTAGCTGATGCAATCAATAATTGTTGAACGACTGTTCAATGCGGGGGAGAATGTTGACATACATACATGCATTTTTACTCTAATACAAATATATAAATATTCAAGAAACAGCAGCAATACTTCCAGCGTCGCGAAATGCGGACCACGCTAACGATTCAATATGATCTTCCGGAAATTCTTTGGCTCAGGCAAATCGTATCAACGACAAGTGGTGGTTTCTACTGCGTTAGCATTTTGGCGATATAAATATAAGCGATTTGTTTTAAATAAATTTATTGATTGACCACAAGTATTGGAGTCCATTTCATTTCAACAGCTCAATTAGCATTGGTACAAGAATCAAAGCTAACTAGCTAACAATTAAATTATAGTTGAGGTATTTGAAAATAAATAAGCGTCAAAATCGAAAGAAATATATTGTTAAAATGTTTAACTTTTCTTGTTATGACATTAACATGAGGGTCTCCACTAGTCATTCTGATGGCAAGACATGAATTTGGCTTTAATTTACGGCTAGTGAACCACATAATTCACCATGTAACAGTTTGTGCTGGAATTGTTTTTGAATAGAAAACAATCGAAAGGCCAAGAATGGTAAAAAACAGATTGAACATTTGCTTGGTTAAAAGTAAAATTTGCTGTGCGTGTCCGTCATACCACCCCTAATTGGCTATAATACATTTTCACTTGACGGAGGGAAATAAGAACAAGAAATTCTGCTTAAAAATGTGAACAAAGGTTTGGTATGGCGTAGCCACAAATATGGCGAACCTGCGTATTGAATAATTTTTTATTCTATCATTCTTGTTGAAAAGCAAGAGCGTTGCGTAACTTTTTGTCGTGTCGCATCGCAGTTGCTCTAGGGGTTCGGAGTTTCTGACTCAAGTATCTTATGGTGTTGATGTTCTAAAAGTATCGAGGAAAAAGTTTATATACTATTCAAGGCGTAACTGTAAAGTGTATAACCTGACTTAACCAACTCACAAACCTGAACGAGAAGCATGTTGGCTATATTGTACTTATGATATGTGAACTTCAGAAACTACATATGTAGCCACAGTTGCACATCTATCTAAAAATCTTATTTCTTACATTTCCTAAATAAATTATTTTCAATCACAAAAAGTTAATGAATGACATAATTAAGATACTTAAAACAATCATTAAATATTAACTGTTCAAAGGTAAATTATTAATAGAATTTATTTATAATTTTTTAGTCAAAAAGCTAAAATAAATTTAAAAGACGAGAGTCTATAAATCTTTATATTTTACTTTGTATTATAATTTTTAAAAATATTTTGTTTGGGCGATGTTAAAATATAATACACTTTTAAAGGAAATTTACACTCTATTTGTTGTGTAATTGATGGGCAAAAGTGTGGAAAAATACAACAACGCAATATTTTTCTGCTTCGTTCTCCATTACAAATATGTATAGAATGAGCAAACAGCTGTTCCCGTACGGAATGTAAGAAATGTAATTCAAAGAAAGTTTTTGTTGAGTACAGTATAGTTGTAATCTACGATTTATGTGTATTCGCAGAGTTGCTTAAGCTGACTTAAAACATTAAAAACTAATTTTTGAAAGAAATTACATTACAGAAATTAATGCAAAAAGCTTGTGCGTTTCCAGAACCCTCATCCGATTTTAACCAAATTACGTACGCACATTCGTGGTTATTATACATTGTTAAGATTACAAGATATAAATGAAGAATTTTTGATTGGCGTGGTACCTCCTATAAAATCCAATTGCTTTTTAGGTATGTCACATTTGGTACAGGGACGTTACTCAAACGCCATAGCTCCATAACTGTCAAAGAAACGCAACAGAAGGCTCAGAAAAAAATTGTTTAAGCGGTCGCCATTTTTCGAGCGCATTATTTTTCTGCTACTTTAGCTGAGCATGTTTTTTGAATTTGACAATTCACAACAGCTGACAGTAGCAGAAATGTAACTGTGGCGAATCAAATTGCGTCTACGAAACGCCACCACTGCCTTCTTAATATTGGTAAAGGCGAGCAGTCTATTGCTTTTTCTATAGTTGCTCTCAATTTCGTTTTATTTGTGCAGCACAGCAATCTTCTCCAAAAAAAAAACTTTCAAATAATTAAAATGTAAAACACTTTTTAACTTTTCCCGACATGATCACGTAAACATAAATATTTCGCTTCCCATTCTCACGATTTTCGAATATTTCAGAAAAATGTTTCCTCATAATTTAAAAAAATAAAATAAAAATTTTGATTAAATACCAAATGCATTGTAAGAATATCGTGACTTCAAAAAAATTTGACTTGATTTATGTAACACTGGCAACAGTTGCCGCGGGGCAAATGTTTTTGCTCACTTAAATTTGTGCAAATCTGTCGCCACAGAGTTAAATCACCCTTTTTTCGGTTCAGATTTTCATTTTATGTGGCACCATTGTCTCCTCGGCGGCAATTTTAATTAAAATAGAGATTGATTAAATTTCATGAATAAATAACATTTCAACTTTTCCTGGTCAAATTTACTTCATTTTTCGTAAAATGTGGCATTTCGTACCGATTCATGCAGTGTGCTACGTTCTCTGCTGTTATTGTTTTTCATTTATTTTCTTGTTGGCATTGTAATAATTTCTGCTTCGTTAGTAATTTTTTTAAAATATCTTTGTAAAAAAAAAGAAAATACATATGCATCTATACACATGTGTACACATAGCTTTTTTAAGAATTTTCTACGCAAGAAGAAAACAGTGGTATTTGAAATCGACAAATACAAGAAAAGAAAGTAAACATAATTCAAACAATAAAAATGTTGATGGTGCTCCCATTCACAGTGTCTGCTCATTACACACATATAGCAAGCTCAAGCTCAGCTAAAGAAAATAACCTTGGGTGAAAAATCAATTTGAAAATTTATTGGAATTGTTCAAGAGAAAGTAAATCACTTGTAAATTCGCAAATAATATTTATTAAGTTGCTTTTGCTGAAAACAAAAGTAGAATAACGCCTACTACTAGATACTATTGCGGGGAAAAAAACTCAAGTTTAACTTCGAAAAATATATCATATGAACAAACAAAAAAAAACTCGGCAAGTTTAACTTCGAAAAATATAACATATAAACAAACAAAAACAACTCGGCAATATAACTTCGAAAAATATATATAATATATAAACAAAAAGTGAAGTGAAAATGTATAGAATTTTATTGACAAATCTGAAAATTGATTGGAAACATAAACATACTTGTAAAGAAATAGCAGATTTCAGTAATACACGAGTCAAATTGTGTATTTTAGTTGTACTTGCTATTTCAATATTAGTAAAGATTTGTTATTCGGTATAATAAAAAACAAACGAGTCAATTTTAAAACAAACAAATAAGATATGTTGGTTATTTGTACGCCACGTGTGCATACGAGTAGTTTCCACAAACAAATTGATGCAGCTTTTTCTTCATCTGGTGTAGCGTGCATTTTGTTTAATTGAAATTTTTCAGATTCCTATATAAAAAAAAAACTAAGTGAAAAATATAAATGCATATTTATGCTAGTTTCACAGTAAAATACTAATATTGTCAAAATTGAATTAAGTGACTAAATAAATAAAAAATATAAGATCGATAAGTCTGAAGGCAAAAAAATTTTAGTTCAACGAAAGTAACCTTCCTTTCTTTGTTGCCCGTAAGAATCGGAATAACAAAACCTAATATTTTGAAAATTAAAAAGTTCTCAATGCACTATCTTCGCGAAATTACTGAAGTTCATGTGAAAACTAAAAAAATGTGAAGCCTGAAGAAATTATATAAAATTAGAAATGGATAAACAAAAATTGTATGTGCTTCAAACTTAAAATCATTTCGTTTTTCTTACGAACTTATAGAATAATTTCTCACAGTTTCCAATTTTTAGTTTTTAACACTCTACAAAGTTTCAAACTTTGGAGAGAAATTATTTATCGGGTTCATTGGCGTGCGGCTGTCAAAAACACCGCACACATGATAAGTTGTCACACATGATAAGTTGTAGAATCGATGAACGCGGGTAATGGATAATTTGAAATTTCTGTGTTTTTGTTTTGCATTTTGAAAAATTTCTTCGTTATCCAATAGATGTTTGCTATCCTTTTTACTTCATTAGAAAAGAAAAATATTCATATTTTTTGGTAACAGATAAGGCATTTCCTTTTTGAAAATATTGTGTAAATTTTTTAATGCTGACATAACTTAATTTTTAGTTTCTAGTTATAATGTTAAAAAAAATATATAAAAATATTGTATCCGTGTTGAGAACATTTTGTTTTATATTTTCATCACTTTACAAAGATTGTGCAATAAACCTATTTTATCTTTCTTTAGATTAAACCCTGTTTCACTTAATATAGAAAAAATGAGTTCAATACCAACATCAGATCCAAATGATTCTGACAATATAAGCCATGGCAACTATGATGATTTAAATGAAAAGTTTTATGATTTTGATACTAGTGATAACATAACCAATAGTTCGAATGTAATACGTTATACCCGCGCAGCGCTTTACATACTTCGCAATGATTCACGTTCGCGACGGCGTCCAGAATGTGCCCTACGTACAGACTTACAAAATTTGGGAGTTTGGAAATTTAGTACAGTAAATAGTATACAAAATGGAAATATTAATGGAGTCAATGATGGAGCAATAGGAGGTCAGTCTGGGCAGCATATTAATACACGTGCACAACGTTCACCATCGACAAGAAGCGTGAGCAGTGATCATTCTGTAATTCCATCGGTGCACAATTTAATGCAATATAAAATTGACCATCGAAGTATTTCATCTTCACATCTAATGCCAGCATTTGCTAAACGACGAATAGTTACATCTACTGTAGCGCAAAATGTATGTGGAAATTCGTCATCTTATGAAGGTAATTCTCCATCTGAACTACGTTCAGAAACGCCAACTAAAGGCAAAGACAACATATCCTATGGTGGAGGACGGCAACGAGGTAAAGAGAATGTACATGATTATCGTCAGCGCAGAAATGACGATCACTCGAGTTATTTATCGCCTCAACGTAAGTCAATGGGTAAGTTATATAAATAAATAAATATTATTAAATAAAATGTTTAAAAAATTGTTTTGGGAGAACTCAATTTTAATTTCTGATCTTTTAATTTCATGCATTGAAATAAGCAATTACATTATTAAGCAAGTCAAATATGCTATATTATCCACGGGGTTTTAGTGAACTTTAGATTTACTAATTTTGTAAACAAAACTCATGGGCTGTTATGCCATTGAACGAAGAAGACAAAATTTAAAATGCAATTTCTGTTGAAATGCGTTGGATTAAAAAATTAATAAAATTAGTCCCCCCTGCACTATTCACTTGATGTGGTAACATCAAATTGACAAATTAAATTTTTACGTTCAAAATATAGTTTAAATTGTCAAATTGCATGCAATTTATATTTATTCGCATGAGAACATTAATGAATAAACGCGCTTTTATAAACAAGTTAATGCACTGCACAACTGATCAGTATATAATATTCAACGCATATACTTTAAAGATGTGCTTATGATATGCGCTAGATTCAAACAGTAAATACAGTTTTTCATATACATATCTAGCTCCATTAAAATGTAACATTTTATTAGTATTTTTAACAAAAGCTAAAAATATTTTAAGGATACTTTAAATTAAAAAAGTTTAGACAAAGGTATTAGAAACAGTAGTATAAATATTAGTAGAAAAAAGTAGTAGATAATAGCAGTCAGGTCGCCCTGTACCTGGTCTTTCCAACGGAGATTAGGACTTTCTCTTCTGTGTGTTCCTCGAATAAAACACCCTTCTAACCGGAGCTACTTCTTCCATTCGCCCAACATTACGCAGCCAACGAAGCCGCTGGATTTTTATACCCTTGACTATGTCAGTATCGGCGTACAGCTTATCGTTCCATCTTATTGGATACACGTCGTCCATATTGGACCATAGATCTTACGGACTAACAGACTCTCATCATTGATGGCCAATGTCCACGTCTCGGCGTCATATATTAGGACGGGAAATATGAGGAACTTATAGAGCGTTATTTTCGTCGGTCGAGAGAGGGCTCTGCTTCTCAATTTCGTACTGAGTCCATAGTAACACCTGTTGGAAAGAGTTAATCTCCGCTTAATCTTAAGGCTGACATTATTGTTGGTATTAATGCTAGATCCTAGGTAAACGAAATCCTTGACGAGTTCAAAAGTATAATTTTGTCTATGACTTCCGTCGTGACTCTTTGTTTGTTGAAGCAGCGTATTTCGTTTTGTCCTCGTTCACCACTAGACCTACCCGACGAGACTCCTTTACAGATTGGAGAATGCTGCACTGATTTGCTCGCGCGGTGGTGCCAATAATGTCATTATCATCAGCGTATGCTAGCAGCATGACACTTGTAGAAGATAGTACCAGAGATGTCGATGTTCACAGCTCGAATTATTTTCTCCTGCATAAGATTAAAGATGTCTCACGATAGAGAATCACATTGTCTGAAACCTCTTTTGGTATCAAGTGGCGCGGAGAGGTCTGTCCCAATTTTCACTGCGGTGGTAGTGTCGGTCAGTGTCATTTTGTAAAGACGAATGAGCTTTGCAAGGATACCAAAATCAGATATTTTGGCGTACAAGTGATTCCCAATCGTGTTGTCGAAGGGGGCTTTATGATCGGCGATTAGATGGTCAGTGCCAGTCGATCCGTTTTTCTCGGGTCTTTTCCATGATTAGTGTGGTAATATCTGGTCGATTGTGGATTTACCAGGCCTGAAGCCACACTGATAAGGTCCAATCAGTTTGTTGACGATGGGCTTCAGTCTTTCGTACAGTACACGCCATATAACCTTATATGCAATATTAAGAAGGCATATGCCACGGTAGTTGGCGCAGATCATGGAATTACCTTTCTAATGGATTGGGCAGAGTACGCTTAGGTTCCAATCACTTGGCATGCTTTCATCCGATCATATTCTGCATAGAAGCTCATGCATGCGTTTTGCGAGCTCTTCGTCTCCAGTCTTAAGCAACTCAGCAGGCAGGTGATCTGCACCTGCAGCCTTATTGTTTTTCAGCTGAGCGATGGCTGTTAACACCTACTCATAGTCGGGCGGCGATAGTTCAACGCCGTCAGTGATTGGGGTTGCCAGAGTAGATTCCACAGTGGCGGGATTATTGCCGTCATCGCCATTACGCAACCGCGAAAAGTGTTCCCTCCATAATCTCATTATGTCCTGGACATCTATCACCAGATTTCCGTCTTCATCCTTGCAGGAAGCGACCCCGGTCTTCAAACCATCAGTCAGGCGTCTTATTCTTTACAAGAATTTTCGGACCTCGTTCCTGTTCCGTAACATTTCGATATCATTAAACTCGCGTCTTTCTGACTCTCTTTTCTTGCGCCTGAAAAGACGTTTCTCCTCCCTCCTCAACTTTCTGTATCGCTCCTTAGCAGCTCGCGTTGCAACTGACTGCAGGTTGGCTGTGTAAACAGCGTTTTTCGCTTCAGTAGCATCGCGACACTCTTGGTCGTACCACATATTTCTCCGTCGACGGTGGTAGCCTAGCATCTCTTCGGTAGCCGTACGCATAAAAGGGGAAATGTGCGTCCACTGTGCGCATATATCATCAAGTTGAGGGATGTTTTGCGATAGGAGGAGTGCGAGTTGGTTGGCGAAGACTTCGGCTATCTTTTGTGATTGCAGCTTTTCGACATCCAGCATTCTCTTTGTAACTGCCCGTACGCGATTTGCCACACATACACGTGGTCGCTGTGGCGTAGTGGTAGTGCGTTGGACTGCTACGCAGAGTGTCCGGGGTTCGAATCTCGGCACAGGCAAAATCAAAAAAAAAAGTAGAAAAAATAATTTTTCTACACGGCACCACCTCTTGTCAGGCAATGGCAAACCTACAAGAGTAAAAATTGCTATGAAAAGCTTTTCCTTCGCCGTTCGGATTCGGCTTTAAACTGTAGGTCCCTTCCATTCATGTACAAATATAACACGCACAACATGAGTGGATGCGAAAAGCTCGGCCTAGGCCCTCCATGGGCTGTTGTGCCATCAAAAGTAAAGTAAAGTAAAGTACACGTATGCAGACCTTGGCTGCAACCAAACAGTGGTCTGAGTTGATGTATGCACCACGTATTGTGCTTACGACGATCACAACGTAATCAATCAAATTCGTGTCTCGACGCATAACAGCTATAGTAGATATCACAGAATGCTCTTCTGGAGCAACTCTGTCCCATCCATTGCATTTCCTGTGTAGCGGTGATGTCAGCTCTATATCGTTGGAGGACATCCACCAGCTTGATAGAACCACCTTCCCTGAAGAGGGTTCGGACATTCCAGGTGCATATCCGTAAATGGTTGTCCTTTGGGCGTTTGCGGGAGTCGTCAAGATTATGGTGGTTCCTTATCCGAGGCTTCATTTGAGGACTCATTGGGGAATATTGTAAAGTGGTGGGTTCCAAGCCAGACGCACAACCATTCATTCAAGGCCACGGAGAAGCACACATTAGTTAGCTTACTGACGGGTGTCGGATCGCTATCAAGGGAATGGGACGAGGAGACTGTGTGTCAACTTGAAGCATAGAAGCGCAAGGATCGAACATCGACGCACCTGCGACTCGATATGATTTTCAATGCAGAAAATTTTATTTTTCCAATATATTACATACTAAACATTCTCTCAACCTTATGCTGGAGAAAATATTTCGAGTTGCGAACATCGACATCTCTGGCACTATCTTCTACAAGAGTGTCATGCTGCTAGCATACGCTGTTGATATTGACATCATTCGCGAAAACGCTCGAGCAGTCAGTGCAGCATTCTCCAATCTGGAAAGGGAGTCTCGTCGAATGGGTCTAGTGGTAAACGAGGACAAAACGAAATACCTTGTGTCAACAAACAAAGAGTCACGGCGTCTTGGACAAAATGCCACTGTTGACAACTATACCTATACTTTTGAAGTCGTCATGGATTTCGTATATCTAGGATCCAGCATAAACACTATCAATAATGTCAGCCTTGAGATCATGAGATCAAGCGGAGACTAACTCTTGCCAACAGGTGTTACTACGGGCTCAGTAGGCAATTGAGAAGTAGAGCCCTCTCTCGACCGACGAAAATAACGCTCTATAAGTCCCTCATCCTTCCCGTCCTCATTTATGGCGCAAAGACGTGGACATTGACCATCAATGATGAGAGGCTGTTAGGAGGGTTCGAGAGGGAGATATTCCGTAAGATCTACGGTCCAGTATGCGTTTACGACGTGTATCGAATAAGATGGAACGATGATCCGAATTCGCCAGATACAAATCCGATGGACTAGTCCATCTGGGAAATTGGGAGTGCAAGGTGAGGACTAAAAAATATGCCAGTATGGATGCGCTGAAGAAATCCATTGTACAAGAATGGGTCAAAATACCACAAGATCATATTCGTGAAGCATGCAACACATTTTTTAATCGTTTGATGGCCATAGTTAAGGCAAAAGGTGGCCACATCGAGCTAAAGTGAATGGATTCTAAAATTTTTATTATTTCCACACATTTTTGTAATTTGGATCAATAAAAAATAATTTCACACAAAAAAAATATGGTCGTTTGAATAGTTCAATCGCCTAACCCTGTATATTGCAGTTGCGCAAATTCAAAATAGAATAGAGCCTTGTTATTATATTAAAAATGCTACTTGTATCAACAAAATGTAAAAATCTTATGGCCGGGGCATGATATGATGCCGGTTGATACAGTTCATAATACCATCGAGTTGTTTGTTATGAAAATAATTGGGCCCCTAGCGAATAGTATACAATGATTTCTAACGCCTAAAATCCTACAAATCCTACTGGCTATAAGTGTTCAGTTGTGCACTATTCAGATTTCAGAGATTGGAAACCTCTCAAGTATTACTTCAACCAGTGCTCAAAGTTAATTTCAATACCTTTCGATCTGTATCTTTTGAAACCGATACCCTTATTATGGAGCTTATGGATATTTCGAAAATTCTGACGTTTGAGAGTGTGATCTCAGCGGAGATACACGATCAAGGCATATAACTTGCATTGCTAATGACGTTCAATCTGTTTTACATGAGAGTACACAACAAATTTGAGCAACAAAGTACAACTATTTGAAAAGGCTTTTGCGAAAAAAATTCCAGTTCAATAAAATAAAATTAAAATATTAAAATGTGTTAGTTTAAACTGAAGAAGAGAAGAGGACTCTATTGATATAAGTATTTTTAATAAAATAAGTAGTACTTTTATTACATATTTGGAATTAAACTTGTAAATTTATTTCTTTACTAAAACAATGTAAAATTATTTAGGTAAATTTTTACTTAATTAACTATCGTATGTCAAAAAAAAATTTGGAAGGGACTCGTAGTTTTTAATTCAAATTCTCTACATCTACAAAGAAACATAAATTTAAACATAAAATTTGAGAAGAAATGTAAATTAAAATTAAGTAATATTATTCCAAATGTTTTATTTAGGAAACGAAAACAAGGACATATTGATGACTGAAAAACTTTAGAAACTTATGTTTCTCCTACTAAAAAGAAATTATTCAACTGAAGGAATCATTTCCTAATGAATTCTTTACCATGGTTTAATATATTTACATGGTTTTGAAATTTTTTAAATCACTTAGAAATAAGCAGGTAGCGTGCGAGTCACCTTTAAAAATAAATATATCAAACTCTTTGTTTTCTCCCATTATAGTGAACAGCAAAACAAAACTGTTTTGGTCGCGCAAATAAGTTTTCTTTCTTTAATTGTAATGTTTTTAAAGTAATGTATCTGGCAAAAGGCAAACTATTAGTTTTGAAACAAAAATTCAAATTGTAGATCGTCTTGCATAGAGGAAAAGAGTCATATTTACTTTTAGTTGCTTGAATTTTTACTGAAAAACAAAACAAATCCATATGCTACATTTTTAAATTAAATTTAAGAAGATGACCTCGATAATTAGTGGGTAGAGCACTAGACTTTCACTAGGGAGTTAGCGGATTCGATTCTCCTCTGGGTCTGGTGGTTAATTTTCATAAACTTCTTATATAACCATTATGAACTGAATGAAATTCAATAGAAGTACACCAATTGGCAGGCATTGGCAAAACCACCAAGTGATAACAACTTACCACCCGCCGTTGGGAACCTTCGTTAAACTGTAGATCGGTTCAGCCAGTTGCCCACACTTATCCATATTTAACAAGATAATTTCTAAAGTACTCAGACAAATAAATAAAATAAATTTAAGATTCTTGTGAATCTTTGTTGAATGAAATCTTTTACAACAAGCAACGCAGTGCAGTATTTTTAACAACTTTAACTTTTCCACAAGCTGTGGAAGTTGGGTTTATTTTAGGGTGACTTCCAAAATATAATGTCTTTAGAGATAACAGGTTCTAGCGGTGGTCTACCGATTTTGTAGAGCTTCTTTTGCGGCTCGATTCAGGTCATGAATGGTTATCGCTAGAACAGAAAACCAAAGTTAATTTTTAGAAGGGAATAGTTCAAATTTGGGTTTGTATGGGTTTGGAGTCGCATTAATACATGAACAATGAAAATTTATTATGCAGGTGAGCACGAAAGGGAACGCCTAGATCGAACACATGAGCACGATCATCATTCAAGCTCCGCGTCTTCTCCAGTGTCTCTAACAAATTCAAGACACGGTCATTATAATAACATAATACAGGAGCGTCGCATTGGTAGTGGACGGCTTTTACCGCGAGATGTGAGTTGGGACTGCCGCGGACAAGAAAAAGAAAAAAATCAAGTCAATTCATTAGCAGATAAAGAATTGTCTAGTCATCTGTTGCAACAGCGTAACTCGGGACGATTCTCGGAACGCTCGCACGAGCGAAGTGGTTACAACAATGATAGGCGCTACTCCGAACGTCGGGGCGGTGGTGGTAATGATGAATTTCCTCGTGATAAATACGATAATATGAACAATAGTTCATCAAATACTCATAATAATCGTCGTTTTACGACAAATGAAATGACAAACAATGCAGAGTCATCCTCAAGTCATCAGCATCAATCTACACATAATCGCGGGCGTCGGAATCATCAGTATAATGACCGAAATGAAGAACCTGAATGGTTCAGTAGTGGCCCTACATCACAGCATGATACTATAGAATTGCGAGGATTTGAAGAAATGGACGAGCATTGCATTAGCAATGGATCAGTTTCCAGACGAAGTACAGCATCAGCTGCTAGTAAATTAAGTGAAAGTTCATCTTCTCATGCTAGCAGCAGTTTGAATATATCAAACCAGAAATCCATTCAAAGTTTAAAAGGTTTAGTCGGCAAAGATACAGATACCAAATTAGAAACTCTTTCAATTCAGTTAAGTACCAATGCAGCTGATTGTGCAGCATTTGAAGAAAAAAATATTATTACTGATCAGGTTTTAGAAAGAGGTGGAGATAACAACAATAATGATAATGATGAAGTTTATATCAAATTTGAAGACGCACTTCAAACCGCTTTGAAAAAAAGTGAAAATGATGAAAATATTGCTTCGAAATTCCCGAAGGAAGCTGAATTAAACTTTGATGCTTTTCTCAATCCCAATCTGGATCCCTTGAATCATACTTTAATGGTACGTAACTCGTGTTTTTATTTGTATTATGTTTAAAATTACATTGGCATAACATTTTATTTAGCGCGGTGATTCACATATCGGTAACGACATCCCAATTATTGGAAATTCACGTTTTAGTCGTTGGTTTGGACCCAAAACTAATGGAAACGATTTACCGTCCACAGCTGGAAATGAAATGCAGAATGTGAAGGGTAAGTTTCTATGTCGGTTGTTACCAATGTAGCTTTTATAGATAAAACTTATGTATACTTAGATTCAAATGAAGCTCAAAATAAAAGTCAGACAAATACTTTAATGGAATTTTTGCAACTTAGTAAATTACCTACGAATCTTCTACCAGAGGGTTCAAACCAACATGGTACGTTCTCTTAAAGATTCCTACTTTGTTGTTGCTAATTTTTCCATTTTGTTTATTAGTTGCAGGTATACCAAGCGTTGAAGAACTTGAAGCAAGAATGCGAAAAATGGATATTGTTGACAAGGGAAATGAAAATGGCATGGATGTGTCAAGAGCTATGGAATCAGATATATCAAATAATAATAATTCACATGCGCAGCAACCATCACGTGAAGCTTTTAAGAAACTTCTTGAGCGATTGGGTTCTGGAAATAAAGGTCAACCGCAATCACAACCTCAACCTTCTATGCAAATGAATATATTGATGCAACAACCAAATTATCCAGTTTCTGTTCCACAAATAAATATGATGCACCCTGGGGGATTGGTAACTACTAGATTACCGCAATCTATTCCTTCACACATGTTAAAAAATGAAGAAGTTAAAAAGTTTATGCAACAACAACAAATGTTGAATCAACACCAGCAAACACAAATACACACTGTTATACCACCGTCGCTTGTTATCCAACATCACACAATGCCACCAAATAATCCTCAAACTGGGAATGAAATCAGTATGCCTCCGCCGCATATTCCAGTTATATTTCCTGGGCAGAAACGACTTGAAGCGCAATATTTATTTCAATGTAAATTCGTGTTTATTAAATATGTATAAATAATTGCTAATATGTACATTTTAGGTGTTGCGCGTGGTGAAATTTCGTTAAATTTGTTGGAACAGGAGCTTAATCACCCAAATACGCCATCCCGTGCTAAGGAAGTCATAGCGGCTGTTTTGCGTGAGAGTTCACGTAGTGCGACTCCATCAACTGGAATGAGCACAAATATTCCACTTCCGCAACCTCTCAATACAAACACCTCTGTTCATCAACAGCATCATATACATTCACCTAATCCTATGGGGGTATCATCACAGCATGGAAATATAGGTCTTCAGAATCCACAAATGACTGGCCCTGTTATGGTGTCTGTACCTCCGCCGGATCAACGTCCATTGCCACAAGGTACAAGCATAAAATAGCATGGTCTTATATAATAATCGATAATATAATAATAACAGGTTTACCTACGTCAGGAGAAATTAATATGCCTGACAGATTTGTGAAACCGGAGAGTTTAATGAAGACAATGGAACAGGAGCAGGAGCACGAGTGGCTAAAAAAAGTTAATGAATCAAAAGAAGAACGTCAGAAACATCAACAACAACAAAAACAGAAAGAAAAAACTCAACAAAAACAACAGCCAAACATGATTAATCCAAGTTTAAATGAAATAGATGCTCAACAGAAGAGCTTGCAACAGCAAATGTCAATGCAGCCATCATTGCAAACAGGACACCAACAATCTCATCCATCTCATGCTCTACAACAACAACCACGTCATATTAACTCACCTACACCTTTAGCATTTACGCCTACTTCAGTTTTAAGAAAAATGACTGCCGACAAAGACAACACAAATAACACTCATCAACAGCAAGCAACCGTAACCCAAAATTCACAAAATAAACTATTAGCTCAAACTACTTTTGTCAACCAAAATCAACAATTAATGCAACAGCCACAACCAAGAATGATTCTTGGTGGTAATCATTCGCAGCAACAACAACAGTTGAGCAATGATGCATCTCAAATTTCGCCGCAAAATATTTCACAGCAACAACAACCGCCACTACAGCAATTGCGCAATCCGCCAATGAAATGGCAAACTCACGGTATCAGTCAAAATATGGGAGTGAATAAATCAATGGGTAATGAAAAAACTATTTAAGTTTTATATTTTATAAAATTCTGTTATTTTTCTTTTTACTGATTGCAGGACGACCGATACTGAAAGGTCCATTAACTACTCCACAACCACAACAACAGCAAATCTCCCAGTTGACATTTGCATCAAACATTGAATTTCAACAGATACAACAACAGCAAAGACTTAAAAACAATCGGACACCACAACATATACTGAATCAGCCCTCGCAACAATTTCCACCACACCCATTGCAGCAACAGCCACAATCTCATAACATGATAGCCCATGTTCAGCAACAACAGCATCAGCAGCAACTATTCCAACAACACCAGCAACGTGCTATGGCATTGCAACGGCAACAGCAACTTCAGTTACAACAACAATTACATCAACATCATCCAATCCAACAGCAACAACCACAGCAAATACTAGATACTAGTAACCGACCAAGTTAGTAATAATCATAATCTTTTAACGTATGTACTTGTTATCAGCTATTTATTTAAATTAAATATTTTATTATCAATTAGTGGGTATCTCTGGCAATAGTGACAGCAATTTGATATCAACAACTAACACAACCGGTGGTATAATCAACTATCAACGTGACGGTGGTCTATCACCTACCAGCAATCAATTGGCCCAATGGTTTTCACCAGAGTTACTTGCCCAAGCATCGGCTGGTAAATTGCCACTTTTAAATATGAATCAAGCGTTAAGTTTAGAAGAATTCGAAAGAAGTATACAACATTCCTCAACAGCTGTGCACAATTAAGAAATGGAATGAAACTTAATTAATTTAAATAAAAATAATTTTAATTGTTAGCATGAATTTTTCTAATAAATTTTAGATACTTCACAAAGAAAGAAATAAAAAATGAATTACGGTACTATAATATTATATAGTTTCTAATGTGATTGAAACTAATAATAATCAGTATTTGTATTGATATAATTATTTCAACATCATAATTATATAGTAAAAACGAACAATACAAAGGGGTTTTCTTTTTTCTAATTATGTATTTACTAAGCAAACTATGGCGTGGTAAGTTTCTTAACTAACAGCTGGAACGTTTATTAAATTATCTAAGAAATAATTATTACGCTCTTTAGTCAATTTGAAAACAAAGCAGTAATACATAAAAATGTATATAGTGAAGAGCAAAACTTAAAAAGACAGCTCTCCACTTAATTGTTAAATACATTTTGGATATGAACTTTTTGGGTTCAAAGTGATTCATCAAATGAATTTTTTTGTTCCTTTAATGTCACACTTCACGTTTTGGGTTCATTTGGATGCTCTATAAATAAATATATAATGAGTAGATTACCTTTGAATGCAATATTTATTTCCAAGACTCAAAAGTTTTTACGTTTAACTTAAAAATAAATCTTACAATTAAGATAGTTGAAAATACAAAGTAAATGCAAAATATCCTCCCATACTTATCTGTCAACTCCAATTACATTGTATATTAAAAAATGGAAGTTGTGTATACTTATATAATTTTATTGTATATGCACTATTTTTATGTAATTAATTAATTAATAAATAACTTTTTTTGCGCAAATAGTAAAATTATTTGCCAAATTTTTTAATAGGGGTAGACTTAACGCTAGACTTTGCGACGCGTTGCGTAGAGACTCCCATAATGATCTTCACTGGATAGGTACGTATTGTGGCAAGCTTTCGTTTGCTGTTTGAATTAATAATGATGTTAAATCTATATTGCTGCTTATGTTTCGCTACTCACTGAGTCTGTCAACAACCAGTTGAATAGGCTCCACTGGCCTGTTTTGTACTGCTGATCTCTATCCCACATCTGTTCTTGAATGTAGTTTCAAACCAAAACGCGCTGCTACTTTTGACCGTATCATTTCTAAGGACTTTTATACAAAAACTAAGTTAATACCATGGTAAGGAGGTACCACTCTACTAGTTCCACCGACGCTAATTGCTTTAAATGGAAACCATCCAGAAAACGATTGAATTCCAATTCAGACCCTTGAGTGAAAAATCAATTTGAAAATTTATTTGAATTGTTCAAGAGAAAGTAAATCACTTGAAAATTTTCAATTATTTTTGTTTAGTTGGTTTTGCTGAAAACAATAGAAAAGTAACGTCAACTACTAGATACTGTTGCGAGAAAAAAACTCAGTAAGTTTAACTTCGAAAAATATAAAAATATAACACAAACAAACAAAAAACTAGGCATGTTTAATTTCGAAATATATAACATAAATAAAAAAACTCGGCAAGCTTAATTTCGAAAAAATTTTACTACGGAAAATAAAACATAAACAAAAAAAAACTCAGCAAGTTTAACTTCGAAAAATATAATATAAACAAAAAAAATTTAAGTGAGAAATCTGAGTAGGCATCGTGTAGAAACATAAAAGTAAGTACCTACACAAAGACAGCAGATTTCAGAAATACTCGTGTCAAATTGTGTATTTTGGGTGCACTTGGTTTTTTCAATATTAGTAAAGATTCGTTATATGGTATAGTGAAAAATAAACGCGTCAATTTTAAAACACACTACGATAATATGTTGGTTATTTGTACGTCACGTGCACATTGGAGTATCTTCCATAAACAAAATTTATTGAATTGTGTGCATAAATTATTGAAGCTTTTTCTTTATCTGGTGTAGCGGGCATTTTGTATATTGATATATTTCAAGTTCTCAAATAAAAAGAAAAATTAAGTTTAAAATATAAATGCATATTCATGCTAGTTTCTCAGAAAAATTCGAATTTTGTCATCATTGAATTAAGTGACTAAATGTGCATAAAATATAAGTTCAATAAGTTAAGTTTGGAAAATTTGAAAATTGTAGGTAAACGAAAGTAACCTCCATCTCTGTTGTCCGTAAGAATCGGAATAAAGAAACCAGCTAATATTTCGAAAATTAAAAAAATCCCAATGTACTATCCTCGCGAAATTACTGATGTTCATGTTAAGACTAAAAAAAGAATGTGAAGTCTGAAGTACTCAGCTGAAGCAGGGATAACATAGCGCGATGGGGAATAATGTGCAGATCTGAAATTCATGTTAGATTAAAATTAGAAATTAACAAACAACAATTTTTTGTGCTTCAAATTTTAAATCATTTCGTTTTTCTTACTGAACTTATAGAATAATTTCTCAAATTTAAAATTTTTTTGTTTTTAACACCAATTGCTATGCTTGAAACTCTTCAAAGTTTCAGCTTTGGAGAGAAATTATGTATCGGGTTAATTGATAAAAGAAGATTTGAAGTTTTAAACATATACAACTTTTGTATACTCATTCAAATTTTAGTAAGAATTTAACATGAACTTCAGCGCTGCACATTCTATTCACATTTTTAATATTCGCGTTAAATTTTTTGCCACGCTACATTCTGTTCTGCTTCTACTTCACGCTTCACATTTCTGTGTCAGGCTTTGAGCTTCATCATTAACTTTGACAGTCGGCATGCGCCTGTCAAAAACACCGCGCGGTGTACACATGATGAGTTGTACAACCGATGATAATTGGTCATGGATAATTTGAAATTTCTGTGTTCTTGTTTTGCATTTTGAAAAATTTCTTCGTTATCCAATAGATGTTTGCTTTCCTTTTTACTTCATTACTTAGTTTTTCTTTGTCCATCTGAACAGAAAAGCAAAATATTCATATTTTTTGGTAACAGATATGTAAGGTATTTCCTTTTTGAAAATATTGTATTGAACTTTTTGCATAACCTATTTTTTAGTTTCTAGCTATAATCCTAAAAAAATATGAATACAAATATTGCATCCGTGTTGAGTACATTTTGTTTTATAATTTTATCACATTACAAAGATTGTCCAATAATCCTATTTTATCTTTCTTTAGATTAACACTTGTTTTAATTAATATAGAAAAAATGAGTTCAATACCAGCATCAGATCCAAATGATTCTGACAATATAAGCCATGGCAACTATGATGAAAAGTTTTATGATTTTGATACTACTGATAACATAACAAATAGTACACAAAATGTATATAATAATGAAGGCAATGATGGCGCAATAGGAGGTCAGTCTAAGCACCATATTAATACACGTGCACAACGTTCACCATCGACAAGAAGCGTGAGCAGTGATCATTCTGTTATTTCATCGGTGCGCAGTAATGACGATCACTCGAGTTATTTATCGCCTCAGCGTAAGTCAATGGGTAAGTTATATAAATATTTATAAAACATAACCAAAATTAAAAAAAAATTGCGCTTGGGTGATCTCAATTTATATTTCTGATTTTTATTTATTTATTTATTTATTTTTTATTTTTTCGAAAACCGGCACAACAAAGTTTAAAACCTTATTAGCAGTACCGGCTCGCATGTAGCATAAACAAGATTAAATACGACTTATAATATATATTGCATGACATACAAATTTAAACTTTACTTTAAAATTAAACATTAAACATCTATTCATCTATTCGTAAAAAATTTTAATAACATGATATATTTCATTATTTCCTATTACAGCGAAGAAAGAAATAAAGCTAGTTTATTTTTGAATTGCACAGCATTATTACCAGATCTTAAACTATTAGGAAGTGCATTCCAAAGACGAACAGAGTGTACAAAAAACTGCCTTTCAGACGTTAAACAAGAAACACGTAAACAGTTAATCATATTAGTTCGATTGGATATAGAAAAGTTTAATCTCGAAAACAAATAACTGGGTTCTGCATTACATATAATTTTATGCAACAATAAAAGCGTTCGATAGTTCAGTAAGTTATCAAAGGTTAAGCCATGGATTCTTTTAGCATACTGGGAAACATGATCTCTTCGTTTTAGTCCAAACACATAACGAACAATGTTATTGAAAAGAATATTTAATTTATTTTTACTTAGACTATCACAATTTGCAAATATTTCGCAGCCATATAGCATTGTTGGTATGAGATATGCTTTAGCAAGTAGCATTCGAATATGAAGAGGAGTAAAGTACTGCGTCGTCCAAAGAACACGAAGCATGCTGTAGACTTTCCCAACCGTGTTACTTATGTGGTTATTCCAAGTTAGAGTTCTGTTGAAGGTTACCCCTAGATTTTTTGCAGAGTCTACGTATTCAATATTGCTTCCGTTTAATGAAAGGTTAGGGGCAGTGGAAATGTCAATGATTTTCTTCGCTATTACCAAGCATTTTGACTTTGCTGGATTAAGGCTTAAGCCGTTTTTTATTGCCCAATTACCAATGTTTTCAAGAACACTATTCAGATTGTTGATGCAGTCATAGAGGTTCTCACGCTTACAGTTGACGTACAACTGGACGTCATCTGCGTACATATGGATCTTACAGTTTTTCAAAACACTAGGTAGGTCATTTATGTACATAGAAAAAAAAGGGGACCCAAGACAGAACCTTGAGGAACACCTCTTATAATGGGTAGAAAGACTGATGAACAGTTATTGGCGAAGACAGCTTGCGACCTATTGGAAAGATATGACGTAATAAGATTCGTCGCAGATGGCGAGAAGTTAAATAAT
This sequence comes from Palloptera scutellata, assembly GCA_958295655.1. Taxonomy (NCBI): domain Eukaryota; kingdom Metazoa; phylum Arthropoda; class Insecta; order Diptera; family Pallopteridae; genus Palloptera; species Palloptera scutellata. The sequence continues at coordinate 15,330,447 of OY282453.1, forward strand.
TTAATTAGTTTTGTCTCCAAAATATTATGGTCGACTGTATCGAAAGCCTTGGAGTGATCCAACAGAACTAAGAACCCAACTTTATTGTCATCTATGCTAGAACGTAAGTCTTCAATTACATCAACTAGAGCAGTAATACAACTATGTTTTTCCCTAAAGCCTGATTGCCTTTCAGTAATATAACTATTTTTACTCAAATGTGTGTTAATTTGTTGACTAAGTAACGATTCTAACGCTTTGGATATAAATGGGAGTATAGCTATTGGGCGGTACTCATTATGAGATTTTGGTACTGGTATTATTTTAGCTTTCTTCCATTCATTAGGATTTTTATCAAAAGCTAAGAATATTTTACGGATCTTTTAAATTAAAAAAGTTAAGGATCCTTTAAATTAAAAGTTTAAAGGTATTAGAAACAGTAGTATAAATATTAGTAGAAACAAGTAATATAGAAGTAGTAGAAATAGTAATATCGCCCCTGCGACACTAAGTAATAAATTTTTTCGTTTTAAATGTTTTCAATACACAACCTCTCTAAAGAATATTCATTTAAAAAAAAACAGCAAAAAATAAACTGACTGGCATGTGTGACCTGTAAGAAATTATGAAGAAATTTATTAAGACTGTAAAATGGCAAATTATTCTATCTTATGTCCAAAAGCTGGATATATTAACCAAAGAAGCGTGCTTCACTTTAGAAAATTACATATAAGATAATATTAATACAGCATGCTTTCGAGAAAGTTTAACAGTCACTATATAACTTTATTTAAAGTACTTATGGATGGGATGGATGGATGTGAAAAAGGCCGAGAACTTGACCTACGAGTGCAGGACAGTTCCTCAAGCACTCAGGCTATGTAGCCCATTGTACTTAAGGCCTAGGAAAAGAAGAAGGGGTGACAGTAAGTAAGGGGTTAGACAAAAAGAGGGAAAAAGTTGAAAAAGGGGTTATAGGGAGACTACGTTCTCTTCCGCAAATTTTCCGGATTCTCTCACAAATCTCAGAAGATCGCAGAAGGGGAAGGAGTGAACTTTGTCCAGTCCTGTGAAATCGAAACCCAAAATGCGCCATCTCGTTCTGGCAAAGGCGGGACATCTACAGAGAAAATGCTCTGTGCTGCCCACCTCCTCCAGGCAAGATGTGCAGGTCGGGTTCTCGGTGATGCCGATGGTGGTCATATGTTGGCCCCATGGATTATGTCCTGTGATGAGTCCTACCAGAAGGAATTCTGCTGTCTTCCTGTTTGGACAAATCACAAAACACTTAACCATTTGACAAATGTTTAGCCTAGACCAGCGTCTCTTATGTAAATCATTAGCATAAGATTTTATCCAATGCATAGCACCTGCCAAACTGGTCCCGACTATTGGCTCTAGTCCCAAAGGCATGTTCTTTGATCCACAGTTGGCCAACTCGTCGGCTTCCTCATTCCCAGGAACTTCACAGTGCCCAGGAACCCAGATAAGATGGAGCTGATTCAGTCTTGCGACTGATCTAAGTTTCCTCTTACACTCTTGGACAATCTTTGAAGTAATTCTCGCGTTCTCCAGAGCCTTAAGTGCAGCCTTACTGTCACTACAGACACCTATTTGTTTCCCGCGCTATTTTCTTTAAATTATCCATTCCGCTACTTTAAAGATGGCGAAAACTTCTGTCTGGAAGACAGTTGCCAACCCAAGGAATAGTAGCAATTGACACCTTCGTTTTAATGCCATCCAGTTCCAGTACCTTCATCGGTCTTGGATTCGTCAGTGAAGAAGATATCCGTCAGATTCTCCAGCACGACCTCTGGATTGCTCCATTGTTCACGCTTCGGGAATCTAACTTCATATTTTCTTCCGAAAGTAACCACGGGTATGAGGCAATCTTTCGGGGCCAGTAGCAATGGATATTGCTCTGACAACCTTTTGAAGATTTCTCCATGACCCGAAGTTCTGTTATCGAACCAATACCCATGAGTATAGCCGACATGTCGCCTTCATCGCTTCTTGTTGGATCTTTATGTCCAGTGGGAGCAAGTCAAGCATGGCGTTAAGGGCGTCACCATGCATACGCTTCTCTGTAGCCTGTTCAACGCCAAGACTGAGGATTTAACTATAGTTCGGCGCCACCGAACCACCGAAGCATATGTGATTATCGGTCTGACAAATGCTATATGTCCAAAGGACCACAGTAGGTCTCAGGCCCCAGGTCCTACGTAAGGCGTGCGTATTCCTTGTTAGTTTCCGATCTAGGGTTACACCCAGATATTTCACTTCCATGGCAAGACTGAGGGTCACACCTTTCAGTACTGGCAGTTTTAAACACTCCAGCTTCCGCTTCCTAGTAAATAGAACAAGAGTCGTTTTACTAGGATTGACAGAAAGACTCTGGCCAGTGCACCACTCATCGATTTTGTCCAGGATTTTCTGCATTTTAATACAGACCATCCGCAAGGATTTACCAGATGTGAGTGCACAGAAGTCGTCTGCATACTCTTGGACGTGAAATCCGCGATCTTGCATTTCCGTTAGTAATGAGTCAACAACGAAGCACCACAGCAAAGGAGAGAGAACACCCCCTTGGGGGCAGCCCAGTCTAACCTCCGCCGTGACCGAATCGTCGCCTTCGCCAACTGTCAGCAGTCTCTCCGAGAGCATAGAGTAGATCCATCTAATTAAGTTTTCACTCACTCCATGCCTTCTGGCAGCTGAGCACATAGAGTCAAAGGTAGCGTTGTCAAAAGCCCCCTCAATATCCACAAAGACCCCCAGAGTGTACTTGTCCGCTTCCAATCCTGCTTCTATCTTGCTTACAAGATCATGCAGCGCTGATTCGCAGGATTTTCCTTCCTGGTAGGCATGTTGGTTATTACTGAGAGGACACACTGGCAGCACCTTTGCCCAAATGTGCTTCTCTACCATTCGTTCTAGGCTTTTTAGCATGAAAGAGGTCAAGCTAATCGGCCTTAAACTTTTAGCCAGTCTGTAATCATCTTTCCCTGGTTTAGGAATAAAGACTACTCTGACTTGTCGCCAAAGAGATGGCATGAAGCCATGGGCAAGACAGGCCGTAAAGATCTTTTTCAAGGCCCCTATCAGTCTGTCTCCACATCTTTTTAGCATTATCGGGTAAACATTGTCAGGTTCTGGGGACTTATAGTTTTCAAAAGAGGAGAAAGACAACTTTATTGCCTCTTCTGTCACTATTTCCGACGCAGAATACCAATTGAGCCTGGTGGTTCTACCACTCGTACCATTGACCCCACCACTACTCACCGTAGTGGGTATAATCCTGCTTCCCGGAAAGTGGGTCGCTAGGAGTGTGTTATAGGTCTATGATCTGGAAGTGGTAAAAGTACCATCAGGCATGCGAAGAGAATCAATCTTAACTGTTTGGTCTTTCTGCAGAACCCTACACAGTCTTGCTGATTCCTTCATTCCCTCCACCTCATTGCAGAAGTTTCTATATGAGTCAAGTTTGCCGGACTTCACTTTCTTCTTATACTCCTTCTGAACAATATGGAAACTGCTCCAATCAATTTCCTTTTTGGTTTTTAGGGCCCTATTCAGTAGTTTTCTAGATCGTTTGCGAAGCTTCGAAAGTTTAGCATTCCAATACCTTGCCTTTTCTGCCCGCTCTAAGCGGACAGTCCTCCTCGTAGCAGCTAATCAAAGTCCTTTCCAACCTATTGGTCGCTTCTTCGATCATAGCTGTAGTTCGGAGTTTGATAAGGGTTGGTATTCGCTCCTCAAGAAGCTCACCAAACCTATCCCAGTCCGCCTTTGGCGGATTCCGTCCACTAGGTGTCGGCGTAATGTCAGTACCCAGCCGGAATTCGATAATGTCATGATCTGAGAGAGAGACTTCTTCTAGAACTCGCCATTGGGTGATCTGATCTGCCACCTTCTTATTGGTTAGCGTAAGATCAATCACTTCTTGTCTTCTGTTGGTCACAAAAGTTGGTTTGTTACCAACATTTTGGATCACCAAATCAGTTGACAGAATGAATTCTAGTAGTCTGGAACCCCTGGGATTACATTTACTGCTACCCCATACAATGTGGGCATCACAGCCCACTATAAGTCCCAAACCACTGGATTCCGCGTACTGGACGACTTCCACTAATTCCTTTGAAGGATGAGGTATTGTAGAGTCGTACGGCAGGTAGGCCGACACTATTATAGTTTCGACACTACTCCCACCTTTCCAGTACTTTATTTTTGCAGCAAAAATGTCTTGCGAACAGTATTGTCTGTGCATTGTGCATTCAATCATCCGCGGCATGATAATACAAGCACGCGGTCGATTACTCTCTTCACATTTAAGGATTTGTCCCCACCTAATGGCACCAAGGCCAATACGTTTGTAGCATACCCATGGCTCTTGAATTAATATTATGTGGGGACATGTCTGCAGTTTCGCATGACTACTGCATAGTAATGCAGTAGCCGATTTGCTATGCTGCAAGTTAATCTGCGTAATTGTAATTTCTGTCATGATTGGTTACCGAATTTACTTCTAAACCTTATCCTCTCCCTTGTCCTGGATGCGAAAATGCACTCTCTATAGGTTTAGGTGAGGACGGTACCCGTACTTCGGCTTCAGTACCTTCAACGAGTCCACGTCTATACCTACCACCAGGTGTGAACCAGTTTTTTTGGTAGAGGAAGAGACATCCTTGGTATATGAGTATACCCGCCATTGACTCGTATTCAGACCTCCGTTTTGATCACGGATACGTGGGAGTAGCTCGCTTGGTTTCCTGGAAGGTCCAGGTATCCAAACGGACCCTCTGACCAGTCTGCGTCTTGGTAAGTCCGATAATTCGAACTTACCTTTCTCACATTCTGGCATCTTAGCTACAACTTCTTCCAGCCAAGCTCGGGAAAAAGCATTAGAGTATTGCACCTTGACTATGCCATCTTCAACACTCTTCCCCTCAAAAGTCGGTTTGCCTTTCGAATCCCCGATAGCCTTCTAAAGGTAGCTGTCGAAATAATCCTGTTGCCCTTGAGACAATCGTCCATTCGCTATGCTGGTGCGAATCCCAACCGTCATGGCTTCGGCGGCCACCTTCGAAAAGGTGGTACCAGAAGTGGACGGTTGAGGTCCTACCGGCGTGTTTTGGGGTCCTTCAACCTTCTCTTTTGAAGGATCAGGCTGGCATACAGACTGCTGTGTCGAGCTCGAAGACACGTCCGATTTCGGTCCGTGGACCTTTCTCTTCTTTGCCTTGTTGCTCTTCACAACCGACTGCACAGACCCCTGGTTGGCCTCAGAAGAGTGTGCAAAAACAGACGAGTCATCGCCCGTTCTGTCACGCTTCCCTGTGGTCATCACAGGTGTTGAAGTTGGCTGAATTTGAGGACTTGCCTTCGCTTGCGCTGCAGCTTTTCTCTCCTTCTGTCTCCTTTTTTTGAGTTGTCTATTAGACAAACCCACACCTGCGCTTGAAACTTCAGTACCAGCGGCCTCTTTACCGATGACCCCCTGGCTCGCACCAGGTCTGACCGATGTCAGAGGTTCACTCTGTACTTTAGTCGCCTCCGATTGTATACATTAGTATGTCCTCCGTATCCTCCAAGTGAGCCTACTCCATTGGCATTATCAATGTGCCCTCATCCTCTGGTAACTTGCTTCCTCCGGGACCCCAGGACGTCCCGGTCTTAGCTAGTAATGAGTTTTGGCCCTGCACATCCTTCGGCCAAGCCGCTGGCGTACCAGCGGGAGGATTACTAGTGTGGGTACCCCGTGCAGACAAATTCCGATTTGTACTCATTGCATATGTTGTTTTGTTTACAGTTTTCTCTGGCATGAATTGAGAAGTCTACATGCTCGACAATATTTGTTCCAGAATGCCATGATTACTCTTGGCATGAGTGGCCCTATCCGGCATAGCTCGAAGATTCATTACACCTACTGTACCTTCTCACCGCGACAAGGTGGTAATCTCCCGAGAGGGTAAAGTACTTATAGTTTGACAGCCACTTTACTATTTTCGATCAATTTTCTACAACATAAAGTTTTCTCCTACTTTCTACTACTATTGTACTGTACATACTACCAATATTTTTTACTACTATTTCTCTACTACAACTTTTTCTCATACTATTTTATACTAATACTTCTTACTACATGGTCGCACTTGCGCCTGTCACGAACTTTATCTTGTGTCCTACGCCCCCATTAAGTAAATCTTAATTACATAATTATTCTTAAATATGTAGTAGTGAAACAGTTTATGAAGGAAATAATTGAACCTAGAAAATAATAATAATAATTTATATTTGACGCTTTTATTTTATTCTTACCTTAAAATAATTACCATTTTGAACTTTATACTTAAAATGTAATTTCTTAACAAAAAATTTTTCTTTTCTTCAAAATAATTTTAACGTAAGTGCTACTAGTTTTTACAGTGCCCCCGAAATTATCGTATATCAAAAAGAAAACGTAGTTATACTTTAGTGAAGTGGCTAGAAATATCTCCAAGTAAAGTGAAAGTTTAAATAAAGTTTAGCACCGGAATGGAAGGAATGGTATGGGCTAATGAATTTATAATATTAGTTTTTTGTTTTTGTGCAAAATCAACATATTTATATATTATATATAACATTTTTAATGAAAAAATATATATTTATATATAATATAAAATCCATAATTTAATCAGTTAGAGTGTAACTAAATATATGGCACACAGTGTAATAACTTTTTACAGGTTTATCGCTTAGAGGTAAACGAATATAGCACACACAAAAATAGCAAGGAAGTTTCTGTACAGCAATAAGTGTGTATTTGTTGTTGTACACGGAACTTATTTACTTTATGTATATGTATTTACTTTATATATATACAAAGAATATTTGTACGATCGACTCAATATTTGATAAAATAATATACAAATACAATATTTTAAATATGGGAAAACTTAAAATATTATGTATAGTAAGTTACAAGTCAAATTTATGGGAAAAAAGATCTTGTACTTACTTATATGGAAAAAAGGGAGGTAATTTTTTCCTTTGGGTCTACTTGCTGTGCTGTTGTGTGTGATTTTGTAGTGGTTCATTTATTGTTATTATTGTTTTTGTTGAACTTTTTGGTGGTGCGTTAAAGCGTTGGATCACTTTATGACTCGAAAGACCATGTTTAATTCAGAAGTGAATTATATAGATATCAAAACACAAGGAATTTGTATTTAATATTTAACAACATTAATTTATTAAAATGAAAATTGTACAACAAATAATGGAAGAACCCAACCGACCGGTGTGAAATTGTTCTAGAGAAGAACTAAGAGAAAGCAATAGCAAGAAAAGAAATAGAACGAAAAGAAACAAGGATAGAGGAAATGAATAGGAGAGAAAAGATGCATTAGGGTGGCTTAAGCAATGAGAAACAAAACATATGTTTTGTTGGATAAACAGCTTTGGTCATAATAATATTAGTAAGAAAATAATAAAAATTAGTCCCCCTGCACTCTTCACATGATGTGTTAACATCAATTTGACAAAGTTTAAATTGTCAAATTGCTTCCAATTTATATTATTTCATATGAAAACATTACTATATAAACGAGACTTTATAAACAAGTCAATGCACTGAACAACCGATCAGTACATAATATTCAACGTAAATTCTTTAAAGAGATGTTCATGATATGCGCTAGATGCAAACAGTAAATACAGAATTTCATATACAAACCTAGATCATTTAAAATTCATACGAAGCTACGTAACGTGGTAACATTTCATTAGGATTTTTATCAAAAGCTAAGAATATTTTACGGATCTTTTAAATTAAAAAATTTAAGGATCCTTTAAATTAAAAGTTTAAAGGTATTAGAAACAGTATTATAAATATTAGTAGAAACAAGTAATATAGAAGTAGTAGAAATAGTAATATCGCCCCTGCGACACTAAGTAATACATTTTTTCGTTTTAAATGTTTTCAATACACAACCTCTCTAAAGAATATTCATTTAAAAAAAACAGCAAAAAATAAACTGACTGGCATGTGTGACCTGTAAGAAATTATGAAGAAATTTAATAAGACTGTAAAATGACAGATTATTCTATCTTATGTCTCGATATATTAACCATAGAAGCATGCTGCACTTTAGAAAATTACATATAAAATAATAATACAGCATGCTTTCGGCAAAGTTTGACAGTCACTCTATAACTATTATATACTATTTTCTCCAACTGTCTACTATTTTCTACTGCTTGTCACTACCATATATATATGTATGTATATTATACTATTTTCGATCAATTTCCTACAACATACAGTTTTCTACTACTTTCTACTACTATTGTACTGTATATACTACCAATATTTTTTACTACTATTTCTCTACTACAACTTTTTCTCATACTATTTTATACTAATAAGTACTTCTTACTACATGGTCGCACTTGCGACTGTCACGAACTTTATCTTGTGTCCTACGTCCCCGTTAAGTAAATCTTAATTACATAAATATTCTTAAATATGTAGTAGTGAAACAGTTTATGAAGGAAATAATTGGACCTAGAAAAATAATTTATATTTGACGCTTTTATTTTATTCTTACCCTAAAATAATTACCATTTTGAACTTTATACTTAAAATGTATTTTCTTAACAAAAAATTGTTTTTTCTTCAAAATATTTTTAAATTATCGTATGTCAAAAAGAAAACGTAGTTATACTTTAGTGAAGTGGCTAGAAATATCTCCAAGTAAAGCGAAAGTTTAAATAAAGTTTATATACGGAAATTGATGCTAATATGTAGAACCAACGTAACGATCTCTAAAAAAAACCTTCTCCGTTAAAACTTTATTTTTGACACTGTGATAAGGTCGCAGAAAGGGCACCTTACCATGAACCCCTCTTAAATGTTCATAACGGCGCGTTTATATAGTAATGTGTTTATGCGGAGTAATAGACGTTGCAGGCAGTTTGGCAATGAAAACTATATTTGGGACACCAAATTTAATTTGTGAACTTTATGTTATCGTATGCAACAAGTGTAGAAGGGACTCGTAGTTTTTTATTCAAATTCTCTACATCTACAAAGAAACATAAATTCAAACATAAAATTTGAGAAGTAATGTAAATTAAAATTAAGTAATATTATTCCAAATGTTTTATTTAGGAAACGAAAACAAGGACATATTGATGACTGAAAAACTTTAGAAACTTATGTTTCTCCTACTAAAAAGAAATTATTCAACTGAAGGAATACAAACCGCCACTTAAGGCGGGTTGTTTTAATAATTTACTAATGAATTCTTTAACATGGTTTAATATATTTACATGGTTTTGAAATTTTTTAAATCACTTAGAAATAAGAGGGTAGCGTGCGAGTCACCTTTAAAAATATATATATCAAACTCCTTGTTTTCCCCCATTATAGTGAACAGCAAAACAAAACTGTTTTGGTCGCGCAAATAAGTTTTCTTTCTTTAATTGTAATGTTTTTAATGTAATGTAAAATTCAAATTGTAGATCGTCTTGCATAGAGGAAAAGAGTCATATTTAGTTGCTTGAATTTTTACTGAAAAACAAAACAAATCCATATGCTACATTTTTAAATTAAATTTAAGAAGATGACCTCGATAATTAGTGGGTAGAGCACTAGACTTTCACTAGGGAGGTAGCGGATTCGATTCTCCTCTGGGTTTGGTGATTAATTTTCATAAGCTTCTTATATAACCATTATGAACTGAATGAAATTCAATAGAAGTACACCAATTGGCAGGCATTGGCAAAACCACCAGGTGATAACAACTTGCCACCCGCCGTTGGGAACCTTCGTTAAACTGTTGATCGGTTCAGCCAGTTGCCCACACTTATCCATATTTAACAAGATAATTTCTAAAGTACTCAGACAAATAAATAAAATAAATTTAAGATTCTTGTGAATCTTTGTTGAATGAAATCTTTTACAACAAGCAACGCAGTGCTTGTTACAGAATTTTCTTGACAAATATCGTTAGAATATTTACCGGTGTGTTCTTACAAAAGGCAGCAGTTAAAGTTATTTGTTCCCTGTTATTATTTATTTATTTATTTATTTCATAACGTCTTTGGATTACAATATCCTTACAGACTAAATGACAATATAAAGCTTAACATACTATATTAAGAATAATAAATTTAATAAAAAGGAAAAATTTAAAATAGAAAAACAAATATTAGATTCGATATAAAGTATTTAGCAATTTCTTAAAAGAACATTTTGAAAAAGAGATATCTAAATTATTTTCAATACATAATTCATTATACAATGATAAGGCACGAGTAATAGGCTCATTACGAGCATAAAGAGTTCAATGAATTTGATAATGAAATAACGAGTAATGCCATAACGTTCTAGCTGGAATATTAAAATTTACAAGCTGTAATAGATGAGATAAGATCATAAGATCTAGTGGTGAACGAGGACAAAACGAAATACCTTGTGTCAACAAACAAAGAGTCACGGCGTCTTGGACAAAATGTCACTGTTGACAACTACACTTTTGAAGTCGTCAAGGATTTCGTTTATTTAGGATCCAGCATAAACACCAACAATAATGTCAGCCTTGAGATCAAGCGGAGACTAACTCTTGCCAACAGGTGTTACTACGGGCTCAGTAGGCAATTGAGAAGTAGAGCCCTCTCTCGACCGACGAAAATAACGCTCTATAAGTCCCTCATCCTTCCCGTCCTAATGTATGGCGCAGAGACGTGGACATTGACCATCAATGATGAGAGACTGTTAGGAGCGTTCGAGAGGAAGCTACTCCGTAAGATCTACGGTCCAGTATGCGTGGATGACGTGTTTCGAATAAGATGGAACAATGAGCTGTATGAGCTGTACGCCGACACTGACATAGTCAAGCGTATAAAACTCCAGCGGCTTCGCTGGCTGGGTCATGTTGAGCGAATGGAAGAAAGCGCTCCGGCTAGAAAGGTGTTTTATTCGAACCACGGTGGAGGATCACGCAGAAGGGGACGTCCTAATCTCCGTTGGAAAGACCAGGTGCAGGGCAACCTGACTGCACTTGGCCTTATCAACTGGCGCCAGCGCGCGCATAGCAGAAGTGACTGGCGAAGCTTTGTGGAGGCGGCCAAGACCGATCATCGGTTGTAGCGCCAGCTAAGTAAGTAAGTAAGTAAGATCATAAACAAATGTCAACGATTGAACCTTTCTCCTCGTTTCAAGAGTTTTCAAGCCTAAGAGCAAAATTCGAGAATCATAGGAAGGCAAAGATTCTCCAAAATTCAAAGTATGAAGTGCAAAACGTGAAAATGATTTTTGAGTTTTTTCCAATCGAAAACAGGAGATTGAATAGTAAGGACTCCAAATAAACGAGGCATACTCTAACCTTGACCTTACAAAAGCATTATAAAGACAAGTCAGAGTATACGCATCAGAAAATTCAGAGCTATTTCTGCGAACAAAGGCAAGCAAAGAATATGATTTTGGAACTATGTAATTTATATGGTCAACAAAGGTAAATTTAGTGTAAAAAATTACTCCTAAGTCTTTAATTGACTTAACATTAAGTAAAAATGTACCAGCAAGGGAATAAGAAAAAGTAAATCTATTATTACCCTTCGAGAAAGTCAATGAATAACACTTGTTGAAATTTAATGGTAAAAAATTTAATAAACTCCGTGACAGCAGATTACAAAGATCAGTCTGTAAAAGAGCAGCATCGTTTAAATTAGCAATATTACTGAAAAGTTTTAAATCATCAGCATAGAGTAAAAATTTTGCAGAACGGAAACATTTACTTATATCATTAACAAATAATGAAAAGAGCAAAGGGCCAAGAATGCTCCCCTGTGGTACCCTAGAGGAAGCAGTAAATCGATATAATTTAACACCATTTATCTCCACGAAACAGACTCTACATTGAAGATACGATTGGATCCAGCTCAGGAAGTGAGAATGGAAACCCATTTTAGACAGTTTTGCTAATAAAACATTATGTGGGACCTTGTCGAAGGCCTTAGAAAAATCTGTATAAAGAACATCAACTTAATGTCCCAATTCAAAAGATGTAAAAACGCGAGAAGACTGCTAAGTTAGTCACAGTTCATCGACCAGCAAAGAAAGCGTGCTGTTCAAGGCAAATATTTCCCTTAACTAGAAAGAATAACCTATCCTTAATCACACTTTCAAAAAGTTTCGAGACATTCGATAGCTTAGAAATAGGTCTATAGTTGGAGGCATCATTCTTGTTACCGTCTTTAAAAATTGGTGTAATAGCAGCCATTTTCCAACAGTCAATAAAAGTACCAGTCCTTATCACGAAAAATATCGCGGAGAGGCTTACATAAAGACAAAGCACATTTATTAATCAAAATAGATGAAATGCCATCTTACTTACTTACTTAGCGGGCGCTACAACCGATGATCGGTCTTGGCCGCCTCCACAAAGCTTCGCCAGTCACTTCTGCTATGCGCGCGCTGGCACCAGTTTATAAGGCCAAGTGCAGTCAGGTTGCCCTGCACCTGGTCTTTCCAACGGAGATTAGGACGTCCCCTTCTGCGTGTTCCTCCACCGTGGTTCGAATAAAACACCCTTCTAGCCGGAGCGCTTTCTTCCATTCGCTCAACATGACCCAGCCAGCGAAGCCGCTGGAGTTTTATACGCTTGACTATGTCAGTGTCGGCGTACAGCTCATACAGCTCATCGTTCCATCTTATTCGATACACGTCGTCCACGCATACTGGACCGTAGATCTTACGGAGTATCTTCCTCTCGAACGCTCCTAACAGCCTCTCATCATTGATGGTCAATGTCCACGTCTCTGCGCCATACATTGAGACGGGAAGGATGAGGGACTTATAGAGCGTTATTTTCGTCGGTCGAGAGAGGGCTCTACTTCTCAATTGCCTACTGAGCCCGTAGTAACACCTGTTGGCAAGAGTTAGTCTCCGCTTGATCTCAAGGCTGACATTATTGTTGGTGTTTATGCTGGATCCTAGATAAACGAAATCCTTGACGACTTCAAAAGTGTAGTTGTCAACAGTGACATTTTGTCCAAGACGCCGTGACTCTTTGTTTGTTGACACAAGGTATTTCGTTTTGTCCTCATTCACCACTAGACCCACACGACGAGACTCCCTTTCCAGGTTGGAGAATGCTGCACTGACTGCTCGAGCGTTTTTGCCAATGATGTCAATATCATCAGCGTATGCTAGCAGCATGACACTCTTGTAGAATATAGTGCCACAGATGTCGATGTTCGCAGCTCGAATTATTTTCTCCAGCATAAGGTTAAAGAAGTCGCACGATAGGGAGTCACCTTGTCTGAAACCTCTTTTGGTATCAAATGGTGCGGAGAGGTCTGTCCCAATTTTCACTGCGCTGGTGGTGTTGGTCAGTATCATTTTGCAAAGACGAATGAGCTTTGCAGGGATACCAAAATCAGACATTGCGGCGTACAAGTGATCCCTAATCGTGCTGTCGAAGGCGGCTTTATAATCGACAAATAGATGATGGGTGTCGATCTGTTTTTCTCGGGTCTTTTCCAGGATTTGGCGTAGTGTGAATATCTGGTCGATGGTGGATTTACCAGGCCTGAAGCCACACTGATAAGGTCCAATCAGTTTGTTGACGATGGGCTTCAGTCTTTCGCACAGTACGCTCGATAGAACCTTATATGCAATATTAAGAAGGTTTATCCCACGGTAGTTGGCGCAGATCGTTGAATCACCTTTCTTATGGGATGGGCAGAGTACGCTGAGATTCCAATCACTTGGCATGCTTTCATCTGACCATATTCTGCATAGAAGCTCATGCATGCGTTTTTTGAGCTCTTCGCCTCCGGTCTTAAACAACTCAGCAGGCAGGCCATCTGCACCTGCAGCCTTATTGCTTTTCAGCCGAGCAATGGCTGTTAAGACCTCCTCATAGTCAGGCGGCGGTACTTCAACGCCGTCAGTGATTGGGGTTTCCGGAGTGGGTTCCGCAGTGGCGGGATTATTGCCGTCTTCGCCATTAAGCAGCTGCGAAAAGTGCTCCCTCCATAATCTCATTATGCCCAGGATATCTGTCACCAGATTTCCGTCTTCATCCTTGCAGGAAGAGGCCCCGGTCTTCAAACCAAGAGTTAGGCGTCTTATTCTTTCAAAGAATTTTCGGACCTCGTTCCCACAACATTTCGATATCATTGAACTCGCGTCTTTCTTCATCTCTTTTCTTGCGCCTGAAAATACGTTTCTCCTCCCTCCTCAACTTTCTGTATCGCTCCTTAGCAGCTCGCGTTGCAACTGACTGCAGGGTGGCTCTGTAGACTGCGTTTTTTGCTTCAGTAGCATCACGACACTCTTGGTCGTACCACATATTTCTCCGTCGACGGTGGTAGCCTAGCACTTCTTCGGCAGCCGTACGCATAGAGCGGGAAATGTGCGACCACTGTGCGCATATATCATAAAGTTGAGGGGTGTTTTGCAAAAGGAGAAGTGCAAGTTGGTTGGCAAAGACTTTGGCTGTCTGTTGTGATTGCAGCTTTTCGACATCCAGCTTTCTCTTTGTACCTATCCGTACGCGATTTGCTACACATATACGTGTGCCGACCCTGGCTGCAACCAAGTAGTGGTCTGAGTCGATGTTTGCACCACGTATTGTGCGTACGTCTAGTACATTGGAAGCGTGCCTTCCGTCGATCACAACGTGATCAATTTGGTTTCGTGTGTTTTGATCAGGGGAGAGCCAAGTGGCCTTATGGATATCTTTATGTTGAAATCTGGTGCTACTCACTGTCATGTTTCGTGCCGCGGCGAAGTCGATCAGTCTCATACCGTTATCGGTGGCTTCGTCGTGGAGACTGAATTTTCCGATCGTCGGACCAAAGAGACTCTCCTTGCCCACCTTGGCATTAAAGTCGCCTAACACGATTTTAACATCGTGGCGGGGGCAATGCTCATAAGCTTTGTCGAGGAGCTCGTAGAAGTCATCTTTGGTCGTTTCATCCTTCTCATCCGTCGGGGCATGGACACAAATTAGGCTGATGTTGAAGAATTTTGCCTTGATGCGGATAGTGGCTAGGCGCTCGTTCACGGCCGTGAACCTCGAGACTAGATGACGCAGTCTCTTCCCAACCACAAATCCAACACCAAATTCGTGTCTCGACGCATGACAGCTGTAGTAGATATCACAGGATGCTCTTTTGGAGCAACCCTGTCCCGTCCATCGCATTTCCTGTATAGCGGTGATGTCAGTTCTATATTTTTGGAGGACATCCACTAGCTGGATAGAGGCACCTTCCCAGTAGAGGGTTCGGACATTCCAGGTGCATATCCGTAAATCGTTGTCCTTTGGGCGTTTGCGGGAGTCGTCAACATTAGAGGGGTTCATTATCCGAGGCTTATTTGGAGGATTCATTGGTGGGTATTTTAAAGTGGTGGGTTCCAAGCCCGACGCACAACCATTCATTCAAGGCCATGGAGAAGCCCGCCGCACACATTAGTTAACTCACTGACGGTTGTCAGATCGCTATCCAGGGGACGCCACGAGGAGGCTGTGTGTCGACTTGAAACGTAGAAGCGCAAGGATCGACCATGGACGCACCTGCGACTGTCACGAACTTTACCTTGTGTCCTACGCCCCAGGCCCCCCCTTTCATAATGATGAAATGCCATCATTATTAGCTTTAGCAGAAATTTTCATATTAGTCATGGCATCAGTAATCTCTTCCTCAGACAAAACAAATGAACCAATATTCAAAAACGAGTCTACATTATCAAGAATCGAAACATGGAAATCTGAATTAACAGTTACATAGTAAGACTTAAAATAATCAGCGAATAAATTAACCGTATCTTCAATGGTAGAAGAATGAATACTATGGTAATATGTTGAAGTAGGAATACAAGAGTCGTCCCACTTGGATTGAATAAAATGCCAAAAAGACTTAGGATTCAATTTAATATTGCTCTCACAGCGTAAAATATAATACCTGTAGAGAAATTTATTTAAAAAATTTAATTCTCTCATATAGTGAACGTACATTGTGTAGTACTGGGGATCATTAGTTGCCTTAAATAATTTTATATTTTTATTGCGCAGATTTTTTAGTTTTTTAAGACTCTTTGTGTACCATGGTAACTTATACACTTTAGGCGCAAAATGTGGGATATGCTCAGAGCATATAGAATGAAATTTAGCTTTAAACAACTCAAAACAATCCGCAACATTCCGATTTAAAAACATATCATTCCAGCTAAGATTATCAAAAATATTAATTAAGACCTCAAAATTGCATAATTTAAAGTTAAAATAATTATTCGATGGCATACATTGCACAAATTCATATTAGTAGAAGTAGTTAAAGTTATGACTGTTCCTAAAAATTAGCCTGGGTTTATTATTATTATGGTGACTTCCAAAATATAATGTCTTTAGCAGTTCCTAACGGTGGTCTAACGAAAAAGATTTTCATACAAAGGACGATTGTGTAGAGCTTCTTTTGTGGCTCGATTCAGGTCATGAATGGTTATCGCTAGAACAGAAAACCAAAGTTAATTTTTAGAAGGGAATATTTAAAATAAAAAAAAAAATTTCGGCACAGGCAAAATCAAAAAGTAGAAAAAATAATATTTCTACACGGCACCACCTCTTCGCTGGCAATGGCAAACCTACGAGAGTAAAAATAGCTATGAAAAGCTTTTCACTTCGCTGTTCGGATTCGGCTTTAAACTTTAGGTCCCTTCCATTCATGTACAAATATAACACGCACAACATGAGTGGATACGAAAAGCTCGGCCTAGGCCCTCCATGGGCTGTTGTGCCATTAAAAGTAAAGTAAAGTAAATAGTTAAAATTTGGTTTTGTATGGTTTTGAAGTGAGCACGAAAGAGGACGCCTAGATCGAACACACGAGCATGATCATCATTCAAGCTCCGCGTCTTCTCCAGTGTCTAACAAATTCAAGACACGGTCATTATAATAACATAATACAGGAGCGTCGCATTGATAGTAGTCGGATTTTACAACGAGATTTGTGCCGCGGACAGTCCACAGCTGGAAATTAAATGCAGAAAGTGGAGGGTAAGTTTCAATTTCGGTTGGTAACGATGTAGCTTCCATATATAAAATTTATGTATACTTAGGTTCAAATGAAGCGCAAAATAAAAGTCGGACAAATACTTTAATGGAATTTTTACAACTTAGCAATTTACTTACAAATCTTCTACAAGAGGGTTCAAACCAACATGGTACGTTATGTTAAAGATTCCAACTTTATTGTTGCTAAATTTTCCTTTTTTTTTGTATTAGTTGCAGGTATACCAAGCGTTGAAGAACTTGAAGCAAGAATGCGAAAAATGGATATTGTTGACAAAGGAAATGAAAATGGCATGGATGTGTCAAGAGCTATGGAATCAGATATATCCAATAATAATACTTAATTCACATTCGCAGCAACCATCACGTGAAGCTTTTAAGAAACTTCTTGAGCGACTGGCTTCTGGAAATAAAGGTCAACCGCAACCACAACCTCAACCTGCTATGCAAATGAATATATTGATGCAACAACCAAATTATCCAGTGTTTGTTCCACAAGTAAATATGGTGCATCCTGGGGGATTGGTAACTACTAGATTTCCGCAACCTGAAGAAGTTAAAAAGTTTATGCAACAACAACCACCGTCGCATGTTATCCAACATCACACAATGCCACCAAATAATCCTCAAACTGGGAATGAAATCAGTATGCCTCCGCCGCATATACCAGTTATATTTCCTGGGCAGAAACGACTGGAAGCGCAATATTTATTTCAATGTAAATTCGTGTTGTATTAATTATATATAAATAATTGCTAATATGTATATTTTAGGCCTTGCGCGTGGATCAGGAGCAGGAGCAGGAGCTCGAGTGGCTAACAAAAGTTAGAGAATCTGAAGAAGAATATCAGAAATATCAACAACAACAACAAATGCAAAAACAGAAAACTCAACCAAAACAACAGCCGAACATGATTAATCCAAGTTTAAATGAAAAAGATACTCAACAGAGCTTGCAACAGCAAATGTCAATGCAGCAACCATTACAAACAGAACACCAACAATCTCGTCCATCACATGCTCTACAACAACAACCTCGTCATATTAACTTACCTATACCTTTAGCATTTACGCCTACTTCAGTTTTAAGAAAAATGACTGCCAACAAATACAACTCAACCGAAACACAAAATTCACAAAATAAACTATTAGCTCAAACTGTTTTTGTCAACCAAAATCAACAATTAATGCAACAGCCACAACCAAGAATGATTCTTAATGGTAATCATTCGCAGCAACAATAACAGTTAAGCAATGATGCACCCCAAATTTCGCCGCAAAATATTTCACAGCAACAACAGCCTCCACTACAGCAATTGCGCAATCCGCCAATGAAATGGGCAACTCACGGTATCAGTCAAAATATGGGAGTGAATAAATAAATAATATTAAAAAAAATATTTAAGTTCTATATTTTATGAACATTTTATAAAATTCTTTATTTTTTTTTAACTGTTTGCAGGGCAACCGTTACTGAAAGGCTCATTAATTACCCCACAACCACAGCAAAAGCAAATCTCCCAGATTACATTTGCTTCAAATATTGAATTTGATCAGATACAATAACTGCAAATACTTAAAAACAATTGGACATCACAACATATACTAAATCAGCCCTCGCACCAATATCCACCACACCCACTGCAGCAGCAGCCACAATCTTATGACACGATAGCCCATGTTCAGCAACAACAGCATCAGCAGCAACTATTCCAACAACACCAGCAACGTGCTATGGCATTGCAACGGCAACAGCAACTTCAGTTACAACAACAATTACATCAACATCATCCAATCCAACAGCAACAACCACAACAAATACTAGATACTAGTAACCGACCAAGTTAGTAATAATCATAATCTTTTAACGTATGTACTTGTTATCAGCTATTTATTTAAATTAAATATTTTATTATCAATTAGTGGGTATCTCTGGCAATGGTGACAGCAATTTGATATCAACAACTGACACAACCGGTGGTATAATCAACTATCAACGTGACGGTGGTCTATCACCTACCAGCAATCAATTGGCCCAATAGTTTTCACCAGAGTTACTTGCCCAAGCATCGGCTGGTAAATTGCCACTTTTAAATATGAATCAAGCGTTAAGTTTAGAAGAATTCGAAAGAAGTATACAACATTCCTCAACAGCTGTGCACAATTAAGAAATGGAATGAAACTTAATTAATTTAAATAAAAATAATTTTAATTGTTAGCATGAATTTTTCTAATAAATTTTATATACTTCACAAAGAAAGAAATAAGAAATGAATTACGGTATTATAATATTATATAGTTTCTAATGTGATTGAAACTAATAATAATCAGTATTGTATTGATATAATTATTTCAACATCATAATTATATAGTAAAAACGAGCAATACAAAGGGGTTTTCTTTTTTCTAATTATGTATTTACTAAGCAAACTATGGCGTGGTAAGTTTCTTAACTAACAGCTGGAACGTTTATTAAATTATCTAAGAAATAATTATTACGCTCTTTAGTGTATCAATTTGAAAACAAAGTAGTAATACATAAAAATGATTATAGTGATGAGCAAAACTTAAAAAGACAGCTCTCCACTTAATTGTTAAATACATTTTGGATATGAACTTTTTGGGTTCAAAGTGATTCATCAAATGAATTTTTTTGTTCCTTTAATGTCACACTTCACGTTTTGGGTTCATTTGGATGCTCTATAAATAAATATATAATGAGTAGATTACCTTTGAATGCAATATTTATTTCCAAGACTCAAAAGATTTTACGTTTAACTTAAAAATAAATCTTACAATTAAGATAGTTGAAAATACAAAGTAAATGCAAAATATCCTCCCATACTTATCTGTCAACTCCAATTACATTGTATATTAAAAAATGGAAGTTGTGTATACTTATATAATTTTATTGTATATGCACTATTTTTATGTAATTAATTAATTAATAAATAACTTTTTTTGCCAAATAGTAAAATTATTTGACAAATTTTTTAATAGGGGTAGACTTAACGCTAGACTTTGCGACGCGTTGCGTAGAGACTCCCATAATGATCTTCACTGGATAGGTACGTATTGTGGCAAGCTTTCGTTTGCTGTTTGAATTAATAATGATGTTAAATCTATATTGCTGCTTATGTTTCGCTACTCACTGAGTCTGTCAACAACCAGTTGAATAGGCTCCACTGGCCTGTTTTGTACTGCTGATCTCTATCCCACATCTGTTCTTGAATGTAGTTTCAAACCAAAACGCGCTGCTACTTTTGACCGTATCATTTCTAAGGACTTTTATACAAAAACTAAGTTAATACCATGGTAAGGAGGTACCACTCTACTAGTTCCACCGACGCTAATTGCTTTAAATGGAAACCATCCAGAAAACGATTGAATTCCAATTCAGACCCTTGAGTGAAAAATCAATTTGAAAATTTATTTGAATTGTTCAAGAGAAAGTAAATCACTTGAAAATTTTCAATTATTTTTGTTTAGTTGGTTTTGCTGAAAACAATAGAAAAGTAACGTCAACTACTAGATACTGTTGCGAGAAAAAAACTCAGTAAGTTTAACTTCGAAAAATATAAAAATATAACACAAACAAACAAAAAACTAGGCATGTTTAATTTCGAAATATATAACATAAATAAAAAAAACTCGGCAAGCTTAATTTCGAAAAAATTTTACTACGGAAAATAAAACATAAACAAAAAAAAACTCAGCAAGTTTAACTTCGAAAAATATAATATAAACAAAAAAAATTTAAGTGAGAAATCTGAGTAGGCATCGTGTAGAAACATAAAAGTAAGTACCTACACAAACACAGCAGATTTCAGAAATACTCGTGTCAAATTGTGTATTTTGGGTGCACTTGGTTTTTTCAATATTAGTAAAGATTCGTTATATGATATAGTGAAAAATAAACGCGTCAATTTTAAAACATACTACGATAATATGTTGGTTATTTGTACGTCACGTGTACATTGGAGTATCTTCCATAAACAAAATTTATTGAATTGTGTGCATAAATTATTGAAGCTTTTTCTTTATCTGGTGTAGCGGGCATTTTGTATATTGATATATTTCAAGTTCTCAAATAAAAAGAAAAATTAAGTTTAAAATATAAATGCATATTTATGCTAGTTTCTCAGAAAAATTCGAATTTTGTCATCATTGAATTAAGTGACTAAATGTGCATAAAATATAAGTTCAATAAGTTAAGTTTGGAAAATTTGAAAATTGTAGGTAAACGAAAGTAACCTCCATCTCTGTTGTCCGTAAGAATCGGAATAAAGAAACCAGCTAATATTTCGAAAATTAAAAAAATCCCAATGTACTATCCTCGCGAAATTACTGATGTTCATGTTAAGACTAAAAAAGAATGTGAAGTCTGAAGTACTCAGCTGAAGCAGGGATAACATAGCGCGATGGGGAATAATGTGCAGATCTGAAATTCATGTTAGATTAAAATTAGAAATCATTTCGTTTTTCTTACTGAACTTATAGAATAATTTCTCAAATTTTAAAATTTTTTGCTTTTAACACCAATTGCTATGCTTGAAACTCTTCAAAGTTTCAGCTTTGGAGAGAAATTATGTATCGGGTTAATTGATAAAAGAAAAATGATTTGAAGTTTTAAACATATACAACTTTTGTATACTCATTCAAATTTTAGTAAGAATTTAACATGAACTTCAGCGCTGCACATTCTATTCATATTTTTAATATTCGCGTTAAATTTTTTGCCACGCTACATTCTGTTCTGCTTCTACTTCACGCTTCACATTTCTGTGTCAGGCTTTGAGCTTCATCATTAACTTTGACAGTCGGCATGCGCCTGTCAAAAACACCGCGCGGTGTACACATGATGAGTAGTACAACCGATGATAATTGGTCATGGATAATTTGAAATTTCTGTGTTTTTGTTTTGCATTTTGAAAAATTTCTTCGTTATCCAATAGATGTTTGCTTTCCTTTTTACTTCATTACTTAGTTTTTCTTTGTCCATCTGAACAAAAAAGAAAAATATTCATATTTTTTGGTAACAGATATGTAAGGCATTTCCTTTTTGAAAATATTGTATTGAATTTTTTGCATAACTTATTTTTTAGTCTCTAGCTATAATCCTAAAAAAATATGAATACAAATATTGCATCCGTGTTGAGTACATTTTGTTTTATAATTTTATCACATTACAAAGATTGTCCAATAATCCTATTTTATCTTTCTTTAGATTAACACTTGTTTTAATTAATATAGAAAAAATGAGTTCAATACCAGCATCAGATCCAAATGATTCTGACAATATAAGCCATGGCAACTATGATGAAAAGTTTTATGATTTTGATACTACTGATAACATAACAAATAGTACACAAAATTGAAATAATAATGGAGGCAATGATGGCGCAATAGGAGGTCAGTCTAAGCACCATATTAATACACGTGCACAACGTTCACCATCGACAAGCAGCGTGAGCAGTGATCATTCTGCCATTCCATCGGTGCGCAGTAATGACGATCGCTCGAGTTATTTATCACCTCAGCGTAAGTCAATGGGTAAGTTATATAAATATTTATATAACATAACCAAAATTAAAAAAAAATTGCTCAATTTTAATTTCTGATCTTTTAATTTCATGCATTAATAATTTTGTAGTGAACTTTAGATTTACTTATTTTGTATTAAATTGACTCAAAAGTTGTATAAATTAATAAGAAAAGGTGTTGGGTAATAGAAAAATTTATCATTTTATATGAGTGTTTAATTCAGAAATGAATTATATAGATATCAAAACACAAGGAATTTGTGTTTAATATTTAACAACATTAATTTATTAAAATTAAGCAATGAGAAACAAAACATATGTTTTGTTGGATAAACAGCTTTGGTCATAATAATAATAGTAAGAAAATAATAAAAATTAGTCCCCCTGCACTCTTCACATGATGTGTTAACATCAATTTGACAAAGTTTAAATTGTCAAATTGCTTCCAATTTATATTATTTCATATGAAAACATTACTATATAATCGAGACTTTATAAACAAGTTAATGCACTGAACAACCGATCAGTATATAATATTCAACGTAAATTCTTTAAAGAGATGTTCATGATATGCGCTAGATGCAAACAGTAAATACAGAATTTCATATACAAACCTAGATCATTTAAAATTCATACGAAGCTACGTAACGTGGTAACATTTCATTAGGATTTTTATCAAAAGCTAAGAATATTTTACGGATCTTTTAAATTAAAAAATTTAAGGATCCTTTAAATTAAAAGTTTAAAGGTATTAGAAACAGTATTATAAATATTAGTAGAAACAAGTAATATAGAAGTAGTAGAAATAGTAATATCACCCCTGCGACACTAAGTAATAAATTTTTTCATTTTAAATGTTTTCAATACACAACCTCTCTAAAGAATATTCATTTAAAAAAAAACAGCAAAAAATAAACTGACTGGCATGTGTGACCTGTAAGAAATTATGAAGAAATTTAATAAGACTGTAAAATGGCAGATTATTCTATCTTATGTCTTGATATATTAACCATAGAAACATGCTTCACTTTAGAAAATTACATATAAAATAATATTAATACAGCATGCTTTCGGCAAAGTTTGACAGTCACTATATAACTATTATATACTATTTTCTCCAACTTTCTACTATTTTCTACTGCTTGTCACTACCATATATATATGTATGTATATTATACTATTTTCGAACAATTTTCTACAACATACAGTTTTCTACTACTTTTTACTACTATTGTACTGTATATACTACCAATATTTTTTAGTACTATTTCTCTACTACAACTTTTTCTCATACTATTTTATACTAATAAGTACTTCTTACTACATGGTCGCACTTGCGACTGTCACGAACTTTATCTTGTGTCCTACGTCCCCGTTAAGTAAATCTTAATTACATAAATATTCTTAAATATGTAGTAGTGAAACAGTTTATGAAGGAAATAATTGAACCTAGAAAAATAATTTATATTTGTCGCTTTTATTTTATTCTTACCCTAAAATACTTAC
Source organism: Palloptera scutellata (assembly GCA_958295655.1). Classification (NCBI taxonomy): domain Eukaryota; kingdom Metazoa; phylum Arthropoda; class Insecta; order Diptera; family Pallopteridae; genus Palloptera; species Palloptera scutellata. Next base: position 15,354,535 of record OY282453.1, read on the forward strand.
CATTTTGAACTTTATACTTAAAATGTATTTTCTTAACAAAAAATTGTGTTTTCTTCAAAATATTTTTAAATTATCGTATGTCAAAAAGAAAACGTAGTTATACTTTAGTGAAGTGGCTAGAAATATCTCCAAGTAAAGCGAAAGTTTAAATAAAGTTTATATACGGAAATTGATGCCAACGTAACGATCTCTAAAAAAAAACCTTCTCCGTTAAAACTTTATTTTTGACACTGTGATAAGGTCGCAGAAAGGGCACCTTGCCATGAACCCCTCTTAAATGTTCATAACGGCGCGTTTATATAGTAATGTGTTTATGCGGAGTAATAGACGTTGCAGGCAGTTTGGCAATGAAAACTATATTTGGGACAACAAATTTAATTTGTGAACTTTATGTTATCGTATGCAACAAGTGTAGAAGGGACTCGTAGTTTTTTATTCAAATTCTCTACATCTACAAAGAAACATAAATTCAAACATAAAATTTGAGAAGTAATGTAAATTAAAATTAAGTAATATTATTCCAAATGTTTTATTTAGGAAACGAAAACAAGGACATATTGATGACTGAAAAACTTTAGAAACTTATGTTTCTCCTACTAAAAAGAAATTATTCAACTGAAGGAATACAAACCGCCACTTAAGGCGGGTTGTTTTAATCATTTCCTAATGAATTCTTTAACATGGTTTAATATATTTACATGGTTTTGAAATTTTTTAAATCACTTAGAAATAAGAGGGTAGCGTGCGAGTCACCTTTAAAAATAAATATATCAAACTCCTTGTTTTCCCCCATTATAGTGAACAGCAAAACAAAACTGTTTTGGTCGCGCAAATAAGTTTTCTTTCTTTAATTGTAATGTTTTTAATGTAATGTATCTGGCAAAAGGCAAACTATTAGTTTTGAAACAAAAATTCAAATTGTAGATCGTCTTGCATAGAGGAAAAGAGTCATATTTACTTTTAGTTGCTTGAATTTTTACTGAAAAACAAAACAAATCCATATGTTACATTTTTAAATTAAATTTAAGAAGATGACCTCGACAATTAGTGGGTAGAGCACTAGACTTTCACTAGGGAGGTAGCGGATTCGATTCTCCTCTGGGTCTGGTGATTAATTTTCATAAACTTCTTATATAACCATTATGAACTGAATGAAATTCAATAGAAGTACACCAATTGGCAGGCATTGGCAAAACCACCAGGTGATAACAACTTGCCACCCGCCGTTGGGAACCTTCGTTAAACTGTAGATCGGTTGCCCACACTTATCCATATTTAACAAGATAATTTCTAAAGTACTCAGACAAATAAATAAAATAAATTTAAGATTCTTGAGAATCTTTGTTGAATGAAATCTTTTACAACAAGCAACGCAGTGCTTGTTACAGAATTTTCTTGACAAATATCGTTAGAATATTTACCGGTGTGTTCTTACAAAAGGCAGCAGTTAAAGTTATTTGTTCCCTGTTATTAGTAGTAGTAGTTAAAGTTGTGACTGTTCCTAAAAATTAGCCTGGGTTTATTTTATGGTGACTTCCAAAATATAATGTCTTTAGCAGTTCCTAACGGTGGTCTAACGAAAAAGATTTTCATACAAAGGACGATTGTGTAGAGCTTCTTTTGCGGCTCAATTCAGGTCATGAATGGTTATCGCTAGAACAGAAAACCAAAGTTAATTTTTAGAAGGGAATAGTTAAAATTTGGTTTTGTATGGGTTTGGAGTCGCATTAATACATGAACAGTGAAAATTTATTATGCAGGTGAGCACGAAAGGGAACGCCTAGATCGAACACACGAGCACGATCATCATTCAAGCTCCGCGTCTTCTCCAGTGTCTAACAAATTCAAGACACGGTCATTATAATAACATAATACAGGAGCGTCGCATTGATAGTAGTCGGCTTTTACAACGAGATTTGTGCACAGTCCATAGCTGGAAATTAAATGCAGAAAGTGGAGGGTAAGTTTCAATTTCGGTTGGTAACGATGTAGCTTCCATATATAAAATTTATGTATACTTAGGTTCAAATGAAGCGCAAAATAAAAGTCAGACAAATACTTTAATGGAATTTTTACAACTTAGCAATTTACCTACGAATCTTCTACCAGAGGGTTCAAACCAACATGGTACGTTATGTTAAAGATTCCAACTTTATTGTTGCTAAATTTTCCTTTTTTTTTGTATTAGTTGCAGGTATACCAAGCGTTGAAGAACTTGAAGCAAGAATGCGAAAAATGGATATTGTTGACAAAGGAAATGAAAATGGCATGGATGTGTCAAGAGCTATGGAATCAGATATATCCAATAATAATACTTAATTCACATTCGCAGCAACCATCACGTGAAGCTTTTAAGAAACTTCTTGAGCGACTGGCTTCTGGAAAAAAAGGTCAACCGCAACCACAACCTCAACCTGCTATGCAAATGAATATATTGATGCAACAACCAAATTATTCAGTGTTTGTTCCACAAATAAATATGATGCATCCTGGGGGATTGGTAACTACTAGATTTCCGCAACCTGAAGAAGTTAAAAAGTTTATGCAACAACAACCACCGTCGCATGTTATCCAACATCACACAATGCCACCAAATAATCCTCAAACTAGGAATGAAATCAGTATGCCTCCGCCGCATATACCAGTTATATTTCCTGGGCAGAAACGACTGGAAGCGCAATATTTATTTCAATGTAAATTCGTGTTGTATTAATTATGTATAAATAATTGCTAATATGTATATTTTAGGCCATGCGTGTGGCGAAATTTCCGTAAATATGTTGGAACAGGAGCTTAATCACCCAAATACGCCATCCCTTGCTAAGGAAGTCATAGCGGCTGTTTTGCGTGGCAGTTCACATAGTGCCACTCCATCAACTGGAATGAGCACAAATATTTCACTTCCGCAACCCGTCAATACAAATGCTTTTCATCAGCAGCAACACATACATTCACCTCATTTCATCGTCTTAATAATACATTAATAACAGGTTTACCTACGTCAGGAGAAAATAATATAACTGAAAGATTTGTGAAACCGGAGAGTTTAATGAAAATAATTGATCACGAGCAGGAGCAGGAGCACGAGTGGCTAACAAAAGTTAGAGAATCTGAAGAAGAATATCAGAAATATCAACAACAACAACAAATGCAAAAACAGAAAACTCAACCAAAACAACAGCCGAACATGATTAATCCAAGTTTGAATGAAAACGATACTCAACAAAAGAGCTTGCAACAGCAAATGTCAATGCAGCAACCATTACAAACAGAACACCAACAATCTCGTCCATCACATGCTCTACAACAACAACCTCGTCATATTAACTTAGCTATTTACTTTACTTACTTTCAATGGCACAACAGCCCATGGAGGGCCTAGGCCGAGCTTTTCGCATCCACTCATGTTGTGCGTGTTATATTTGTACATGAATGGAGGGGACCTACAGTTTAGTGCCGAATCCGAACGGCGAAGTGAAAAGCTTTGTTTTCATAGGCAATTTTTACTCTTGTAGGTTTGCCATTGCCTGCCAAGAGGTGGTGCCGTTTAAAAAAAATATTTGTTCTACTCTTTGATTTTGCCTGTGCCGAGATTTGAACCCGGGACACTCTGCATAGCAGTCCAACGCTTTACCGTTACGCCACAGCGACCAACTTAGCTATACCTTCAGCGTTTACGCCTTCTTCAGTGTTAAGAAAAATGACTGCCAACAAATACAACTCAGCCGTAACACAAAATTCACAAAATAAACTATTAGCTCAAACTGTTTTTGTCAACCAAAATCAACAATTAATGCAACAGCCACAACCAAGAATGATTCTTAATGGTAATCATTCGCAGCAACAATAACAGTTAAGCAATGATGCACCCCAAATTTCGCCGCAAAATATTTCACAGCAACAACAGCCTCCACTACAGCAATTGCGCAATCCGCCAATGAAATGGGCAACTCACGGTATCAGTCAAAATATGGGAGTGAATAAATAAATAATATTAAAAAAAATATTTAAGTTCTATATTTTATGAACATTTTATAAAATTCTTTATTTTTTGTTTTTAACTGTTTGCAGGGCAACCGTTACTGAAAGGCTCATTAATTACCCCACAACCACAGCAAAAGCAAATCTCCCAGATTACATTTGCTTCAAATATTGAATTTCATCAGGTACAGTAACTGCAAATATTTAAAAACAATTGGACATCACAACATATACTAAATCAGCCCTCGCACCAATATCCACCACACCCAATGCAGCAGCAGCCACAATCTTATGACACGATAGCCCATGTTCAGCAACAACAGCATCAGCAGCAACTATTCCAACAACACCAGCAACGTGCTATGGCATTGCAACGGCAACAGCAACTTCAGTTACAACAACAATTACATCAACATCATCCAATCCAACAGCAACAACCACAGCAAATACTAGATACTAGTAACCGACCAAGTTAGTAATAATCATAATCTTTTAACGTATGTACTTGTTATCAGCTATTTATTTAAATTAAATATTTTATTATCAATTAGAGGGTATCTCTGGCAATGGTGACAGCAATTTGATATCAACAACTAACACAACCGGTGGTATAATCAACTATCAACGTGACGGTGGTCTATCACCAACCAACAATCTATTGGGCCAATGGTTTTCACCAGAGTTACTTGCCCAAGCATCGGCTGGTAAATTGCCACTTTTAAATATGAATCAAGCGTTAAGTTTAGAAGAATTCGAAAGAAGTATACAACATTCCTCAACAGCTGTGCACAATTAAGAAATGGAATGAAACTTAATTAATTTAAATAAAAATCATTTTAATTGTTAGCATGAATTTTTCTAATAAATTTTAGATACTTCACAAAGAAAGAAATAAGAAATGAATTACGGTACTATAATATTACATAGTTTCTAATGTGATTGAAACTAATAATAATCAGTATTGTATTGATATAATTATTTCAACATCATAATTATATAGTAAAAAGGAATAATAGGGGTTTCCTTTTTCTACTTAATGTTAAATACGTTTTGGATATGAACTGTTTGGATGCAAAGTGTAAACATCAAAGTTCAATTTCATCATCAATTTTCAAAGATTTTTTGTTCGTTTTATGTCACACTTCACGTTTTGGGTTCATATGGATGCTCTATAAATAAATATATAATGTGTATATGATGTACTACTTTATTGCTACAATTGATTGCAATATTTATTTCCAAGACTCAAAAGTTTTTACGTTTAACTTAAAAATAAATCTTACAATTAAGATAGTTGAAAATACAAAGCAAATGCAAAATATACCCTCATACTTGTCAATAACAATATTTGTCAACGCTAATTATATTGTATATTAAAAGCTAACTTATGAAAAATATACTTTATTTCAACTATAATTGAAAATAGAAACTTTAGCGTATCCTATATTCTTATATAATTTTAATGCATATACTATAAAAAATTGCCACTTTTAAATATGAAGCAAGCGTTTAGTCTAAAAGAATTAGAAAGAAGTATACAACATTCCTCAACAGCGGTACACAATTAAAAAATGGAATAAAACCTAATCGGTGTTAAAAACAAAATAATTTTAATTGTTAGCATGAATTTTTCTGTTAAATTTTAGATACTTCACAAAGAAAGAAAACTGAAATGAATTACGGTACTATAACATGATATATTATAGTTTCTAATGTGACTGAAATGAATAATAATCCGTATTTAATTAATATAATTATTTCAACATCATAATTATATAGTAAGTAACAACGAATAATACCCCTGGTACATTTTTGTACTTAATTGTTAAATACATTTTGGATATGGACTTTTTGGATTCAAAGTGTTAACATCAAAATTAAATTCCATCTTAAAACGGATTATATTTTTTTTTGTTCGTTTTGTGTTCATTTGGATGCTCTATAAAAAAAAAAATTAATAGATGATTTACAGAGAGCGCCATCTTTTATGACTGATTCCCATATAAGAGGTATTTGGTACTGTACTAGTTTTTGAATACAACAACAATCAAGTGGTCGCTTTTATGGGCCAAAGCAAAATGTGCCCTTTTTGCTGCGTTTTCTACCAGTTTTTCGAGCATCTCGGGAGGTATATGATTTCGGCATATGCCAATGTTTGCCTTGAGCACGGCAATAATCTGAGGCTTGCTGGCGTACACTTTACTTACTTACTTTACTTTTAATGGCACAACAGCTCATGGAGGGCCTAGGCTGAGCTTTTCGCATCCACTCATGTTGTGCGTGTTATATTTGTACATGAATGGAAAGGACCTACGGTTTAATGCCGAATCCGAACGGCGAAGTGAAAAGCTTTTCATAGCAATTTTTACTCTTGTAGGTTTGCCATTGCCTGACAAGAGGTGGTGCCGTGTAGAAAAATAATTTTTTTTACTTTTTGATTTTGCCTGTGCCGAGATTCGAACCTCGGGCACTCTGCGTAGCAGTCCAACGCTTTACCACTACGCCACAGCGACCAAATGGCGTACATTTTGCCTTTCAGATAACCCAACAAAAAGAAGAATGGGAGTGTCAAGTCTGGATATCTGAGTGGCAGTCAATGTCGCCATTTTTTGACACCACATGTCCAGGGAATTTTCGTTGCAGAAACTTGTTTGATATGCATGTGTGGCATGGCGCACCGTCTTGTTGAAACCAAACCGTCCAAACCTTTTTCACACATTTGTGGACAGACATAATGAGCCAACATCCACCGATATCGATTTCCATCGACTGTTTCGCCTTCTATGAATGACCCAATAATGGTTTTGGTGCAAGCGCCAGCCAAAGCAGTCACTATTTGGTCATGTAATGGTGTTTCATGGATCTCGTGTGGATTCTCCGTCCCCGAAATGATGCAATTTTGTTAATTAACGGCGCCAGAGAGTGTGAAATAGGCCTCGTCCGTCATCAAAATTTCCTTCCAAAAATTAGGTTCAGTCGTATTCCAAGCAACGTGGACTGCCTGTCGGCAATATTTTTTGAGTCAATTGTACTTTATACGGAAACATATGCTAATCATCCTTCAAAATGCGCCGCAAGGCGGTTCGACTGACGCCAAAATGCTGAGCTCGGTGACGATACGACACATCTGGGTTCTCGGCTACACTCTCTATTACCGCTTCAACCAGTTCAACGGCTTATCGACAATCTCCCACTGTCCCGTGCTCAAAAAAATTCGACACCAACCGACGATTAGTGTTGTCAGACGGTGCGAGTTAACACAACTGAACGACTATTTTCAATGTACAGCGTTACTATTTCGGTGTGAAGCGATTCACGGTTGAGTAAAATAGGCCACCACGTTACAACTTACGTAGAAAAATTGCGAAAACCACAATATCAACAATGAGAATGAGGAGTCGTTTGAAAGCACCATAATGTGAAAGCACAAAAGACAGCTCGGAGTCAATTTCGTCGAGAGGAGAACACATGAGCACAATTATCGCTACTTTGAAGTATAGTCATCGTCAAAACATAATGTGTTTACAGAAGTTCCTGACAGGTACAATAAGAGAGGCTGTAGTGTTAATGCTCATTTATCCCAATGAAGTGCCGAATGTGTTGAATGAGTTAAGATTTCGATTTGGAAAGTCTGATATCTTGGTAGAAGGATAATTATCTAAAGTGCACCAATTTCCGTTAATATCTGATTAAGCTATTAAATCAGATTATAAAATTTTAAAGGAATCCGTCTATCGCTCCACGTGTCGAGCGCAAGTCACCAAATTATGCAACTCGGTTTCTGATTGTTTAAAGACATTTAAAACTACAGGCCATTCTGAAGTGAGCAACCCTGTAAGTGTGGCATGGGAACTAGTAATTTTTATAGAAAATTTAAAAAGGCTCATATTAAATTGGGAGCGGCTGATGGGGCCATGCGGAAGTGAAACTGTACTTGAATAGGACGACAAGGCGGTAACGACTATAGCGGAATTGGAAAACTTACTTTGTAGTTATTTTAAGTCTGAGAAAAAATACTACGCAAGTCGGCCTAGCAGCAGAATAAAGCGCGAGTTACGTTACCACTCTCCACCACACCGACATACATAAATACACCTTACACAAGTTCATCAAGTGGATAGACGCTGACTCCGCATACGACGGTTATTCAACCCACATATCCGGCACAAGCCGGTTCCCTTTAATTCTTATCAACATTTATTTCGAAATAAAACAGTAACGTAAACATTTTCTTAATATTTTGTCAACCTTTATTTTCAACATATTAAAAACGTATCATAATCATGTCTTTTGTTAATTATATTGTTTAACCATAAGTTTTCCTTTGTTAGAATTAAGCTAAAAGAATCAGAAATAAATTGGCACTTGTGAAGTAGACATTGAGTTGAGTTTTTTTTCGCTATCGTCGTGGTTGCCCTCCTAACTCGCGCACATGGAATAAAGCTAAAGGCATTTGAGCTGTAAAAATTTGATGGAAACTTCGAAAACTGGATTCCATTGTGGGAGCAGTTTAAGCTAGCAGCTCACGAAAAGCGAAGATTGTCTGTAGCTGTTGAGTTTAACTTTCTAAGCGAAGCGTTGGTTGGAAAAGCAGCGGCAACCATAGCGGGTTTTACTCCAACAGAAATGTAACATTTTTCGAAGCTAAATGGTGTTTTTTTAGAAGTGTGGTTTTCAATCTGGCAATACTTTTTTCGGAGTTGGTCTTTTTGACAGCTGTCACTTGATTTATGCTCAGTTTGGTTTGTCATGCCATAAGGAATAGACTTACTCCTGAACAACGCTTGCAAATCGTGCAAATTTATTACCAAAATAATTGTTCGGTTCGCGCGATTTTCACAAGAAAATTTTGTTCAGCGATGAAGCTCACTTTTGGTTGAATAGGTACGTTAATAAGCAAAATTGTCGCATTTGGAGTGATCATAATCCACAAGCCATTGTTGAGACGCCGCTACATCCCCAAAAAGTAACTGTTTGGTGTGCTCTATGGGCAGAGGGAATCATTGGTCCATATTTCTTCAAAGATGAAGCCGGTCATAATATTACAGTCAATGGGGAACGTTATACAGCCATGATTAAAGACTTTTTCATACCTGAATTGGAGGATGTTGAAAGGACGACCTTTGGTTCCAACAAGACGGCGCTGCATGCCATACAGTCAACGAAATAATCAATTTATTGAAGGAAACTTTTGATGAGCGCGTTATCTCGCGTCGTGGGCCTAGGCGTGCCCTCCAAGATCGTGCGATTTAACACCGCTAGACTATTTTTTGGGGGTCGCTTGTCTACGCAGATAAGCCCGCGACGATTGACGCCTTGGAAGAGAATATTCGGTGCATTATTACTGACATACGGCCCAATTGCTGCAAAAAGTGTTCGAAAATTAGGCCTCTCGGCTGGAATTTATTTGAACCACCCGCGGCGTCCACTTGCCCGAAATCGTTTTTAAAACATAATGGCAAATCCTTATCTTTATAATAAAGCTAAATTTTTGGCAATAACATTAAATTATATGCGTTTTATTTCTTCTTGAAAACCACACTTCTAAAAAAAACACCCTGTGTATCTCTTCCGCAAGAGAAGTATGCCAACAACGACAAAATTGTGAGAAAATTTGTACAAAACGTGATGAATATCAAACAGGTGCATCCTTCAGCAGGTGTTTTAGGCCTTCGGCAACTGTACAATGAGGTCACTTCGATCATGCGGTCTCTTATCGCGTTTCAAATATCATCGTCTCAATATGATATAATGGTAAAAGCTATTGTGCTAAAAACCCTACCCACAAAAATGCTAGTACAATTTTACAGAACTTCGGGGAGGGGGGTTGCAAACCAGCTAATTGCTTAACTTCAGCATTCATTCTTCTTCTTCTTTTAATGGCATAGCAGCCCATGGAATAAATAAATAACCTTCTGCAGTTCATTAAAGTCTAATTAGAAGCACTAGAAAAATCTTAGGTATCTGAGCGCTACAAAAAAATTAGATTGTAGAGAGTGCATAGATCGGCGCACACGAGAGACGACAGCGGGATTATTCATTAGTAATAGCATCCAGTAACAATATTGCGTCTTTTGAAAAAAAGAAAAGTTCTCATGCAACAATTAATTTCAAGTGCGTTTTAAGCACAGGCGAAAAGAAAACAATATTGCGCCTTGAAGCGATGCTCTAATAAAAAACCACAATTCTAAATTTTGAAACGTGTAGTAATCGGCACATAACATCAGTGTGTGAACACCAACAACAAGAAAAGCAACAACGCACAATAGTGCATCGGAGAGCCCATGGGCGAGGTCCCAATAGCAAGTTCTATTCGCTTTTAAACACTAAAAACATTCGCAACTTCGCTTTTCTGCAAATGAAAATAATGGTGTAAAGGTTTGCATGTTTTCCTTCTATTTTACATATATTTTTGGTTAATTTTTGTGGAATACGTTATTGCCACCCTGAATACTCCGCGTGCTCGGTGTACATTTCACCCAGCATATCGTGTTCGTTGTGAGAGTGAGTAAAAGCTCTCTCTTCGTGTTCCGGCAACAACAATTGCATGGTGTTGGCCGAGCAAAATCTGAATATAACCACAGCCTTAGGTGGTGGTTATACTTGTGTTCGCTGTTCGACGAACACATCATATATTGCTCTCGTGCTCGGTGTAGTGGTTACATTGGAATTCGTTACAGAGTTGCTTTTTGTCGAAATTCAGTTTTTTTTAATACTATATTGTTCGCAACGGCAACACTAAATGGTATGCAAAAAAAACTTTACACGATTTTATCAATATGGAGAGTGCAATTAATAATATAATTGAAAAATTATGAAAATAATGTGCTTTTTCTTCATTTATGAGTAATACTATATATTTAATATTCAATTTTAAAAACTAAAAACATTCGCAACTTCGCTTTTCTGCATATGAAAATAGTTATGTACAGGTTTGCATGTTTTCCTTCTATTTCACATACATTTTTTGTAGAGTAACTCATTGACACCCTGAATACTCGGCGTGCTCGGTGTACATTTCACCCAGCATATCGTGTTCGCTGTGAAAATGAGTAAAAGCTCTTTTTTAGTGTTCGTGTTCAGCACCTAAGCGAAAATTTAACAAAAAAGCTTAACTTACCTAAATGCGGGATAGAGACAATGCAAATTTTTATATTTGGTAATAAAAATCAAAATAAGCTAGCGAAAAAATTTAAGAACGTAGAACTTTCAATACGATGCCAATATAGCGATCAAATAATAACAATAAAAAAAATGTTACTGCCGAAAATTTTTGCCAATATGGTATCCTACCAGTACCAACAATAAACAGTGAAGAATTTAAACATATCCACCTAGAATTAGCAGACAATAAAATAAGCAAAGAAAAGCTAGTGGATGGAAATTTAATTCCAGTGAAATCGAAGTGATAAGGATAATTTAGTTGCAGTAAAAACCTTTTTCGGGTGGACTATACAAGGTTGATACAATGAACAAGGCGACGTAGCAAGTTATAAATTGATGGTAAACTTAGCAGGGGTGCCCGAATAAAACTTCGATATTTCAAAGTTTTGGAATTTAGAATCCACTGGCATACTTAACTCAGATCGCAAAGATAATTTGATTGAAAAAACTCTGTCCGAAATTAAACAACTGAACGGCCGATATGTCGTGAAATTACCGTGGAAAGAAAATAACGAAAACTTGAATAAAAATACAGAAATATCGTGGGGAAGGCTGCGTGGTCTAACATATAAATTGTTCAAAAATAATGGGAAACTTCTAGAATATGATCTCAGTATCAGTGACTTAGTTAAGAATGGCATAGCAGAAAGGGTCGTAAAGACAGTGACAGTGGATTTGCTACATGCCACATAAGCCGGTTTATCGAGTGGATAAAACTATATCAAAATTTGCATAGTTTTCGACGCGTCTTCAAGCGAGCCTTTTCTCACGTCATTGAATGACCATTTAAGCGCCGGCGACAATCTTGTTTCATATCGCGACTCCCACTGATTTCTATGCCGCAAAAATATACCTCAATCGAACATCTTTTTGCAAAAAGTAGTAGAATTTACAATGGCGCGAAGTATTGAAAATGCTTGATCTACGTTTCAGTATGTGAATGAAATAATGATCGCAGCTAAATTTAATCTACGTAATTGGGATTCGAACGACATTCAATTATGAGAATTTTTCGGCATCATCCAGTCTGAAGAGGCGATAAGCCAAAAGGTTCTTGGTATAAACTGGTGTACAGCGAGCGACGAGATCAGAGTTGACGTAGCGAGCAGCTGTGAATATTAACGAGCTGGTCGCTGTGGCGTAGTGGTAGTACGTTGGACTGCTACGCAGAGTGTCAGAGGTTCGAATCTCGGCACAGGCAAAATCAAAAAGTAGAATAAATAATTTTTCTACACGGCACCACCTCTTGGGAGGCAATGCCAAACCGACAAGAGTAAAAATTGCTGTGAAAAGCTTTTCACTTCGCCGTTCGGATTCGGCATAAAACTGTAGGTCCCTTCCATTCATGTACAAATATAACACGCACAACATGAGTGGATGCGAAAAGCTCGGCCTAGGCCCTCCATGGGCTGTTGTGCCATTAAAAGTAAAAGTAAATATACCGGTGTGAAGTTGGTAACACTTCAATCGCCTAACCCTGTATATACGTACATACATATAGTATGTATGTATATTTGCCACTCGGATTGTCAGGTCAGAAATGTATTTCATTTGGATATTTGAAATAAAGACAGGATTTTTCCGAACAAACAACTGGAGATTTTGGATCGTCGTCGACTATTTCTGACATGATAAGTTTTATTCAAACAAATTATCTTTCAATCATAATTTGATTTTCCTTTAGTGAGTAATATCTTGCAAATTACATTTGAAATTTCCAACTTGGTCGTCTTCGCTTTTTCTATTTATTTTAATACAAAAACAATCAGCTGATAGTCAGTATTAGCTATTTTCATTTCTAAAGTACAGACACTATGTAGGAATTTGTTTTAAGCCTGTGTCTGATGTTCATGATTATGTCTCAGTTCTTGTTTCTGATTTTTTTATATTTGTTTTCCCTAATTTTATCTGGATTAATTTAAGTCTGTCGGGACTCTGGACATGAGATGAAAAAGATCGGAACAATACAAGCGGATTCCAACCAACTTGCAGTCCTACCAACAAAACTTAATTGTTGTTGACACAAAGAACCATCTTCCGTCCAAAGCCAATATAGTAAACCCCGGTTAATTAACTATCTCTTAAGTGCCATCACCGCTTAACCTGTAATTTGCTACTTTTTTCTGCAAATATTCATAGAAATTTCCTCTTTTAAGTGACTTCCATCAAAAGCCTGACATTTTCAGCTGAGGTTTACTGTATATCTTGTACACAGAGTATGTAAAATGAAAATATTGAAAATGACAAAACCGTTTGTTTCCCGTATATCAACTAGTTTTCTTAGTGCTTTCATTTGTGTGGTTTGACCCAGATCCGTAAAACTTTACCACATAAAATTATTATTTTTTTCCTTTGACTGATAGTTCTGGAGTAGTTTCTGAGTGTTTTCTCTTACGGTTTTGCACATGTGTAATGCTAGCTGTTTTCAGTAGTTCAGTAGCTACATGCTTAACGGTCATAGAAATTATGTTAAATTTTTTATTTTATTTTATCTGAATAAGAAGGGAACTTATTTATGTTAATTAAATATTAGGTTAGCCCATTAATTAAATAATAATGTTCCAAAGTTATAAGTGGTCGCTGTGGCGTAGTGGTATTTATCTACACGGCACCACCTCTTGGCAGGCAATGGCAAACCTACAAGAGTAAAAATTGCTGTGAAAAGCTTTTCACTTCGCCGTTCGGATTCGGCATAAAACTGTAGGTCCCTTCCATTCATGTACAAATATAACACGCACAACATGAGTGGATGCGAAAAGCTCAGCTTAGGCCCTCCATGGGCTGTTGTGCCATTAAAAGTAAGTAAAAGTTAAGAGCAACTAAGCGTAACGTTATGAAAGCGATTCGAAAATTTACGATCCGTTGGGAATTCTGGTTCCATTCAGAAAATGAACATCGATTGGGATCAAGCGTTGAGATGTGACATATTGAGCGATTTTCAAAGTTAGCAAGATGAGCTAGGTTTACTAAGCTGCTGGTTATACTGGTATTCGCTGTTCTACGAACTTACTTACTTACTTAGCTGGCACTACAACCGATGATCGGTCTTGGCCGCCTCCACAAAGCTTCGCCAGTCACTTCTGCTATGCGCGCGCTAGCGCCAGTTTATAAGGCCCTTCTGCGTGTTCCTCCACCGTGGTTCGAATAAAACACGCTTCTAGCCGGAGCGCTTTCTTCCATTCGCTCAACATGACCCAGCCAGCTGTTCTACGAACACATCATATTTTACTCTCGTGCTGGGTGTAGTGGTTACATTAGTATTCGTTACAGATATGCTTTTTGTCGAAATTCAGTTCTTTTTGTAATACAATTTGTTGCGCAACGGCAACACTAAATGGTATACCAAAAAACTTTAAACGATTTTATTAATATGGAAAGTGAAATTAATAATATAATGGAAAAATAAAATAATATGATTTTTCTTCAATAGTTTTAATAAAATCGTTTAAAGTTTTTTGGTATACCATTTAGTTTCGCAGTTGCGAACAATATAGTATTAAAAAAAATGAATTTCAACAAAAAGCAACTCTGAAACGAACACCAATGTAACGACTACACCGAGCACGAGAGTAAAATATGATGTGTTCGTCGAACAGCGAACACCAGTATAACCAGCACCTGAGCGAGTTAAAACTTCGGCTGAGTCTGCCTCTTTCGAAGAAATTTAAAAGTGAGCTGAACGTATTTGCTGACGCTAGCCCTAAGGATTACGGAGCTGTGGCGTATGTGCGCCAGGCATTAGTATGCTGAAATATAACAACAAATTTTTTTTTTTAATAGCAGTGAGATTGAAGCTGTTTGTAATAGAAACACTTGACTTTGAAATGGCGTCAACAACTATGGACTTACTCCGGACAAATGGTCAGAGATACTTAAAGCCGTATGTGAAGATGAAATCAACAAATTGATCTATTATTGAGAACCTATTATGATGCGAAAAGCTCGGCCTAGGCCCTCCATGGGCTGTTGTGCCATCAAAAGTAAGTAAGTAAGTATTATGATATTAGAGAATTTTATTCATGTAACAGCGTTCATCCTTCATAAACAATGTAAAAAGTAGCGCAGCGAGTAAAAATCATCGATAAACAACGAGTTAACATCGTCCGAGTTAGAAGAAGTGGAAACTTATTGGATAAAATACGTGCCAAAAAGTCATTATCCAAAAAAAATGGACGCAATAGCAATCCAGCGTGCGATTCCATCCGACTCAAGAACTTGATCATTAAATCCGGTCCTTGATAACGGTGTCCTGAGGATTAGCAGCAGACTACCGCAAACCGATTTAGGAAATGGTAATCCTATATTACCCAAGCATTCTCATTTCAGTAAACTCGTTGTATGGGAAGCTCATCGAAACATGACTCATTGTGGCATAAAACCCATGCTATCTAATGTCCGTAGAAAATTCTGGATAGTACAAGCTCGCCAGCTGATCAAAACAAACTTTCGCCATAGTGTAGAATGCACGCGACAAAATGGAAAAGCGCGTGCGAGTCCTGGACTATGTGGCCAGTCGAGGGAATAGCAATTAGCAGGCCATTCGAAATAACCGGCGCAGATTTTCCGCTTTATGTAAAGGCAGACGATGGAACTCAGCGAAAGGTGTAAATCATGACATTGACGTGTGCAGCGATTCGAGCGGTGCATCTCGCACTGCTGAGAGATATATCGACGAAAAGCTGCATTGATGCATTGCGGCGTTTATCGACCTAATTTGGAACTCATAAAATTGGCGAATCTTCTACAAACTAGCGACGTTCAGCAACTAGTAGCGCACCAAAACATTACGTAGTAGTTTATACTGGAGCGAGAGGCTGCTTGGGGTGGCTTTTGGGAACGCCTGGTGAAAAGAATTCGAACACATTAGCTATATACATAAAGCTATAAGTTTGAATCTTACTTTATTTTTGTTTTTTTAACTTACCATATGCGATCATGTCGCTAAGTATTTTTAACTTGCGCCGGATATGCTGGCTCAGCATATTCGCACGTATCCATAATTCATTTTTAAATGCTAAGTCAACAAAACAGAGTTGGAGTGCACTTGCACTTCATCATGACAATAGATTATTGTCATGATGAAGTATGGCAACACAGAGATGCCATGTAAACACGCTACACTGGTGGGAAGCGTGAAAGATTGTTTAAAGGCAGCAATCGGAAAAGCGTGTCTGACGGTAAATGACCTCACAACGTTAATAAC
The DNA here is from genome assembly GCA_958295655.1 of Palloptera scutellata. Classification (NCBI taxonomy): domain Eukaryota; kingdom Metazoa; phylum Arthropoda; class Insecta; order Diptera; family Pallopteridae; genus Palloptera; species Palloptera scutellata. The sequence goes on from OY282453.1 coordinate 15,370,883, forward strand.
GGAAATAGAAGGCCGTTAACATACATAACTAGCGATCACAACGATTTTGAGCCTCTTACTCCAGCTCAGTTTTTAACGAACCATAAATTTATTCTAATTCAAACAGATTTTAAAAACGATGGGGTATTTCAACAAATACGATAGTTCAACAAACGTACCAAGGGTGAGATGGGCGCGTCAGGGCGTGTGATTAACTGAGAGAGAATATAACTACTTATGTAATATTTTATATAAGTAAGTAATAAATTTAGTACTTACCTATGTTTCTACTTATAATAGTACGTAGTAACGAAAAAAGTAGTATTAAATCACCCGCCGAAGCCGTCAACTCTGTTTTATTTCGGTATTTTCAACACCCACAGAAAAAATTGTTTCTAGAAAAGGCATCACCTCTTGGCAGGCAATGACAAACCTGTAAGAGTAAAAATTGTCTATGAAAAGCATCTCACTTCGCCCTTCGGATTTGGTATAAAACTTTATGTGGTCCCTTAAATTCATTTAAAAATACCATATAACACGCACAACATGAGTGTATGCGAAAAGGTCAGCCTAGGCCCTCCATAAGCATTTTTGCCATTAAAAAAAAAAAGCCATCACATTATTACAAATTGTCAGTTTAAATTATCTTAACGTAAGACAAATGAATTAAACAAACTTTAATTTCAATTTATTACAAATTAAAATCAGTTTCGTTATTTATAGGTACAATTGCCATTACACTATGGCTACATTTAACGTTAAGTTTATGCATTTTATTTATTACTAGAATGTTGGAGGAAGATGCGTGATTAATTCTTAATTCTTCAGATTTAGACTACGATGTAATTGTATTTAGCGAAACCTGGCCTTCCCTTATCCATACTCCTAATGACCTTTTTTGCCCCAACTCTTTTCATCATTACCATTACCAATTTGTGAGAATGTTGCCGCTTTAGACGCTGAATCGAGTAACGTGAATAATATTCACAGTTGAGTTAACGAGATCATTCAACGTATTAAGCTTAATATTGATCAATACGCCACCCCTATAGCTCCCCTTGGATACGCCAGGAGATAAGAAAGAAACCTCGAATCCTGCCACACCTACTTTTTGTTATTCACAACAAAGTGTGCGATGATTGCCAATTCCAAAAAAATAATGGTAGTTTTAATGGTTTAATGTATGGCAAAAAAAATCTTATTCTCCAAAAACACCTAATCAAAAGTGTTACGACTATGTATAGAGAACAGACGTTCAACTCCACTGTTATTGATATATTTGATAAACAACATTCGAAAAGGAAGCACCTGTCCCCAATTCCGTGGAGTTTCTCTTCAGCCAGCATAAACTAAATCATAACTTTTAAACGACTAGCAGCAGCTAGTTATAGATAACAGACTTGAGTTAAAAGAATTTAATCAAACCGTTATTTTCTTCGAACTTAACATGAAACGAAAAATTTAACGCCTCGATTTTCTAACGATACCGAACTCTGCTTATACTTATATATTTATAATTTGAAATTTGCTTTTGGCGTAAATAAGAAACGAATACTTTTTTGTCAATGTGGTTTTTATTATTCGAAAGTACAATTAACAATTACCGGAAGGTAATTTTGGAACACTATTTAATTAAAATAACTTACCCGGCTAGCCTTGCAGTAACCTTAATGTTCAACACAATTTTTCAGTACATTTTAGACTGCACTAATTTCGTCCTTAAGAGCCTCATTTATTGGTGGATGTTTAGCGTAACACTAATATGGTTTAATGGCTCCCAATAAATAATAGTTCAACGGAGTCAAATCGCAACTGCGTGGTGGCCAATGCGGCATCCTGTTGGAACAGTACAGGGTATTGTGTTGAATCGAAGGAAGATTGAAAGGTGGGAGGAAGAAGGAGGGAGAATGAGAGACGGAATGCAATCATACAGGACACCGATAAAGAAATAGACAGCCATTGTGGCAAGTGTTACGCCTTTACCACAATAAACTTCAGTTTATCAGTGTCGACTATGACCGCTCCACTCATGTTGTGCGTGTTATATTTGTACATGAATGGAAGGGACTTACAGTTTTATGCCGAATCCGAACAGCGAATTGAAAAGCTTTCGTAGGCAATTTTTACTTTCGTAGGTTTGCCATTGCCTGCCAAGAGGTAGTGCCGTGGAGGAATATTTTTTTTTGTCTGTGCCGAGATTTGAACCACGGACACTCTGCGTAACAGCCCAACGCTCTACCGCTAAGCTACAGCGACCACAGCGTTCCTTATCTTTTTAGAGCACATAGCAAAACAACTCTTTATTAAGTCGAAAATAACTTATAAATCCGTAAAAATAATTAAATAATTGATTAAACAAAAATAACATTTTTTTAATCGACGTACGGGTTGGAATGGTCGTAAATATGTTTTCGAACTCGTGCGACATAGGTAACATTCCCTCACTTTCTTCGTCATTAAAAAAAATAACTAAACTTGTGTCCATCCTTTATTTAATTTGATTCAAATATTTTTTAAAATTATTGTTCAAAATTTATCACGTTGATCAGCTGTGAAATTTCAAATTTTAAGTGATTAAGTTGGCAGAACGTTGAGCGCCTCTGATTCAGGGATGCGGAAATGACTCAATTGACATTGTATGTAATCCATAATACCAAATAGAAGTTTAGTTGAGTTGAGGCGACTCAACTTAAATTGAATTTTAATCCTTAATAGGCGCATAATTTTATAATTTGCCTTTTTATGAGTTTTTTGTTTTCATTGTATATTTTGATTATTTGCCGCGGACAATTGCAAATTACCTACTACATAGTCAAAATACTTAATAATATCATATCTGGGGGAGACTTTGTGTTAAAACAATTTCCCCTTACATCTGAAATTTTTTTTTAAATTACCCTCACGCACAATGATCTTTAATTTCACGGTTGCCACTTTGGTACAATTTGAACGAAAAGAAAGGTAACCATTAAATGTTTTAAATACTTAAAAAAAGGCGTCACTGTCTGAGCTCAAAGTGTGTAATGCGAAACATGAAAAAAGCGAACACGATATGCGGGGTGAAATTTAAATCGAGCACGCCCAGTATTCAGGGTGTCAATGAGTTATTCTACAAAAAAAAAGAACAAAAATGTATGTAAAATAGAAGGAAAACATGCAAACCTGTACATCAATATTTTGATATGCAGAAAAGCAATGTTGTTAATGGTTTTAGCTTTTAAAAGTGAATATTAAATATATTATTCATAAAAAGAGAATATTAAATATATTAACTATAAAACTAAAGAAAAGTCATATTATTTCCACAATTTTTCAATTATGTTATTAATTACACGCTCCATATTAATAAAATCGTTTAATTCTATATTGTTCGTTGCGAACAATATAGAATTAAGAAAACAGTTGAATTTCGACAAAAAGCAACTCTGTAACGAACACCAATGTAAGCGAGCACGTCGAACAGCGAACACCAATATAACCAGCACCTTATTAATATAGATGTGTATGTCAAAGTTTGATATGCCACTGATTTAGCGTGGAATCACGTTTGGTTTATTTATTATCTGTATGTTTCCAAAAAGTTGTAAATTATTATACACATGTATGTACATATAATATTTACTATTTTTTATTGTTTTATGTTTTCTTCTTACTTTGTTTAAATGAATGAATAGTGTTTTATATAACAAACTGAAAAAAGTTTTTATTAAAGTTATTTATTCTATATAAAAAAAATTGGTACATTTATTTACCATTTGTAATTTTTTTTGTTAATATATATATATTGAATATAATAAGTTAAATTTTGAATTTTTAACAATTGAAATGTACATATATATATATGCTTATAATATTAATAGTTGCATTTTAACGAAAGAAAATTATTAACTAAAATGACAAATAAGTTAGGAAAAAAAATTGAACAACACTGTAAACCAAAAAAAATAATAGGCGCAAAATAAATAATGTTATTAAAAATGACTTCAACCAGAAAAACTTATATATTATCCGAGTGGCTTCAAGATAAGCGTTACAAGCAGTGGTAAAGAAAAGTCAATGAAAATGACGCTCGTTGTATTTTTAGCCTTAAAACTATTTCCTTCATTAACAATGGAGTCCAAGCTCTCCAAAGCCAAATGTGTAAGGCTGTGGTTATATTCAAATTTTACTCCATGTAATTGTAACACCATGTAATTGTTGTTGCCCGGACACGAACAAATAGCTTTTACTCACTCACACACCGAACACGATATGCTGGGTGAAATGTACACCGAGCACGCCGAGTATTCAGGGTGTCAATGAGTTATTCTGCAAAAAAAGAACAAAAATGTATGTAAAATAGAAGGAAAACATGTAAACCTGTACACCATTATTTTCATATGCAAAAAAGCGAAGTTGCGAATTTTTTTAGTTTTTAAAGGTGAATATTAAATATATTTTTCATAAAACTTTTGAAGAAAAATCATATTATTTTCATAAGTTTTCAATTATATTATTAATTGCACTCTCCATATTGATAAAATCGTTTAAAGTTTTTTGGTATACCATTTAGTGTTGCCGTTGCGAACAATATAGTATTAAAAAAAAACTGAATTTCAACAAAAAGCAACTCTGTAACGAACCACTACACCCAGCACGAGAGTAAATTTGATGTGTTCGTCGAACAGCGAACACCAGTATAACCAGCACCTAACAAAAAATATGTAAGATGGATAAAAGAAAACAATGCTGAGCCTTTATTAGAAAGTAAAAAGAAGATTGAAAACAGCAATACTGCAGGCCAACTTGACTCTAATATCGATGTTTATATGCAAACTATGTGAAAAAACCATATCACCAAAAGTTATGTCGCAAAAATTATACATAGATGTATTTAACCGAAAACGAACTTACAACAGCCGAAATACTGTGGAATTTAAACCTGTTGTGCATTACAATTCTCTGCGGGACATTGAAAATGGTGTTTCTGTGTTGAAAACTATGTCTCCAAAAAGTGAAGGCATTGTATGTCATAACTTAATTAAGTGATTATTTCCACAACCAACTTCTTAAAAGTATTATGCAGTATGACGTGATCACAGTTGCTTTTGATGAAAGCCTCAATAAGATCTAAAAATTGCAAATTAACGAAATAAATTTCGTGTAATTATATTTTCAGTGAATTTTATTTTATTGTTTTTGTAATTTGGGAAACACCACTGCGTCAGACTTCCTGATAGCTTTTAAGGAAAGTATTCCTCCAAAATTACCGAAAAAATGATTAAAAACAGAAGCGACTAATTGGTTAGTTGTTGCGTTTTTACGAGGGTTGAATAATCTTTTTAAAAACGTAGCAGCGCGAAGATCAGATTACAGGTTCCTTCACGTTCCTCCAAATTAAAAAAAAAATTTGGTTCTGTTCATTGATTAGAACATTCGAGTGTATCTCAACGTTCTTCTGCCATTTGTCGAAAAATATGTTGAATATGTGACAAAAAAGAAGTAAATTCCAAACTGCAACAGTTAGAAAATAGTTTCAGATACTTTAAAGGATACATTTCTGTTACCAAAGCTTTTATTTTTCCAATTTCTTGCAAGTGAAATTTAGGTTTTCAATCAAACTATATCTAAAATTTAAAATATTTAAAAAAATATTTGGCTAGTTTTGTAAAATATCACGTTAAGGATAAATGAGCACTGTCAAAAATCGATTTCAAAGAACCGAAACACTAGTTGTTTACAGAACATACGAACATAAGATGCGAATCGGCTCTTAGTAAATTGAAAAATATGACAATTGAATAGAAAACAATGTCGCGATGGTATGATTTATGAATTAACAAAGAGTATACAAAATTCTGCAAGTAGCAGAATTCTGCAAGTAGTAGTAGTGTTATTGAAAAATTTAAACATTTCTCAAAAAACAACGATCGTTTGAATAAATTGTGGATTAGCGTGGATTGAAATTGCACAAATTTTAATATCCTTTGAACACTACTATGGTACTTTATAATCGAAATTCTGCAGTTGAGAGAGAGTTTTTTGTCAATGTACAATGTTTGGTCGAAAATCAAATAAAACGTCTTGTTGCTCAAAGAAGAACATATGTATGGCGCTGTTCCATCTGTATGAGATATAACAAATGTTGAGATTACACCAAAAATGATTCAGGTGGTTCGAAATGCTCTTTCTACACACAGAGAAGCTCTTATCAAACAAAAAGAAGATCTCAAAAATTCTCTTAAAGAAAAGTAATTTTGCATTTTGAAAAAAACAGTAGGCATTATTTCTATTTCTATTCTAAAATATGAATAAACATATTAAATATTCGATTGATCCTCGTGTAGTCATTCTAAGTGCTGTTAGCTTTATAAATTACATGTGATCATTAGACACCATGTAGTTGCATTCCTTTCAGTGAAATTAATGTATTCAATGTCCTCATTAACCTAAAACTTTCAACTTCTGGTGATCCTTTTTCGTTCTTAAGCTGTCTAAAGGAAGAAGAAATGAAAGGTAAGTGGCACAATAAGCGTATGCGTAGGTTGCAACTTTAGCGTTGAAAAATGCGTGCAAAGTCCAAATAAACTAGATTAATGATACCAGAATAAATACTTTTCAATCCTATAATTTGTAACAACTGAGCCTCATCCCTGTTAATCCCTTTAATTCACATCTTCAATAAATCTATTACCACTACCGTTTTCTTGATAAATGTAAGTTATTCCATATTGTTCCAATACATAAATAAGGTCATAAACTAAATTACTGTAATAACAGATCCGTTTCTAAACTCCCAACAATTCCAAAGTGGTTGGTCTATGAGAAACTGTTGTTTCAAATAAATGATATACATACTATCAATACATCAACATACCATATTTTTATTACTAGGTCCACTACCACAACCTGGCCTTCTACCGAAGGTTAACTATAACAATTTTTTGGCTAAACTTTCAGTTTTAGATTTTCACAGTAACATGTTTAATTTCATTTGAATCTTATTTGTCCAACCGGACTCAAGCTAATATTATTAACTTTATATCTGATCCTATACATGAGTTGTCTGGTGTACCCCAGGGTAGTCATCTCGGTCCTTTCTTGTTTTTATTGTATATCAATGTATCAAAGATCTCCCTCTAGTTGCCAAACATTCGAAATACTTAAATTGTTGATCTTTTCGAAAAAGACATCGAATCTATAGGTGTGTGGTATTCTCGGCATAAACTTCCACTGTATGTCACTAAGTGTCAATGTTTCACTTTCAGCAGAGCTAATTCGTCCAACTACCATGAATACTCCATTGAATCGACAAAACGTTTATTAATAGAATGACCTGGAAGTTTTACTCGATTCACGTCTTGAATTTACTCAGAGTATTGAACTGATACGCGGGTACGTAGCAGTTGAATTGAATTAAGTGTTTTACCTGTTGTTATTTGCTATGAAAATTAGTGGCGTGTTTTCTCATTTTTGGACCTTCTTTTGCAGAACCCAATAAACTAACAAAAAAACAATAACAAAATTTTAACACTTATCTCAAATTTATTCTTTTTATTATAACTTTTAAAAGAAAACCTTTACACACACATATACATAAATACATTCATTATATTATTTAAATTTAATAATAAGTTACTAAATTACGTAGGTTTCCTTTTTACTTCTGCCTAATAATTAGCAATTTGGTACAAATTTCAATTTATTTCTTATTATTTGTTTTTAATTTTTAATACATTTTTATTCTATAATTATATATTTATGTAAGTATGCATATTGACTTGTTTTTGCATGAAGCTCGTAACTACATTTTTTGAATTAAGTTTTTTTTAGTTTTTATTGAAAACAAATAAATTAAATTTCGAAGAGAACGTGGTTACGAGGTTAATGCAAAATGTGTCAATATGTAAATAATTACATACATACATTGCACAAGGGTACATAAGTTGGTTTCGTTCCGATGGCTAACACGAAAGAATGATGGAGGAGGAGAGAGGGTGGAGTAACAAGTTACAGAGTGTATCTTTCAATGGAAAGCGTTTTAAATTGAACATGTAATTATTTACACCTTAATAAAATTCTAATAAAATTATCTGTTTCTAATTTAAAATGTTCAGACTTAAGAACATGTTTTGAGCTTTGTCTGTCAGTATGACAGTCAATAGTAGCTTAAGATAATTTTGGTATCAATTGGAAAAAAGTAATTAAAAGCTTTCAGATGGACAATAAATTTTGTTTAAATGTTAAAACGAAAGGAATGGAACAAGATGCCGAAAATACTTAATTCTCTATAGTCCGCAAAACACTGGATCTAAAAATTGCCAGGACCTCCCTCATCAACTCCTTTTATATCGACTATCGCACGGAATCACCCTGTATATACAAATATTTTATTTTATTATTATTTATTGAATGCTTGAGTAACAGTAAAATCTTTTAAGGGGGTTCTGAAGGAGTTATCTTACAAATTACAATTTGCAGCATTTATTTTGTTTTTTGGTTTTTTGCTTATTTTTACTTTTATTTATTTTTAATAAAAAGATATGTTTTATTTTGTGCACTTCAAAAAATTAATAATGTTGTTACAAAGTGACATACCTTAAACTATTGTGAAATACATACATATGGAGTATGAGATACGGAAATGTAATATTTATTATATAATGCGTATATATTTATAATGTACACATGGATATTTATATATCGATATATCATACATATCATATCAAATTAAAAAATCATTAATTTCAAACAAAAAACAGTTCCTAAGACCATAACCGTACTGATAATTGACCAAACAATTCAAAAAATTCATATAATTGAGTCAAGCAACGCGAACGCACGCGTTTTTATTTGAGCTACAGAGCAACAAAAATACTTTGATGATTTCGGCTTTCCCATTTTATTTATTTGTTTAAAATGAATCAAGGCTATATAAAGGCGGTATAAATACAACGTCAAAATCAGCTGACGAAAGCAGTAGTAAAACAAGTACAAAGAACAATATCAACGCATATTTGTTGATGCGGCCATAATGGTGGTCAGCCTTATCAAAAATCAGCTTCCCCAGCCTTATGGAAAATCCCCAAACTCATAATTACCAAGTACAGAATCTGCAAATTTTAAATCCGCAATCACAAATTCCACAGTTCATATTCCTCAAACTATAAAATAAATATACGATGTCCGGCAATCACTTAAAGAGTTACATACCACCCATCATTTTGTTTCCTTTCTCATTTTGTTTGCTTTTAACAAAAATTGCATTGTATAAATAGAAACCAACCATCATGGCATGTAAAAATTACAGAAAAGTTTAAAGTTGGTCATCTTTTCATGTTCTACGCTTTCTGCGCGTCGCCGCTTTTCGTCATTTACCTCACTTCATACAAATTTATCTTCTTCTATTTCTTTAATGGCACAAACAGCCCATGGAACCCCTAGGCCGAGCTTTTACATCCAGTGATGTGTTGAGTGTTATAGTTGTACATGAATGAAAAAGACCTATAGTTTTATGACGAATCCGAACGGCGAAGTTAAATGGTTGTCATAAGCAATTTTCACTCTTATAGGTTTGCCCTTGCCTGTGTAGAAATTTTTTTTTCCAATTTTTAATTTTTCCTTTGAGTTTAAACCCCGAACACTCTGCGTAGCAGGCTAGCGCACTACCAACTACGCCACGGCGACCACTAATTTATCTTACCTTTATCTTATCAGACAGAACGTGCATGAAACGTTGACGCGCGGTATCTGACTCAAATTTTATGCTCTGGTTATACTTAATAGACATGAAATGAAGTATTTATTTAATTTTTTTGTACGCAAAAATAAAACAAACAGGTATTAATTGACGAGAAATAATGTGAGGTGGGACGACTCTATAGTGTAGTGGACTAGTCTAAAGCACTTGACTTTCATTCGGAGGGTTGGGGATTGACTCCCTCTTGGTGTGATGGTTATTTCTTATAAACTTGTTATATCTCTACCTATATGAAGCGAATGAGAAAGTGTACAAGCACACCACTTGACATGCAACGGCAAAACCACCACCAAAATGCCATCACACCGTTCGGAACAGGCGTTAACCTGCAAGAAAAGTCCAACCATGTGGTATCACAATGGGCCGTTCGGGCCTATGTTTGTCCTACTATAGGACAGCTACTCTAATCTAATGTGAGGTGAGGTATGTAGATTGTAGATAATATTGGGTCATATAAAAAGTATCCGCGGTTGGTACCCAGAAATTTGTAATGTGTTTTCTCACTGACTTTCGCGCATCTTTGATATCGAAATTTCCGGAAAGGAATCGAGCAAACTACTCCTGGGCCCGGAGTTCACTCACACATCACAGCATTATATAGCGTATTTCCTCAGGTATGTCACTCATTTTCAAATCAATGTAATTTTTTACACTAGCGACCATCCTAGCGACTGAAATACCATCCTTCAAACACGTGTTCGTTTGACATAATCGGACTAGCGTTGCCAGATTTGTGGGTACCAACACCGGATACTTTTTATATGACCATAGATTTCGACATTACGTAAGAGCTTTGACAGCAGAAAGTTGAAATTTTAAAGAAAGAAAACCTGTCAAAGACAGTATTTTAATAAATATCTAGTTGGAAAGCTTACAAACCCTATGGAATACAACACCTTTCAAGGTAGGTCAAATTTTAATGTTGTTTGAATGAAATTGTTTGGTCATCCGCCTAACTAACTTATAATGCAATTTCAAATATGTGCACAGATTTCGGTTTAATTGGTTTCATTATTCCCTTTGATATTTCGCTCTGAACTGGAGGTAGGTATGGTTATTCCCCGATGTTGATAATTTTGACAACAATTATTCTAGAAGCTATTGCAATAAAGAGTACCGAATATATTTTAATTTTCTCCAGAATTTCTTTAATGTCATTCTTTGAAAATTTAACTTGTAACCGATTTTGCACATTTCAAAACTTAACCTATTACTAACTGCAATGAAAATTTTTATCAATATACCCAATTGGTGCATAACTATAATTGCACCCATATTTTAACACTTTCCCTAGTTCTAAGAGATAGTTGTTTATGAAAAGCATTAAAAAGAAGTTAATTCCAAACTAAAATTATATTAGTAGTATTTTGTTTTATTTTGGAAATCTAAGCACGAATTATTAGTTTATATTTTTACCAAATCTGATTTAGCGAAAAATTTAATATTTATATGTACATATGCACATATAGTAAGAAAGAGGTTAAGTTTTAAAAGGGGCAAAATCGGTCAAGTTGGCGTGGTACCCATACAAGAGTGACATTGAAGAAAATGCGAAGGAAAATTAAACTAAGATCGAATATCAAATAAATAGTAAATAAAATATTATTCCGTTCATTCAAATCGCTTAGAACGTATTCAAAAGATTTTTATCACTCAATTTTACCGAGCCAATACCTTGTCAGCTTTAAAGACTCTAGAAACTAGAAAAATTATTCTCTGCTTGATGTTTTAATTTGATATCATTTGCAACAATATCGATTGTCCATATCCACTGGAGGCTATAACCTAATATATCCCTGCTAGACACTTGCGCTTTTAAATCAAATTATGCGTTAAATGAAGGGATTTAATGTATTAAAATAAATTGTTTGTCCATCATTTGATTGAATTTTCTGTTTTCAAAGATTGTTTTGAAATATCTCTGTATATTATTATGTAATTTTTTTTATAGTTAGCTGAAATCACACTGTTTATACATACAATTAGGTTACTAGTGTGCAAGGATTTTGTACAGCCATAGACGTAAAAGAATAAATAAATAAATACAAACTAATGCATGTTATTACTTGGAAAAATAAGTAATGTCCGAACGAATGGAAGAAGTCATTATAAAGCGAAGTCTGTATTGGTTTACTTGTGTAATGGTTTTTTTAGACTTCATTCTTTCCTCTTCAAAATATCCCTTACACGATCAGAATAATGACAATATTAGTATTGTTATTATTTTCACCATTATGTGTATTGATGCCAGATTTACATGATCGTTAAAAATGACTTTACTGCAAGTATAGACTGAAAAATTTAGATATTTTCCAATTCCGACAATATTTCCCATCACTCCATTCCAAGTTATGAATTAATGCCTTACGCAATCATTAACAACGTCAATATTTGTGACCGAGTAAAGTCCGTTTAAAATTTTTTTTTTATTACTTCACAAATTTGTTAAAACCGTTGGTCACCTATTACTTCAATTTCGAAACAACGTCCAATCGTAAGTTTTAATGAAAAGCAACGTAACTAAATATTGAAATTATCCACAAACATTTTTCGAAAGCACCGAAGAGATATACTTATGCCATATTATTCTATATTATTTTTTTGTTTTCGAAAAAAAAATGTAGTGCCCGCATTATAAAATTTATCCATATATGTATTTCAATGCCAGAGTCTTACAAATAAAAGTTTAATTTATTTCCCATGAACTGCATTTGCCAAGATATTAGCGAAAATTATGCAAATTTTAGTATACATTAGACCGTTCTACCAAAAAAAATTGAATGTTTTACCACCTAATTTCAAAGATTACTCCGAGAGTATTTCGGAATAAAACAAATTTTTTCATAAGGGGTTCTTGAAATATCGCCTTCATTTGCTTTTGCCATAACATAAAACAACTTATTAATTTTGCGTCTTCCATTGTTTGTTTGTGTACAGCAGTTTATAATAGAATTTTCCGTAGAACATTTGCCTCGAATGTATTAATCCATTAGTTCCCTTATGGGTTTTTTTTGGGCCTTTTTCAAAGAAATTTAATTTTTGACCCATTACGAGGGCTAATAAGTTATAAAAATATGTTTCTCATAAAATTTAAAAAAAATCGGTAAACTATTTTTTGTTTGCAAAATCAACAAGATGTCTTTTGATTTATTGTACATACTTTTTACATACGTACATACGTACGTGCATACATACTATTTGTTAGAAATGGGAAAGCGCCGCGAAACATATAATTTTTACCGGATTTCTACCAGAACCTTCTTATTTTTGGGGAGACTACAGACAAGTGTTTCCTGAAGTTGAGGGTAGTTGTAATGCAGTCAGTGTTTTCAATGTTGTGTAGCAATGGACCCTGTAGGAGTATTTTGCAGTGACCGTACGTTATTGAGGATCAGCTTCGTACTTCTTTGAGTTTGACAGCACGAAATGAGGCGATTGATTTTATGAGTAAGTCCATTGATAATAAGATAGTGAGTAAGTTAAGAGCCTCAGCTGGACTGTAACGAGAATACAAGCTGCTTTTTATTCTACTCAGTTAAGTTTGGTTGTATTTCTTAGTTACAGCCGGCCATCAAACCAGATCTGTGTATGTTAAAATTGGTCTTACAATGGCTATGTATGACCACAATGATATTTTTGGTTGAAGACACCATTTCTTACCCAGCATTCTCTTGCACTCTGTATAGAACTCTATACTCGCTTTCTTTACTCTATGTTCTATACTGAGTTTCCAGCTGAGTTTTTGGTCCAAAATAACACCTAGGAATGTAGCCTGTTGAGATAGCGTAAGTCTTATTCCATTTAATTTAATATTGAAGGTAGGTAATTTTGTCCTAGTGGTAAAAAGCATTAGTTCGGTTTTATTGGGGTTCATGCTGAGACCACAGCAAGTAGCCCATTTACTGAGTGACGTCAAGGCTCTCTGCATAATTTCTCTAACTACGGTTGCTCACATGCCTGATACTACATAGTATCAAAATGTCGTCCGCATACGCAACTATTTTTTATGCCTTGTCTGTAGAAAGTAGTAAGAATATCATTAACTACAAGTATCCAAAGCAGGGGAGGCAGAACTCGCCCCTAAAGGGCACCTCTATTGATAGAGTGCCCCTACTGCCAACTTCGGCAAGATCGGACATCAAATAACAAAGTTATGACAAAAACAAAAAAGACGGTATGCATTTGCTTTTGCTCTGGAGTACCGTCGACGTAATCTTTGAAATTATGTGGTGAGACATTCAACTTTTTTCCCTCTATAAACGGTTATCCGGTCTAGTACGTATGTATATGTACAAACTCTGAAATACTACCCAGCTGGAAATTTCTGGGTTAGCCACTTTTTATCATTGTAATTTGTTTTTTTAATCATTTAAAAATAATATTAAATTATGAAGGCATTATGCGATTAGCTCATCAAGAGCTCAATACAAAACTAATTAAAAGTAGTTACTTTTTTGACGACGGTTAAAACTGATAAAGATAAAACATCGGAATTCATTAAAAATTACCAATAATGTTCGCTCAAACCGAAATCTTTTAACATGAAAAACAAAATATATTTTAGAATTTATAACTAAAATATGTAAAGTACAGAAGAATTAATATATCTTTTTGAATAGTAATATCAAAAAATCAAGCAGACATTGTATTTTGGTCTAAATAAATTAATAATAATTAATAAAATTAAATTAAATAATTAATAAAATTAAATTAAATTAAATAATTAATAAAATAATAAATTACTGAAACCAATTACACACAAAAAATTATATTTTTCCAAAAATTTGGTTACATAATTTAGCAGATACCAATCGAAGGAAATATAATACAATACATGTGCAAATATTCATGTACAAATATAACACGCACAACATGAGTGGATGCGAAAAAGCTCGACCTAGGCCCCCTATGGGCTGTTGTGCCATTAAAAGTAAGTAAAGTAACATGTGACAAAATTCTTAAAAAATTTACTTACTTCTGATCCTAACCCTTCGTTTGAAAGTAAGGACGCAAACATTAATTCTGAAACTTCAGGTCTTTGTATATCTACACAAGTTAATTTTCGGGTACATGTATTAAAACAGAACTATTATTCAATTTAGATTATAACTGATCAAAAGAATTTTTAGGTGGGAACACTTCATAAATACATGTACATGTATGTGTACATTAGACTGACAATAATTTTTCAAGTCTATATATACATATATTATCCTCTAACTTAGTTTAAACCTGTTTTTAAATTTTCACATACTAATAATTCAGTCAGTCTAGTGTACGTACGAAGGTGGCTTATACTACTGTGGGCAAAAGTTAGTAAGACTTTTTAATTTAAATTTCGCGCGGAAACCCATTCATCAAAATATTATTTTTTTAAGGTTGGTATGACTGTCGGTGGCATCTGTGCCAAATGTCACATCAAAATAATCATTAGTGTTTAGTATACGCTTGTCTTTCTGAAGTACAAAAAGTGCATTCGGCGATTTTCACAATGAGTGAAATTATTCAACAAAGAAGTTTCATTAAATTTTGTGTGCGGAATCAAATTTCTGGTGCCGAAACGTTCAGCAAAAGGCCTTCGGTGATAATTGTATGTCGCGAGCAAGTGTTTTGGATTGGTACAAATTGTTCAAAGATGGTCGAGAACGCGTTGACGACGAACCACGTCCAGGACGGCCATCAACATCAACTGATGATCAACACGTCAATAAAATCAAGGAATTGGTGCTCGAGAATCGACAATTAACAGCATCGTTGGAATATCGGAAGGATCAGTGAAAACCATTTTAAAACATCATTTGGGTCTGAGAAGAGTGAATGCACGATTGGTTCCAAAATCACTGCATTGGTTTTACGAGACCATTTTGCCAAAAATTCGACTGATATCGTTCCGCAACCACCCTATTCGCCTGATTCAGCACCGTGTGACTTTTGGCTATTTTCTAAACTCAAAAAACCGCTTCGTGGACACCGTTTTGAGTCAATTGAAGACATTAAACATGAATCGCTAAGCGCATTCAAGGCTATTCCGGAAATTGACTTTAACAACTGTTTCGAGAATTGAAAAAAAACATTGGCACAAGTGTATTGGGGCGGGGGGGGGGGGGGTTACTTTGAAGGGGACGAAATAGATTTGGAAGAATGAATAAAAAAATTTGAAATTATGAACAAAGTCTTACTAACTTTTGCCCACATTAGTATGTATGAGCAAAAAAAAATTCATGTTTTTGCCCTCGCTATGTATATATTGGGTCATTGGGAGTCTAGCGCCATAAATCGTTTTTCCTTTATTTTTTGGTTTAGCGGCAATGAAATGCCCAATTTTCTTAAATATCGAAACATTTGAATGACATTATAAAATTGCCTTCCGTCTCCGTTTTTGAAAATCTAACGATGTAATTCCCAATATTTTTTGATTTGAACCCAACTTGCAATGGTTATCCCGTTCTAACAACAGAAAGTTTTTCCTACTAAAATTTTTCGAAAAGTACAATTTTCCACACTATCCAGCTTACGAAGTGTTCGCAATCGAAAAACTCTTTGTTGCCTTAGACTGCTATGGACCTAATGTATGAATCGCGGAAAAATACGAACTTTTTTTCCACTTTAATGTATACATTTTGGCACATTGTAAAACAAGTCAAATTAAAATTAGCACTTTAGTGAGTTATTACGTACTTCATTGTATAAAAATATATTTAAAATATTTTCTTCTCCAGATTTTTTTAATCTTGAAATTTTTGCATTTTTATAAATAAAAAATTCATTCCAGGATGCCATTTTAGCTTCCCTTTTCCAGTTTTTTCACGCTATCGAACAGTGCGGACGTTGAACACGAGTTAAAAGCTTTTACGGTTTTATACCAAATCGGAACGCTCAGTGCAAATCTTGTCTGAAACTGTTTTTGCCCATATCACACATGACGCTGCGACGTCCTTTATGGTTTATTTTGCAGGCGTTAAAAAACTGAAGTTAATTAGGCACAGTAACATAACAGATTTGACAAAATGCTTACCAATTTTTTGTCTTAGATTAAATTATATAATATAATCTCTAGGTTATCTTTAGCGATGAATGTCATTTGGAAGCAGTGACGGAGGTCACCAACTTTGTTCGTAGGGGGCAAGAACATTAAAACATTTGCACTATTCCCACCGCAAAACACCCACCCGTAGTGATGATATAGTTGTATTAACGCTGAGGGTCTGGTCCCAGTAAATTTCATCGAGGGTACAATGCGCTCTGTTCAATATATTGATCTACATATGGTAAATGACCTACAGTATCCCTAGGAGGATGCACGATGGTGCTCCTTGCCACACAGCAAGGGTACACGTCAAAATCAGTGCTGTAATCGACAGAAAATATAATTATTGTCGAAATTTTGCGCAATTATACATAATTAGTAACGGTGTAACAGGTTAAAATCAAAAACAAAATATAAAATATATAGTAAATTTTGTTAACTTAATTAAATAAAGGCTGCCAGAGCCTTCGACTCTAATTAAATATTAATTTGTCTCTTACCGCGTTATCCAGCATTTACGAGAATACACGAGTTGTATAAATTGTAGTAAATTCAATATTGAAAAATGACTTCTGGAACCAATGTTAACTAATGTGTTTTGAGTATACACAATAAAAGAATGTCTGAATGTTTTGTAATTTATAATCTGAGGTAAAGTAGTTCCCTATGAAAATAAACATTTTTGTATATACATACATATATTCATATTCATTTTTATACACAAATATTGTTTCAAAATCGGAATGCTTGTCTGACATTGGGCAATATTCTACAATTCACCTATGCAGGACAATGAGGGAGGGAATACGGAAAATATAGACGTGGATTAGATCAAGGATATGTATTGTAACTTTTTGTAAAACCAAAGTTGTAAGAGAATGTATGTATTTGTCGAAACGAATATGTTTAATGATTTACCATCCAATAGCGCTATAATTAGTCTCATTTTTATCCCGGTCTGTCAAATTTATTTTTAATGTGTTGAGAATTGGTAGTATAACTTCCGCTTAACTGAAAAGGCGCAAATTAATCGATTTACCCGAGAGGCAGTTAATTATTCACTGGCGCAATTAAGCGAATCCGTTTAATGGAAAATCACTTTTGACAAAAAATAAAATAAAAAATTGCACAGTTATGCGGGCAAACCAAAGCGGGGCATAATTAAGCAAAAATACTACTGTATATGTACATATGTAATGTGGCCCTTTTGCAATTATTCCTTTTTACCACAGATTTTCTATGTTAAGGGTTGAATTTAAAAAAAAATTTCTTAGTTACACACCTATTTATTTTGCTTTTAACATTTGTTGTTTTAAGTTAATTTCTAGTTTTTTCAAAATTATTTTTCACAGTTACACGTTTTTTATAAATACTTTTTTATTTATATTTATTTTATTTCTTTATTACTATCATTTCCATAAATATTTTCGACGTAACCTATATTAATTACTTATTTTAAATTGATTTTGTTTTACATATTTCACGCACAACCACAAATATTACACAATATTTTTTTACATTTTGGTATCTGTTAATGAGTTTATGAAAAATTTGCTTTTTACATTATTACACTTTACTAAAACTACCGACGCACGGTAATTCAAGAATTAAACCCAGCGGCAAAATATTAAAATTTCTTTTAGATTTTTCAAATGATTAGCTTTTGCACTGAAATAATATTTGGCATTTTTTTAAATTCTCTTTTTTGAAAAATTTCCAGCTTAATTTATTTAAGGCTACCATGAGTCCAGGTGGGTTAGTGGTACACGAAAGTACACAATTGGTCCTTTTGGGAATGAGTGAAAGAGTGAAAAAGTTGGTACCAGATATAAAATAGAAACAAAAGTAACTACAACGTTTAAAAGTAATAAAATATATACAAGTAGTAAGTATTTATATATTCCATTCATATACAAATATAACACGCACGACATGAGTGGATGTGAAATGCTCGGCCTAGACCCTCCATGGGCTGTTGTGCCATTAAAAGAAAGAAAGAAAAGTATGTGTAGTATACTTATATCAACACACTCTAAGTACAGCAGATTTTACCACATTACTTGCGAAGATTTTATTTTACCAAAATTTACAAAGAATTTCCTTCAAAAATAGCAGAATGACCTAGAAAAAAAATTTAAATTTTTTTGAAATCATAATTTTTGCAAAGAGCTTTCTGAAATTTTTTATACGTAAAAAAGGAATATATTTTAAAATTTTGACAGTTGTAAAGTACATATATAAAAAAAGTATTTTTGAAGAACATTAACTTTATTGTCATTAATATTATTATGTTATATGTATATTGTAATTTATTTTTTACAAAGATATATACTTAACTCATTAATGCTCTTTTTCACAGCATTTGTCACAAAAAATCAAAAATAATTTTTACTTCCTGTTTTAAAAAGTTCTTATACAAAATTGCGAATTAATGTTTTTTAACGATTACAAGTGCATCATATTTTTATAAATAACAAAATACGAAATAATAGTAGTGGTAGTGCGTTGAACTGCTACGCAGAGTGTTCGGGGTTCGAATCTCAGCACAGGCAAAATCAAAAAGTAGAAAAAATAATTTGTCTACACGGCATCACCCCTTGGCAGGCAATGGCAAACCTACAAGAGTAAAAATTGCTATGAAAAGCTTTTCACTTCGCCGTTCGGATTCGGCATTAAAGTGGATGCGAAAAGCTCGGCCTAGGCCCTCCATGGGCTGTTGTGCCATTAAAAGTAAGTAATTCGAAAGGTCGCTGTGGCGTAGTGGTAGTGCGTTGGACTGCTGCGCAGAGTGTCCGGGGTTCGAATCTCGGCACAGGCCATATCAAAAAGTAGAAAATATAATTTTTCTACGCGGCACCACCTCTTGGCAGGCAATGGCAAACCTACAAGAGTAAAAATTGCTATGAAAAGCTTTTCACTTCGCCGTTCGGATTCGGCATTAAACTGTAGGTCCCTTCCATTCATGTACAAATATAACACGCACAACATGAGTGGATGCGAAAAGCTCGGCCTAGGCCCTCCATGGGCTGTTGTGCCATTAAAAGTAAAAGTAAAGTAAGTAAGTAATTCGAAAGGAAAACAGTAACTTGTTTTGGTTAAAAATAGATGACTGTCATGAGATTCTCAAGGTAAGGTATTGCGAAAACGCAACTTTGTGCCATAATAGTAGGTAGCATTAATTTTATATGGGAAAAACTCATTATTATTGGAAAAATTGAGGGCTGTAGATTTAGTGCTTCAATTTTGTTCTCCACTACTTTTAGTACCAATATGAGTAAGACTCCACTACCACTAAATGCTTAGTTTACCACCAAGCCTTTAGTGGTAGTGGAAATAAAATCCCAATAACACCAAATGTTTAGTGGTAGTGTCCATAAAATTCCAGTATCCCTAAATGTTTAGTGGAAATCAAATGCAATTGCCAGTAAATGTTAAGTGGTAGTAAAATCACATTTCAGTAAACCCCAGTGCTTCTCTCGTAAGTGCCATTCCCGCTTAAGTGCCTGTAATTTCCTACTTTTTTCTGCAAGTATCCGTTGAAATTTTCCATTTTAAGTGATTTCCCCTCTTAAATTCCTCAAAACGCTGACATCTTCAGCTGCGGTGCTTAACCGGGGCTTACTGTACCACTAAACGTTTAGTTCAAAGGGGACATTGTTCAGTTGGCAACTTAGTGGAGGTTCACATTTATTTCTCTAAGTAAAAGTAAGTAAGTAAAACTCGTACAATACTATATACATAGATGTTAAGATGGTTATCCCAAAGCTTTATATAAATTTTTACAAAGAATTCGTGAAGTATTAAAGTATTATATATTTTCATTTGCTGGCATTTTTGACAGCCCTCGCCTTCAAAATCTTTCCGATTTTAATTTCGAAAAGCTTGTTTTGTACTGTACTTTTACGAATAAGGTACGCAAACACATACACTACAAAAATAACACATCACTTCGTAGAGTTTGAGAGGCTGAGTTCCAAAATGGAAATCTGATGCAGTATAGATACAAAGCCATAATGTAATACTGTAGACAAAGTCAAAAATTTTAAAATGCACACTAAACTTAAGCGATGAGCATCAGCTGAATACCCTTAAAATTACGTCCCATAAAAATCAGTTAAATTATTAAACTTTCTTTGTTTTGAATTATGAAATTCTTTTTAATATTTTATTAATGCTAATATTATGTTTCCAGTGCACTTGTCCACAGCTAATGTGCACGTGAATTTTAGTGTTTCATTTCTTGTTTACTACGTTTAAATATCGCTTTCTTAACTTTATGTGAATATTTATTTATGTTCTATTAATTCTAAAATGTAAGTGTCTATTACAATTATCAATATGAATAAGTCAAAAAAAAATGTATACATATGTATGTATAGGTATAATGAAAGTTTTACTTCGTTCCCTGGTTGTGGTTGTAAAGGCCCCAATGAGAGCTAAAATTTTGTTAGTGTTACTCCTCTCCGAAGTTATATTTCACTAGTGAAATCTGTACCCACTTAATGCAATTTCGTTTATATATCTCAAAATTAAAACACTTAATAAATTATTAATTTCTTGTCCAAGAAGTTTAGCTACTTAAATTTTTGGTGCAATTCTAATTTTATATAAGTTGGAATTTTTTGTTGGAGCTTAAAATAAAAGACCAATAGAATTATTAAAATCAGATGGGCAACGAAATCTCATTCAATAGTTATTATTATTCTGATATGATACATCACGTATTCCAAAAATTCGTAAACTAAATGATTATATACCAATAGTTATAAAAAACTCTATGAATTATGGCAACATTCCAATAGCTGCAAAAAGTACACTTCGAAGATAAATAAATACATATCTATTTCCGCAGATGTGACATAGCATTGAATGTTCAATGTAGTTAATACACTTCTAATAAAATACATTTCAATTCCGTACATCTTTTTATTGATCAGTGCGGTCCGAATTCACAGCTTCTCAACGAAAAAGAACGGCAGAAGATTTCCTTAAAAATTTGCCTTTTAATTTTTTCTCCGTGGAAAGAAAACAATTCACAACAAGATGAGATTTGCCAAGTTTCTAGTCAACCTCATAACATTCGCGAGTCCTCAGACCGGCAGGCCACTCCTGTCTGAGAACTGCGATTACTAAACCTGAAAACTCAAAACGCAAACCTTCTGAGAAGTAATCTTCCTTAAGTAGTCCCACTGACGCACAAAATTTTCTTAAAATTCTTTTTCTTTTATTGGCACAACAGACCATGGAGGGCCTAGGCTGAGCTTATCGCATACATTCATGTGTGTGAGTTATATTTATATATATTTGTATCTATTTATATGGAAGGAACTACAATTTTATGCAGTATCCGAACTGCGAAGTGATAAGCTTTCTTAGTAAATTTTTACTCTTGTTGGTTTGAAATTTCCTGCCAAGAGGTGGTGCCGTGTAGAAAAATTGTTTTTTTTACTTTTTGATTTTGCCTGTGCCGAGGTTTGAACGCCGGGCAAATTTTGCAGCAAGCCAGCGCACTACCAACTACGCCACGGCGACCACTATTTTTAAATTAAATTTAATAAATTGCATGCTTCGTCATCACAATTGGAAAAAGGTAATGTTAAAAAATTTGGTCGTAAATATTTATTTAACTTTATTATAAATTATCATCAAGTACAACAAAACTATAAGATGGTGTTCTATTATATTTTTTTAGTGGAAAACTTTAAATGCATTGAGTTTTTCGAAATTGCACTTGCATTTATGGACACTGTCAAGGTAAGAATAGATTTCGCTCGAAAAATCATCAGTCATACTGACAGTATTACTGACCGTGTATGGCCAGCTATTTAGTGCCAGTGTCAGTAAGACTACCACTACACGTTAAGTGGCAGATTTTTTTTAAATTCAACTACCACTAAATGTTTAGTGTTAGTGGTCATCAAACCCAACTACCACCAAACTTTTAGTGGAGTAGTGGACACAAAGTCGTCGTCAAAGTCGTCGTCAAAGTAGTCGTTTAGTGGCAATCAAAGCCAACTAGTGGTAGTGGAAATAAAATTCCACTTCTACTAAATGTTTAATTTAGTGATAAGGATAGTGTTCAATTGCCAACTTAGTGGAAAAGCAAATTTTTGCAATAAGTAAATTTCGTACAATATACATTGATGTTAAGATGGCCATCCCAAAGCTTCATATACTTTTTTACCAAAAATTCGACAAGTATTCTTAAAATACAAAACGACATCCACATTTTCTGCACCAGTAGAGCAGCATTTACATTTGCTCGCATTGTTAACAGCCCTTGCCATCAAAATTTTTCCGATTTTATTTTCGAAAAGCTCGTTCTTGGTAGGATCAACCAAAATTACGTATAAAAGTTACTTGTAAAAAAGATTCATTCATAGGAATATTTCGTGGCTGACTCTGGGGGCAAAAATATATAAAGCAAATTAAAGAAATATTAAAAAATTTATTAAAATTATTTACAGAAAAAGTTATGTTCGCAATGCATTGTAATTAGATCTTTCACTAAGTTGTAAATTAAACTCTGTCCCCTTATGGTAGTGAGGTTTAATTTGCACTAGTTTAGTGGTAGTTGGGTTTTATTCCCTCTATCACTAAACGTTATTGGGGACCTGGAGACGTAGAGCACAAGGTAAAGTATGTGATAATCGGACAATAAGGGATCGTTCGTGTTCGTTCCTTGCGCTTCTCCGTCTCAAGTCGACACACAGCCTCCTCGTTAACTAACGTGTGCACCGTGGCCTTGAATGGACGGTTGTGTGAGAGTTTTGGAACTTGCCAAGGTGGCATTAAAGTTCCGACGATCGATGCCACCGACAACGGTTAGTAGTACCAGATTTCAACTTCCCGATATTCATAAGGACACTTGGCTGTCCTCTTGTGATCGACGGAAGGCACGCTTCCAATGTACTAGACGTACGCACAATACATGGTGCAACCATCGACTCAGACAACCACTTGGTTGCAGCCAAGATCTACACACGTGTATGTGTAGTAAATCGCGTACGGATAGGTACAAAGAAAGCTGGATGTCGAAAAGCTGCAATCACAAGAGTCAACCAAAGTCTTCATCAATCAACTCGCACTCGTCCTATCGCAAAACACCCATCAACTTGCAGATATGTGCAGTTGACGCACATTTCCCGCTCTATGGCTATGGCTGCCGAAGAGGTGCTAGGCTACCGTCGACAGAGAAGTATGTGATACGACCAAGAGTGTCGCGATGCTACTGAAGCGAAAAACTCAGTATATAGAGCCACCTTGCAGTCAGTTGCAACGCGAGCCGCTAAGGAGTGCGTCTTTTCATGCGCAAGAAAAGAGAAGCAGAAAGACGTGTGTAAAAAAGACATAGTCGTGACTTACTCCTCCAAGACAGCCATTGGAAGTAAATGTGGCTTCCAACATAAAGTAGCTTTACAATGCTGTAGTCAAACCCATAATGCTTTATGGTATAATGGTTTGGTGGAAATCTCTCGAAAAAGAGGCCCGCTGCAAGCAATTCCCTAAGGTGCAGAGGATGGTGTGTCTACTGGTAATAGGAACACTCAGAAACTACACCTTCCAAAACCCTAGAAACCGTGCTCTACTTACTTCCTTTGTGCTCACTGCAGCTACAGGCATTTTAGGATACTACTACGAGTAGCTCAATCCCCAAAGATATGGACTACATTCTGGCAAGACCCTCTTTCTATAAGATGTTTACCATCCCTATTCCCACCAAACACGAATGGGCGTAAGGGATAGGTCAGCCCGGGAATTCCATTCAGTTTTTTATGATGATTCCAAACTGGAGGGCAGGGTAGCAAGGACCATCTTTGACAATAGTACGGATATCCAAAAATCGTTTGTCTCCCTGGTCACTGCAGCGTATTTCTGTCAGAGGCATTGCCGATTAAAGAAGTAGTTCACTGGCTGAAGTGCTGTAACGTATAACCTCATGATATGTATATTTTCACTGAGTCATTTAACAACGTAATCACTACAGCCAATGTCGTCTCCAATTGCCGCCGATCTTTAAATGAGATATCTGAGCGATGCAAGTTACACCTGTTCTTGGTGCCTGGTCATAGTGAAATCTCGGGTAATTGCAAAGCTAACTAGTATGGCTAAGCACAACATTCTCTACTCCTCATGAAGCCCAAGACCCAGGCATGCCTATGGCAACCTGCAAATTCAACATATATAGCCAATGATTAACATAGCTGACAGAATGTGGAGACAACGTCTACGTGCTCCCACGCAAAACAAATCTGGCCATCCTTACTTTACTGACCCTGACGGGAAGATAACGTCGGAGAATTGGGTACTTGTAGAGGCTAAATTGATGGCGGCGACGGTGGATAGGTGCTTCTCTGTAAATAAGAGGTCCGATGAGGTAACTCCTAAGGTGTCGAAGAAAGTGAAACCCTTACTTTCGATGGGGCAGGCTGGCAAAAGGGGGTCAAATTTGTTAGATGCAGCAAGAAAAAATTTGTGGATTTCTTAACGCAAGCTTTGGCCAGATGCCGAGTTGGAACTGGTTCCACGATTAGATTAGAACCTGCATAGTGGCTAAGAAAAATATGAATATGTTTCTTGTTACCTCCTACAGCACTGGAGACTTCCCGAGTAATATGCGAACACCATCACAATCATTGCGGAGTCACGCCGATTGGACCTGATGGTAGGCTGCGACGCTAACGATCACCACGAGCCTTGGCAGCACTTATACCAACGGCAGAGGTGAGTAGATTTTTAATTATATTCTTTCTACTATCTAACATTATGCAACAAAGGCAATCAGATAACGTTTCCAAACAGGGTTAGAGAAGAATTTATGGACATTACTCTGCCACAGATTCAAATACTATTAGACTAGACAACTGGAGAGTGTCGGACATATACTACTTTTTGAATCACAGTCGGATATTATTCACCGTCAACTCAATAGTAGTGTGGTTTCATTCCAAAGGACTTTACTTACTTTACTTTCTTGCCGAGCTTTTCGCTTCGACTCATGTTTTGCGTGTTATATTTGTACATGAATGGAAGGGACCTACAGTTTAATGCTGAATCCGAAAGGCGAAGTGAAAAGCTTTTCATAGCAATTTTTACTCTTGTAGGTTGGCCATTGCGTGCCACGAGTTGGTGCCGTGTAGAAAAATTATTTTTTCTACTTTTTTTTTTGGTTTCTTCGATAAAGTCTTTGTAGATCGACTCAACGTTAACATTGATAAGGCGGTTGGTCGCTTAACGGGAATACTTACAAAATTTTTTGAACTTTACTTTACTTTTGATGGCACAACAGCCCATGGAGGGCCTAGGCCGAGCTTTTCGCATCCACTCATGTTGTGCGTGTTATATTTGTACATGAATGGAAGGGACCTACAGTTTAAAGCCGAATCCGAACGGCGAAGGAAAAGCTTTTCATAGCAATTTTTACTCTTGTAGGTTTGCCATTGCCTGACAAGAGGTGGTGCTGTAGAAAAATTATTTTTTCTACTTTTTTTTTTTTTTTGATTTTGCCTGTGCCGAGATTCGAACCCCGGACACTCTGCGTAGCAGTCCAACGCACTACCACTACGCCACAGCGACCACAACATATTCCCGAGTTCTCTTTACCAAAGCTGGGTGGAGTAGCACTGAATCTCTCCTATGAGGCAAGATACTTTGGTATCATTCTAGTCTCCAAGATAAATTGGAGAAGGAATATTGAGGAGAGGACAAAGCATGGGTTGGCGGCTTAATATACCTGTAAAAAGGAAATGATGGGAATAGTTACCGTACATTATATATGGTATGTACACCACAGTCATCAGACCTATCATCGCCTACGGGTCTCTCGTCTGGTGGAAGACTTTGTGCAAAAGTACAATCACGCATTGGAAGACTTGCTAGCCTTGGGATCTTAGAAGATGTAAGTAGTGTGCCTCACGAAGGTCTAAATGCAATATTTCATCTCTTACCGCTAAAAGAGTTTAATCAGGGCTGTTAAGGCAGTCCAACGTGTGCAAAAAAACAAACAGTCTGGCTCAGTAACAGGTAATTCGGGAATTACTATTTACACTGTTGACTCAAAGATGCAGGAAGGAACCTGCATCTACTCGGATAGCGTGCAGATAAGGCAGTCGTATCGACTACCTGACTCCTGCAGCGTCTTGCAAGCGGAAATCTATGCAATTGAGAAAAGCAGCAAAGCTAATACAAAACAGTATACATACATAATTCGGGCTTCGAATATCACTATATATGTTGATAGCCAGGCAGCACTGAAAGCTATAGAATCCAAGGTGGTTCAATAGAAGATTGTAATGAAATGTCGGGCTTCACTTGTGGACATTGAGCATCACAATATCTCTTGTTGGATTCTTGGTCATACCGATATTGAAGGGAACGAGATAGCGGAGTTGGCCAGAAGAGGCTCTCAAGTGAACATAAACCAAGCGCATAACTCAAAAAACAGAGATAAGGGAAGTGGAACTATCGGATATCTTTGCGTTCATCTGCTAAATATCCTAAACGACTGCAGCGGAGCAGATACACATTTCTCTTAAGTATATAGTTCTTTCTCAGTCAAATAATCGTTTACATTTTCCAGCTATTGCTTATTCTCACTTAATAGCCTGAACTCTCAGTAATTGTTTTGCTATTGCTGCAGCTACAGCATTCTTTTTAGCTGGATCAACAGCAGAAATACAATAACAAAAACGAATACTTTGTTGTTACTATGACTGAGTTATTTTTTAGATGAAACGCACAGCAAAAGAAGGTGCTGATTTGTAGTTTAGTATTTTAAATACTGGTTTTAATGCTTGTTGACCTCGATTTTGTTTCGGACGCGTTCATATGTTTACATGTGTTTCAATGCTTGTCTACGTCGTCAATCGACAAAAGCTTTGATTATGTCCCAACTTTAACCTTTCGTCTACACTAGAGCTGGGGTTTCTGTGGCTTTGCTAATCCCGGTATTTTATAATTTAATCCCGGAATTTAGTTTTACTTATTTTGTTCAGCCAAAATTTAAAGTGAAAATTTTAAATTATATGGTATGCTTTGTATACCATGGGGATATTTGGATATATATACAATATATCCCAAGCGGATATATAATATTTATATATTCCAAGCGAATATATAATTTGTGCGAGGTTTTCCGGTTTAAATTGCATTAATTTTAACTTACATATGGTGTTT
Source organism: Palloptera scutellata (assembly GCA_958295655.1). Classification (NCBI taxonomy): domain Eukaryota; kingdom Metazoa; phylum Arthropoda; class Insecta; order Diptera; family Pallopteridae; genus Palloptera; species Palloptera scutellata. The sequence continues at coordinate 15,398,803 of OY282453.1, forward strand.
TTTTTTTTTGCTAAAGACTATAACATAATCACATGTTATCTTTAAATATTACTTTTATTTATTTTCTTTTTGTCCTTTTGTTCGCAATATATTCTTAAGTCACAAATGTTTTATATTGTTTATGACCATCAAAACAATTTGGCTCAAAACATTTTGTCGCGTAGTGCGGTTTTCAATATTATTAATATAGCAAATGTGTATGACTTCTAATAACGCACCAAGTACAAACTGATCATTTTCAGTCAATTATCCTCTATGTATATAAATAAAAAGACTTCTTATTTGTTGGTTTTAGTCCTGTGTCTCGAGTAGCTAACAATTTATTCTGAATTAAAAATTTTACTTTGTCGACGGTGAAAAACTGACAACGCCATTGAAACCATGGCAATCAAAGTCTGACGTTCTCAATGTTTAACCCTTTTTGATAAGTAAAAAAATACATAAGTTTAAAGTAAGACAAAAAGATACCTCCAGAGATAATCACATATCTTCGAAGGATCTTGTGTTCTTAATTGTTCCCACAATTATTTATTTTTTATTTTATTCTTTCGCCGAAGTCCTCCTTATTGCCTTTCCAACAAGAGACGGGAATTCTGAGTTCTTGAAAATCACTTTGGCTATTGTTTAAAAACTTTAAGTTATCACTGAATTTGTGGGATTCTAGACTAAAGACCACAGATGGTCATTTCATTCTAGAATCTAAACATATTTTTCAGAGGCGAACACAATTTTATTAGTAAGTAGGTTGAAAATGTCTAGGAGAGTAAAATGTTCAGGTCACTTATGTCCGGAGGATAATACCACGTTAGTAAATATCTGAAAACAGATATGGGCGTCGAATCGTTTGGCAGCCTTTATTGTCTTTGCAATAAGCCACTGAAAAAATGTGTGTATATAAATACATATTGTATTAATGAAAAAATGTGAGTGAATAAGTATTGGTATACCAGCATTGGCAGGTGTGTACGCTAGGTAAGGGCAACATATACATCAGCATTACATAAAGTTTTTAGTTTAATGTCAGTATACAGTTTTTAAGAAAAACGAAAACTTCATAGAAAAAAATCCTCAAGAGTTTTTCTTGTGTGAAATTTTTTGCCACAATAATCTTATGTTTCTTCTTCTTTTAATGGCACAACAGCCCATGGGGGACCTAGGCTGAGCTTTTCGCATCCACTCATGTGGACGCACATTTCCCGTACGGTTGCCGAAGAGGTGCTTGGCTGACGCCTGACTGATGGTTTGAAGACCGGGGCCTCTTCCCGCAAGGATGAAGACGGAAATCTGGTGACAGATATCCAGGGCATAATGAGATTATGGAGGGAGCACTTTTTGCAGCTGCTTAATGGCGATGACGGCAATAATCCCGACATTGCGGAATCTATACCGCAAACCCCAATCACTGACGTTGAAGTACCGCCGCCCGGCTACGAGGATGTCTAACTGCCATAGATCGGCTGAAAAACAATAAGGCTGCAGGTGCAGATTGCCTGCCGGCTGAGTTGTTTAATACTGGAGGCGAAGAGCTCAAAAAACGCATGCATGAGCTTATATGCAGAATATGGTCGGATGAAAGCATGCCTGATGATTGGAACCTCAGCGAACTCTACCCAATCCATAAAAAAAGTGATCCCACTATCCGCGCCAACTACCGTGGGATAAGCCTTCTTATTATATTGCATATAAGGTTCTATCGAGCGTACTGTGCGAAAGACTGAAGCCCATCGTCAACAAACTGATTGGACCTTTTCAGTGTGGCTTCAGGCCTGGTAAATCCACCATCGACCAGATATTCACACTACTCCAAATCCTGGAAAAGTCCCGAGAAAAACAGATCGACACCCATCATCTATTCGTCTATTATAAAGCCACCTTCGACAGCACGATTAGAGATCACTTGTACGCCGCAATTTCTGATTTTGGTATTTTTGCAAAGCTCATTCGTCTTTGCAAAATGACACTGACCAACACAACCAGTGAAAATTAGGACAGACCTCTCCGCTCCATTTGATACCAAGAGGTTTCACACAAGGTGAAACTATCGTGCGACTTCTTTAACCTTATGCTGGAGAAAATAATTCGAGCTGCGAACATCGACATCTCTGGCACTATCTTCTACAAGAGTGTCATGCTACTAGCTTACGCTGATGATATTGACATCATTGGCAACAACGCTCGAGCAGTCAGTGCAGCATTCTCCAACCTGGAAAGGGAGTGTCGTCGAGTGGGTCTAGTTGTGAACGACTACAAAACGAAATACCTTGTGTCAACAAACAAAGAGTCACTGTTGACAATTATACTTTTGAAGTCGTCAAGGATTTCGTTTATCTAGGATCCAGCATAAACACCAACAATAATGTCAGCCTTGATATCGAGCGGAGATTAACTCTTGCCAACAGGTGTTACTACGGGCTCAGTAGGCAATTGAGAAGTAGAGCCCTCTCCCGACCGACTAAAATAATGCTCTATAAGTCCCTTATCCTTCCCTCCCTAATATATGGCGCAGAGACGTGGACATTGACCATCAATGATGAGGTGCTGTTAGGAGCGTTCGAGAGGAAAATACTCCGTAAGATCTACGGTCCAGTATGCGTGGACGACGTGTATCAAATAAGATGGAACGATGAGCTGTATGAGCTGTACGCCGACACTGACATAGTCAAGCGTATAAAAATCCAGCGGCTTCGCTGGCTGGGTCATGTTGAGCGAATGGAAGAAAGCGCTCCGGCTAGAACGGTGTTTTATTCGAACCACGGTGGAGGAACTCGCAGAAGAGGACGTCCTAATCTCCGTTGGAGAGACCAGGTATAGGGCAACCTGACTCCACTTAGCCTTATCTGCTGGCGCCAGCGCGCACATAGCCGAGGCGACTGGCGAAGATTTATAGAGGCAGCCAAGACCGATCAGCAGTTGTAGTGCCAGCTAAGTAAGTAAGTAGGTAAGAAGCCGTAACAAATAAATAACTAAACAATACCACCGCACACTAGTCTGAAATGCGATTATAGTTGGGTAAAGTTAAAAAAAAAGAGTTTTCAAAATATATTAAAACTATTATTCCTTATATATCCAGTAAAAAAATCTGCATACTTAGTTTTTACCAAAACATTGCAAGGAGGCTATAGTAACGGTAAAAAGTTGAAAAATTGAAAAATTTTTAAAATTGCAATGAAAAGCTATGAGTTTTGGCTTCATTTGAAAGTGTAATTGGAACTGCTTTATAAATAATATAATAAAACTTGTTTTTTTTTTATATAATTGAGCTTTCTGGTACTTGTTTAAATTATTTACTATCTTATACCATAGACCTGGAAAATTGTTGATCGGATTGGGTTAAAAAAAAATTTAAAAGCACCTATTCCTTAACACGTGTACTTAATTTTCGCAAAATTGCCAGGTTGGAAGATACCGCCAAAACAAGTGAAATAAACTACATTATATTAGCGCAACGAGGGGCTTACCAAAACAAAATGTAAAGAAGCTCACATTATTATTAACATATTGTTTACATTGATAAAACAAATTTTTATTATTATTATAAAAGTGGGAGCTGCCACTCCCACTTTTCCAATTGTGCCTATTTTTTGCCAAAACTCTAGGAACTGCCAAAAAATATTTCAAAAAGCTTTTGGGTGTTAAATTTTGAGATCAATTTTAAAGTCACTTTGCAAAAACCAAATATTATGAAATTTAGTACGCTGATAATATATTATTATATATATATTATATTATATTAATTTAATAGTATACTCGTATGTAGTAAATTTGATATTTTTGTAAAAACATATGCGATTCTAAAATACTAAAAATATCAAAAATACTAGAGCCCATTGTAACTTTTGTATAGTATAGTTTTCGTACACGAACAAATTTGTACTTGCTTTTTTCTTTATAAAAAATGTAAATACATGCGATTAGAGTGACCTTTGATTTTATCAAAAGAATAGATATCCTCAAATTGTTGTGATTTCATTTTCAATATGAGAAAATTCTTTAAACGAAATGGCAGACAAGGAGCGACGAGCAAATATGTAGCACATTTTACATGAAAATCCTTCATTGACTCAAAAAAAGTTGCAAACTTAATGGGTGTCAGCATTACAACGGTAAAACGAGCCATTAAAAAATATAAAAAAAATCTTTCTGTTGAGAGTTCCGGCAGAAAATGTGGCCAAATACTTGCTGGTTTAGTTAAAGCCCATTTTAAGAGAAGTCCAAAACCATCTGTCCGCGATACAGCTTCCAAACTTTGAGCTTCAAAAAGTTATGTTCAAAAAATAAATAATAAAAAAAATAAAAATGATAATTTTAAATCGTATAAGGTCCAAAAGGTTCCAGATCGAGGCGAAGAAAATTAAATTGAAATTGGCAGGCAATATGCACTTTTGGAAAAATAATTGCGACTTTTGCCACTAGGCTTATAATCGCGAAGTATAGATTGACGGAATATTGGAGGGCCTAGGCCGAGCTTTTCGCATCCACTCATGTTGTGCGTGTTATATTTGTACATGAATGGAAGGGACCTACAGTTTAATGCTGAATCCGAACGGCGAAGTGAAAAGCTTTTCATAGCAATTTTTACTCTTGTAGGCTTGCCATTGTCTGCCAAGAGGTGGTGCCGTGTAGAAAAAATTTGTTTTTCTCTTTTTTGATTTTGCCTGTGCCGAGATTCGAACCCCGATTCTCTGCGCAGCAGTCCAACGCACTACCACTACGCCACAGCGACCAAAAAAATTTATAGGTAGCTAAAAAAGGTCAGAAAAGTGAAATAACAAAGTTTAAAGTACGATTATTCTGCAAGAACTGAAAACTCTTTGTTGATAAAGGTAGTTGACATCTCTGAGAATCACAAAATTTTTTTTCCTTTTTTCTTCTTTATTTAACTGTTTTAAGTCTTTCACAGAAATTAGTGCAGAATCGGAAAAAATTCGTTACATTTTACTTTATGGTATTTCATCGAAAAGCACTATACGGTCGCGAAAGCTCAGAAAAATTTGTGCACATTATGGAGAAGGTACTTTATCGGAAAGGACAGTTGTAAAATGGTATGATCGATTCCGCTCTTTAAATTTTGATGTAAAAGACGCACCTATGACTGGACATACACTAAAGAAGTGGACAAAATTCTTGAAAAGGTGGAGGAAGAGCGACAGTTTGATGCGACATCGCTGCAGATCTTGGCATTGCTCACCAAACGGTTTTAAACCATTTAAAAAATGCTATTCCAAAAAACTGGATATTTGGGTGTCATATAATCTGAGTGAAAAAATCTTACTGACCGCATGTCAGTATGTGAATCTCGAACCATTTTTGTACTAATTGGTTATTGGTGACGAAAAATTGATAACATATGATAATAATATGAGAAAAAGATTATGGTGAAAAGGTGAGCCTGTCCAAACCGTCACAAAGCCGGAACTGACGCCAAGGAAGATTTTGCTTAGTATTTGGTGGGATTGCAAGGGTACTGTGTACTACGAGCTGCTTCCGCGTGGCCAAACGATTAATTCGGAACTGTACTGTCAACAATTAACAAGATTGAATGAAGCGCTCAAGGAAAAACGTCCGGAATTAGTCAACAGAAAGGGCGTCATCATTCATCACGACAACGCTAGACCATATACTTCTTTGGTGACCCGCCAAAAACTGAGGGAGCTTGGCTGGGAAGTTTTAATGCATCTACCATACAGTTCCCACCTTGCACCTTCGGATTACCATTTGTTTCACTCGTTGCAGAATTATCTTAATGGGGTAAAGTAGAATTCCCAAGAGAACCAGGAATTCTTTAAGGACGGTATTATTATTTTGCCCGAAAGATGGCGATGGAAAATATTTGACTCAATAAATTTTGATATATGAAAAAAAAATGGGTTAACTTAGCTCACTTCTCTGCACTTTCTTTTTAGCTTAACTATTTACGTATATATATTTTATCTTAAAGCTTTCAAGTCAAAATATCCTGACGTGGTAGTGGAAAACTGACTTCACATCTTCACATTTGACTTCCATTTTCATGTCTACATTTTTTTAAATGTTCAAATCCAAAAGTTGATGTGTAATAAATACAGTGTAATAAATACTTCTTCCAGACGAGCCAGAAGAGCTTTTACACGATCGTTATTAAGAAACCCGTAAGCTACCGGCCAAAGCTTTTACACGATCGTTATTAAGAAACCCGTAAGCTACCGGCCAAACACCGTATAATTTATTTCTTATTAAGGAAAGACACTCAAGCAGGGAAGGACCGAGCGTAACGAACACACATAAATAAAAACAGGGAAGAATATGAAATTGACATTAAATTCGTACCTCCATGTAATGTTGCATGTTTCTTATGCCTGTAACTGCACCATTTTATCAACCGGTAAGAACATCACAAAGTTATACAATGACATTAACTTATATCTCGCAGACCCTTTTTCCGATACATTTACTTAAATTTTTCCCCCGAAAAATCAACTGCAACGCTTTTCACATCCTAGACTATGAAAGTGAGGCAGCAACTTTTTTTTTTTTTTTTAAATATAACCAACACACATAACCCTATAAATGCAGAGCATTGTGCTGATTGGAAGGAAGATTGATAGGTGGGAAAAAGGAGGGCGAAGTGTTTATGAACGTTTGCTTTAAACTTGCAATGGTCATAATAATTGGGAAAAATTGTTGCAGGGAGCTTATTCCAAATACGCGCGGTACGACAGATGAACGAACTTTCTCTGTAATGCATAGTGCGTTGGAACACTGTGTCTACGTGGAAGGCGTGAGTTCCGCTTGCTGACCGTGTAGTTCTGTTGAACACACTAACTGGCGGCATCAACTTCCGCATCTCAGAAGAACATCTACCGTTAAAGTAACGGTAGAACAGTGAGACTTAAGCCACGTTTCGACGATGTTCCAAGGAGTCAAGCTGGCAACTCTACTGTCTCTTATTAGCTCTAACGCTAGATGTTGGATACGGTCCAGGAGCTCCAGTTGTGCTCGTGAAGCTCCAGCCCATAGGTGCGATTACCATAGAAGGTCATGGCATACCCACCCACGGTCATTCTTATTTCTTTTAATGGCACAACAGCCAATGGAGGGCCTAAGCCGTTTCGTGTTATAATTGTACATGAATGGACCTACAGTTTTATGCCGAATCAGAACGGCGAAGTGAAAAGCTTTGCCTAAATATTTGTTTCAACTTTTTGATTTTGCCTGTGCCGAGATTAAATGTCGGACACTCTGCGTAGTAACCCAAAATCCGAGGGGTCACTTTTGATAACCCCCTTACTTTCTCTACGCACAAAAACTAACGTTATATAAGCGCATGCAGAAAGTTCATGGGGAAAAGATTAGACATTGCTTATGACGTGCAAGGCAATTGTTCAAACGGCTCTTAATTATGCAGCACCGTATGGTCCCCTCACATCAGTGGAATGCAATGGCAGTGTGCAGGCATACCAAAACGCTGCCCTTCGCACAACAGTCTATCACCTCAAGTCTCTGGAATTATGTCAGGCAAGAAGTATGCTAAAAGTAAAGTAGAACAACACCATGCTTCAAGGCAATTCTTCCTTTCATGGCACTAAAACGACCACATACAAAAATCCTTAACAGAGACCACTCCACCACCATCACGGACTATACGAACCGACCTGGTTACATACAATGAAGATATGAGAAGATTCAAGGACCAATCACCATTTGCTACTTGGTTTTTGACGTTTATATTTCTGACAGTTCACGCGTGATTCTTGACATGTGTCAAACTAAAAAATTCTCAGTCTGGTTTGCCATGTGATGATGAATAGACTCACGCCTGAATAACGTTTGCAAATTATTGAAATTTATTATCAAAATTCGCGCTCTGTGAAATATGTGTTTCGCAAGCACAATTGTCTTCAACGACGAGGCTCATTTTTGGCTCAATGGATACGTGAATAAGCAGAATTGCCGTATTTGGAGTGAAGACCAGCCAGAGGCAATTCAGCAGCTACCAATGCATCCCGAAAAATTCACTGTTTGGTTCGGTTTATAAACAGGCGGCATCATTGGGCCGTACTTCTTCAAAGACGATGAAAACCGCAACGTTACGGTCAATGGAGAAAGGTATCGTTTTTTTTTGCGGAAAATGCAAGAATTGGAGTCGGCCGACATGTGGTTCCAACAGGACGGTGCCACATGCCATATGCCACACTGCACGCGAAACCATGTATCAATTGAGAGGCGAATTTGGTGAGCAGTTAATCTCACGTTTGTATGTAGTCAATTGGCCACCAAATTCATGTGATTTGACACCGTTAGACTATTTTTTGTGGGTTATGTTAAGTCACTTGTCTATGAGGACAAGTCAAACACGATTGCTGCTTTGGAAGCCAACATTGAACGCGTCATTGGTGAGATTCCGGCCGAAATGTGTAAAAAATGTGCGAAAATTGGACTTTCAGAATGGACCACTTGAAGCCTAGCCGCGGGCAACATTTAAGTGAAATTATCTTTAAAAAGTAAATGGAAGGAGTTGATTTATCGATCCAAATAAAAATTTCATAAAATTTCCAAGCTCTTCAAAAATCACACTTTGTATGATAGTAAAAGAAAATTCCCACAAAATTCATTACGGAGATAAAATGGTTGTCACAAAACCACGATACTTGACCAGAATTTATTAATTTAATGTCCCTAATTCATATCACTTATTTTAGAAATTAGACTTATTTATGTTATTAATAAACGAATTTACTATACTGTTAGCATTAATAAATCACAAAAAGTAATTCGTTTCTCTTTATTAACTTAAATGTGATAAAAATATGCATACATGATTCGTCCTTATGATAATGAAAATTTGGACATATTCATACACACACCTGGACAAAATAATAGGTGCGAACCCAACAATTTTTAAAATGAACAACAAAAATTAATTGGAATGGTCTACAATCAAAAGCTAAATTTGGAAGTTTGGTGGCAAAAGTTCTTCTCGATAAATATTGCGGCTTGTTTATTTGTTCAACCTTCAAATTGATCTGGACAATAAATAGGTGTGTTTTGGTAAAAATTGAAAGTGAATAAATTTAAAGCGTTATTTAGTTCCAGAAGGTAAGATTTCGATGAAAGTGAATTAAATAAAGGTTTAATTATAATTTTTAATAATATTAGATGGGTCGTAGAGTTCATTGCAGTACAGAGGAGAGAAGACTTGTTCGTCAGCTCCGAGACAAAGGAAAAGTCTACAAATTCATTGCCAGATCGATGGGACGGTCTCAGAATTTCGTTACAAATGCTCTCAAGCCAGAAAAGGCTATTGAAACGAGTGGAGCACCTACAAAAAACTTCATTAGTGACCGACAATCGTATCGTTACATTAGCTAAATGCGACCCGTTCAAGTTGCCCAGAACAATTGCAAGCGAAATTGGGAATTTTGTATCATTACGAACCGTTCCAAGACGATTAGTAAGCGCAAATCTACCCGGTAGGATTGCTCGCAAAGTTCCTCTGCTTAGAACTGCAAATTTGAAGAGGAAAAATTTTGCATTAGTTCATAAAACGTGATGCGGTTCACAGCGAGAAAAAAATGCCGCAATATTCTCTGGAGCGATGAAACAAAATAAATTTGTTTGGTAACGATGTGGAAAGAAACGTTCGTCGCCCAAAAGGCAAAGAATTCGACGTCCGGTTCACAAAGAAAACAGTGAAGTAGCACGGAGGTGGCGGCGTAATGGTATGGCGCTGTTTTTCTTGGCAAGGTGTTGGTCCGATACATCAAATTAATGGCGTTATGGATAGATTCGTGTATAAGGATTTGTTGGAAACGGTAATGTTACCATATGTCAAAGATAATATGCCGCTTTTGTGGAAATTTCAGTAGGTATATGATCCTAAACATTCACCGCGAGTTGTCAAAGCATGGTTCCAAGAGCATAATGTAGACGTCCTTGAGTGCCCAAGTCAATCATCCCCAGATCTAAATCCTATTGAGAACCTCTGGGGAGAACTTAACGCGAAATTTCAAAGACTTTTTGCCAAAACAAAACGCAGTTATGGGAAAATATTCAAAAACTTTGGTACAACAGTCCTGCAGAAACTTGTCGGAAGTTGATATCGTCAATGCCCAGAAGTATAGAAAAAGCTATCAAGAATAATGGTGGATATTCTGAGTATTAATGCGTTCTTACTAATTCAGTAAAATACGGGACCATAACTAGCAAAATTTCAATATTATATTTATTCCTAAGTTTTTTGTGCACACCTATTATTTTCTCTAACCGAAAGTCTGTGTATTTTAGGAATTAACCAAAATTTAAGTTATTTTTTAAAGTTTTTAATACATTCTTTGTTTTGTTATGACGCTTAAGTATGTTATGTTGAAAACTAATTTAATTTTTGAGGGATAATAAAAGCTTTTTTGAAAAAAAATTTTCACATCTATTATTTTGTCCAGGTGTGTAGATATGCATTAAACCTAAAAAACTTTATACAACGCATAGTTATGAAAATATCTAACTGTATTAAATTGATCGAATCACTTTGTTTTGCACATAGATTTTAAGCCAAAAAAATGTTGATATGGGATCGAATGATTCCTAGTTTTCTTCTTTTTTTTTTTTAATATTTGGAAGAAACTATATTAAAAAATATCAATTTTCGGTTTGGGTGGTCGCTGTGGTGTAGTGGTTGTTCGTTGGACTGCTACGCAGAGTGTCCGGGGTTCAAATCTCGGCACAGGCAAAATCAAAAAGTAGAAAAAACAATTTTTCTACACGGCACCACCTCTTGGCAGGCAATGGCAAATCTACAAGAGTAAAAATTGCTATGAAAAACTTTTCACTTCGCCTTTCGGATTCGGCATTAAACTGTAGGTCCCTTCCATTCATGTACAAATATAACACGCACAACATGAGTGGATGCGAAAAGTTCGGCCTAGGCCCTCCATGGGCTGTTGTGCCATTAAAAGTAAGTAAGTAAGTTAGATATTGGAATTTTACTTAAAAAGCGTAATTTTTACTAATAACCAGACAGATAAATTTTAAATTAAAAATTTTAAGACACGGTGCCAGTATATATTTGGCTTTCCCATCACATACCGAAATCTAACTGTAAATTCCTCAGATCGAAGGTAGTGTCGTATAAATTTTAGTGTGTAGTTCATGGATGCGGTCCTGGATATCTCTGATAGCCTTATATATCTGTAAGAATATTCCACAATAACTTATGTATAAAGGAAAGAACTTTCTTCAACAATAAGTTATGATAAAATTATTTCAAGCTATCTCGAATTATTGCAATAGATACACATATAGTTTTCTTTTTATGATAATTTTTCATATTATGGAAATGTTATAATTCGGTTTTGATTTTAATTTTTGCTACAATATCATATACATATATATAAGTTTAATATGCTTTAATTTTTATTCTTTTTAAGATGTGATCTTCCCTAAAGTGTTTTAATACTTCTAATGCACACAATTTGAAATCTCAGTGGTACAATAAATTTGGGTAAACTGATTATTTAAATTTATAGTAGTTAAGTACACACAATTACCCTACAATATGGAAGGAAACGGAATAAGTAAATGATAAAAATAAAGATAGATATTTGTCGGATGCATATAATCTTGTAAATGCGTCTTAAGCTTGATGTACCATAAACTGTAGATATAGGTAAACAAAATTCCATAAAAATTTTAACAAAATTGCACACTTATAATGAATATACAAATTTATGAGTATAAAAAAAATTTATAGTTTAAATTTGGTTTATTTAGTTCTCAATATTTTTTCTTTTATTTCAAAATAATAATTTGTGTCTGTAACCTAAATAAACTTAGAGTATCTCGTTATACATACACGAACAAATAATGATTATTTAATACTAACCAAATAATAGTAAAAAATAAAGTGTACATTTTAATATTATTATCATCATTAAAATTGATGATTTCATATGAAGGAAAACTAAAATAATATTAACAAAAATTTTGTTATATAAAATAAATAAAAATAAGCATTGCAAATGTAAAAAGGGATATGTAAAATAAAAGTGTATTTTTATTTACTTACACTCGAGTTTTTTTTCATACAAAAGTGCGTGTGAACAAATAGAGTAAAAAACATACATACATATGTACGTATATTTTAAAGCAGTGAAGCTTTACATTACTACATAAATATGTTCTAATTGTCTAACAGAAGTATATAATATGCATGTGCATCCACATTTGAATCTTCTTCTTTTTATTTTTTTTAATTACAATTATCATATTTAAAGTTAGTTACGTGAAACATTTATATTTAAACAATAATGGCTGCTTCATTTTATATACTAAATTTTCTTCTATATTTCATTTCATACATGTAGTTAAGCTAAATAAATTGTATAATATAAAAATTTATTTTACTTTATATTTTATATAAAAAAAATCAGTCAATTTTTTATTTATCATTTTATGTTGATTTTGTTAGTTTACTGTTTGAAATAATAATATATTAAACTTTCCAAAATGAGCATCGACATATTGACAGGGTATTGTGTCAAAACATAAATGCGTGCGTGCTTCCACAAATTCTGAATTAAACACATATATTTTATAATTCAAACTTAGTAAATGGCCCATCCATCTAGTAATAAAATGTTGTGTACCTACTTTTTAATTTTGTAATACCAATGTTACTTCCGCGAAATTGTTGCATGTTTTTATGATAAAAAAAAAGAAAAACTTTCCAAAAAAAACAGCGCTTTTAGCATTCGTGGTTTCCGCACAGCCCCGAAAATATGTTACTATGTACCATGAGAGAAGAGAATCGCAGAACGTTGTTTTTATCTTCTACTATTTTAGACAAATAGAGTGATATGCCAAATTACCTCTGCACAATGTAATGCAAAAGGAATATTTTGCTTGTGGAACGTTGGCTAAAGCGAAAATATTTGTATATATGGAAGAATGCTCTTAAAACTTCTGAAGAAGTACATGACTTGCAGTAGAGTTTGAGTTATGTTCTTTACAAAAATACTTTATAGTCATTTTTGTCTAATACCAAAAAATAGCTTCATGTGAAATTATCAAAACAATTTATTTGCCATGTTATATTTAAAAAAAAATCCCTGCATTAACATAGCATTTATTATAATTTTTTTTTTTTCGAACTGAGCATTAACTTACGTAAACGCAATAGGTAAATGTTTAAATCTAAAGTTATAACCACAATACTTGCACATTTGTTGCTTTAGTTTTATGAATACAAAATAAATAAATATATATGGTCAGCAAAATTTTAGCCTTATAAATTTTCCTTCAATTTGAACACCGGCAGTTCCAAGGTTTTGTTTTACTCTTTGTGTTTTTGTATTTGTTGAATTAATTTAATCGTTGGATTTATTTGTAGACTGTTGCGTTTTCTGTTTCTACTTATTTCTGTTATCGGTGTTTATTCTGCTGACATTATATTATGCACTTGTTCTAATTTAAAGGCAAGACGTTGCTTTTGTGAAAATTCATCTTCTTCCAAAGTAACAGTTAATTGCTCATTGTATTTCACAGCATAAGTATATAATTCATGGAGGGCACAATTTGTATTAAACTCTGTGGTATGAAGCTACATTTTTAAAAATAGAAATGTTACAATAAATATCTGTAGAATTCGTTTTTAAACTCTAATATCATACTCTAGATTCCTCAGCTAGCATGGCATTCATATCCTGATCAGATATTGGAGACATTTCTCTTATATCGCGATAATATCGATCGACCCATTTACGATATTCTGGAATATCTTTGGCGTAAAGCAATTTTGAGCTTGGTGAATCCTTGCCTGAATAATATAAGAATTCCAAAATCAAAGTTGTTAGTTCATAAATAAATTTCATAAGTAAAAAATTACCTAATCGATGATCTGATGTAGAACAAGAATCCATAAATGTTTGAGCAACAACCGATAAGCAAGAATCAACTATATTTGATTTATGTATATCAAATACAAAATTCGGGTTTTTAATAAGATTAACCCAAAATCTATAAGAAATAAATATAAAAAATATCACTTCCCTTCTTATTATGAAAATGTCCAAAATAGATTTTAATTATTATTCCAATAATTATTTAAATTTATAATTACAAGTAGTCAAACAATGTTATATTATGACCATCATTTTTTGATTACGAGGACTTGATTAAGACTTACTGACTAAACGTTATCATGAATCACTTTATTTTCAAATAATCAGGATTTAAATTGCTAAGGCAATTTGAAAAAGTTTTTCGAATATTAATCACTGCAGAAAACACGTTTTGTAGTGTAATATGCCTATTGCTTTTCATAGACTTTGCTTATATTCTTTTATCAGCATTGTATGTATACGTCATCAGAATGCTGCGTGCTGCCCTAAAATGCTCTCTGCTGATTGCTGTAAAAGTATGAAAGACACTAGCACTCGTAAGAGTGAGAAAGCAACAAACACAAACAACACAAAAAACGCATACGATACAGAAGATCAGGGTTGTCATCGAAAGAAAACATAACCATTGTAGACTCTTCTGTGCAAGCGCAATAATGAAGGATAAAAAGAGCAACCAAACTCGCATTGGAAAAATATAGACTTGCCAGCCTGAGGATCTCAGGAACTGTCAGTAATGCAACTCAGAAAGGAAGGCTGTGCCGCCAAAGGAGCTCTGAAAGTAAGAAAATCTAATGTGTGGAAATCAGCTAACTACGATGGAAATCAGCACACTACGATGTTGTGTGAAATAGAATACCATCAAAAATGGTATCACAGCTGACTTAAGATGTGGCCATAGATCACATGACTTTTACTCTAATTCCAACAAGGGAAGACTGGGGTTTAGGTTCCGCAACAGCACTGCTGGGATTACTATCTATACCAATGGATCTAAGATTTTGAGAAAGCAGGTAGACTTCTACAATACAGAACGATTCGGACTTCGAACAACACTATCTTTATCGGCAAAAATAGTTAAATCGGAAATTGTAAAGAAATATCGTGCTTTACTAATAGCCATTGAACACCATAATAGTCTCAAAGAGATCATCCACACATTTTTGTAAGGTTCCTTTAGTCGCTAATAAACGTGTCAAATATATTTCAGACACAAGTTTTTTGACACGTTCCCCTTCTTTTTGTATGTCACTATCATGATGTTTCACTAAAAGCCAATACTTAAGGCCATTTTCGTGTGTATCATATACCTGCTCGGCTAAATGTTGGTGAGGAAGAAGTATATTTCAATAAATTCAATGTTTCATATCTGCGAAAAATCACTCTTTGCTAGGTGCCTGCCAGGAACTTCATGGCACAAGAAATCTGCTCAGTACGGCTGCTCACAGAAGTCATAACTGGACACTGCGCTATTGTAACAATGGTAGCACTTTCCGACGAGCAGACTGTGCAGATCTCAAAATGAAGAGGTAGAATCGATTCTTCACTTTCTATATCAAAGTCTAAGGCTGTGGAGTCCAATGCTTCTTGGACTCTTAATCCGGAGAACCAGATGGTTCAATAGGAACACCACCTGGACAGAAAATGGAAACTATGGTCATAGATGTGCCTCCTCCTTGCAATTACATGAGGGCAATCACAATAAACAACTAAGTCTAGGATTGAAAGTGTGAAACCTTTCAAACCTAAACTTTACCGCATCTAAATAATAAACACAACCAACTACTTTTCCTAAGTACCACTTTCACACAGACATATTTCTTGTTATCAATTCTTATCGATATTATTTGTGTTTCTTTTCGCCTCTCTTTTCTCGCGCCTACAAGTTTAAAACAAGGACATATAAAATTGTCTTGCAAAAATTAATACTAATCATAATGAAAATCATTTTGTGTATTTTTGCCGCTTTATCAAAATTTTTTATTATTATGTAACCATATAAACTTCGTCGGTTGCGTGAAATTAAAAGTTCTTTGATTTCATTACGAGTATCACAATCATAAATTAGCTTATTCCGACTACAAGAACTCATAATCAAAATGTAATTAGAATCCCATTGATAACCAGATCCTCACTATATCAAACTTTGTAGATTTCAATGCTATCTTTAACACGTATACAAACTACGGAGATGCCACATCGATTTTGCCTTAACATGTATGACAGACATATTAAAAGTTTGAATGTTTACAACTCAAGTTTGTAAAGTGGACGGTGTGGTAATCAATGTGTAAATATATGAACGGTTAGACTACTTTACCTTAATGGCAAACTATTACTCTTCCATGTGTGCACCACTTCTGGATCTATTATACCATGCAGTAACGCTTGATCATCCAAAAAATCAAACATGTATTTAATTGCCAACGGTAAAGCTGAGCCACGATGTGCAGTACTGAAAATAGTCTCAAAGAGGTCATCCACAAATTTTTGTAAGGTTCCTTTAGTCGCTAATAACCGTGTCAAATATATTTCAGACACAAGTTTGTTGACACGTTCCCCTTCTTTTTGTATGTCACTATCATGATGTTTTACTAAGTGCCAATACTTAAGGCCATTTTCGTGTATATCATTGTTTAATGGACTGCCCGCTCGGCTAAATGTTGGTGAGGAAGATGTATATTTCGATAAATTCAATGTTTCATATCTGCGAAAAATTAAAGCCAAAGAAACACACAACATACAATAGAGCTTTTTGTTAGTAGAATGTATACAGAATTTTAATGGTAAATACCAAAAATTTGTACATTCACACATCCATCCCTTACTTACAAGATGCGCCGACCGCGGCATTTAAATTATAGCTACATGGTTAAGTACAAAAAAAATTTTAAACCTGAAAGAAAGCTTAGCTATTCTAAGAGAAATATTTTGGCTAAAAACGGTATATTACTGTGATTAATACTATCAACAACTGATGCCATGAACAAAAATGTTTGAACAAAAAATTCACACAGCTGATAGATAGGTGTGCTAACTACCTTGTGGTAGAATCAATACATTAAGTAGTAAGTACTCGATTCTTTAATGTATTGATTTTGAGTACTTAAATCTAGTCAGTGTTTAGTATCGAAATGATACTAACCGCGTTCATTTTGCCCAGCATCAGTAAGTGTGCCACGTCTAAGGGGTACATCCACAGAGATGAAACTGTCAAGTCAGCCACGTTTTGTGGTCAACTAAAATGATCCACAGTGTCATGTGGGCACAATTTTATAAAAGAAAATACACATTTATAAACTCCTCGTTGATTCCAGCCATGTAGCAGTTCAAATAGCAGCTGTGCTAAAGTGCATTCGGGGCTCCTTGGAAGCTGTTTCCTCTTCTTTAGTTACCGGCGGTGGACTGGCTTTCAAAATACGCTCAGGCTGTCGATTATGTTTCGTTGATGATGTTTCGTATGGTCCTGTGTAGTGACTAGCTTAGCTGTCGGTTGAAGTGGCACCCTGTCATCGTACGAAGAGCTTCGTTTTGGCAAGCTAAAATATACTCCCAATGTGTTACTGATGAGAGGAGACCAGATTAATTCGCAAATAAACGTCCTATTGCTTTGTAGGTCGTAAGTGGCGTCTTTTTCCCCTACCACAGTTACTTTCTGCAAGGGCATTAATATATTCATCTCTTAACTTTTTTATTTTTTTTAGTTTGATACATTCAACACACAGGGTAGGGTGTACCCCTATGAATGCAAGCATTGTGTTGATTGGAAGGAAGATTGATAGGTGGGAGGAAGAAGGAGGAAGTATGAGAGTGTAATTCAATCACATGACGCCGATAAAGAGACGGTTCTGGATGTTGGTGACGAGAAAGTCAGGATATTATCGTTTTGAGCTGATACAACGAAACAGCGCAGTCTTAGATATCAGCGAAATTAGTTAACACAATTTTTCCATTATACCTTCATATTTTGCATGCAAAACCTAAAAAGCTGGTTGCCTTTCAACATTGCGTAATCAATAAATAATTTTAAATTTAATAAATTTTTTTTCCTGTTTCTTTTCTTTTTTGGAAGTATTATTATTTTTTAGGAACATCATCTCAATATGTTGAACATATTTCGATTATTGAGATTATTATTATTACTTTACTGCCAATCAGCGGCACGCAACGCAATCCTGTGTATTAGCGCAAAAACGCAATAAAATATAGTTGGAGAAAAACGCATTTAAGCTTTTCAATTTACCTGTCATATAGTGGTAACGACAAATTCTCTTCTCGCCAAAATAGTTTATAAGATATATTCATGATATTTTTACAGATAAAGCACTAAATAACTGTTATTACGGTATACTTAAATCAAATTTTTTTTTATGACAGTTTTGCAGCAAACGAACGATGTACATACTCGTACATGCTGTGTGTCTGACTCACTTTACATGTTTTAATTTACAAAATTTATCAGGGAACGTAGATGTCGATAGTGTGAATTGAGGAATGGATGTACGTACATACGATAGTATACATATAAATAGATACAACAACCGGATTAACCAAAAACAAACTTTAAAGAAAACTAAATCTACAAAAAGCTTACTTGTGAGATTTTTCATTTTTATCGGAGATCATAGAAAAATTATATACTGAACTTTGTTTGGCAACTAAACTTAAACCAGCACCATCAGGAACATTATAGTGCTGTAATGTGTTCAGTTTTTTCCATTCACTTTCCGCCTTAGATGTAGTATCTTCGTCATAAAGTATGACACGACCAGTAGCTCCGGTTCGCCATTCTGTGTAAAATAAATATTTAATTGAAAAAATTCTTGTGTGGAATGAGGATCCTCAGGTTCTCAAAATATTTCATTTTCTTTAATGGAGTGTTATTTATAGTTTAGACTTTGGAAATGAAAAGTGCCAATTTAGGGGCGTAGCCAAACTCAGTTTAAAATAGACTACGTATTTTAAAGAAATATTAATGATGTGCATACCACATGAATACAAAACATTATGTTGATTAGAAAAGGAAGATAGGATAGAAGGGAGGAGCAACGATAGAAAAATATCGGTAAACACGTTCGCTTTAAATTTGATCATGCCATAATTAAAAAAAAATATTTGCTGGAAGCTTATTATAGACGAGCAAGAAAGAGCAGTGGTCGCTGTGGCCGCTGTGGCGTAGTGGTAGTGCGTTGGACTGCTACGCAGAGTGTCCGGGTTCGAAACTCGGCACAGACACAATCAAAAAGTTGAAGAAATAATTTTTCTACACGGCACCACCTCTTGCCAGGCAATGGCAAACCTACATGAATAAAAATTGCTATGAAAAGCTTTTCACTTCGCCGTTCGGATTCGGCATTAAACTGTAGGTCCCTTCCATTCATGTACAAATAAAACACGCACAACATGAGTGGATGCGAAAAGCTTGGCCTAGGCCCTCCAAGGGCTGTTGTGCCATTAAGAGTAAGTAAGAAAGAGCAGTTGAAACATTGTTTCCACAAGGAATGCGTGAGATCCGCTGTCCGGGAAAGCATGTGAACTTTTCTTTTCATTTTTTTTTGTGGCATCGAATTGCGTAAATTTGCTTCTGCCATTAAAATAAACGTAGAAAGACTATTTTCCAAGAAGGCAGCACAAAAATATACTAAGTAAATAAACTCTTTTTTTTCCAATAATAAACTGAATAAATATAAAATACAAATTCATTATTTTACAAATCCTATAGAAAGACTCTGACAGGTCTTCTTTGCACAGAAAAACCTAAATATTTAGTTTTCAAATAATGTAATCGTACCTTAAATAAAAGCAAACAAACTAACAAATCAAATAAAAACTTCGGAAACACAATTTTAATAATAAATAGCCAAAAAATTTTGTAAAATTTCACTTTCTTCTTAATGAATCTATAGAACTTCAATTTGTATTTAACAATTTTAGATGCGAATAACACACAGACCACCTCTCTCAAAGAACCAGTATATTTTAATATAAAAGTCAGGATGTACGCATGCATTTTCACTTACCTAAGTCTAAGTCGTCTTTTCGTGGTCTTTGGCTAGATGGTATGTTTCTGTAAATGGTGTCTAAACACTTCTCTTTTACTTGACCAATTGTATCACAATCTAAAACTTTAACTGGAACATTTTCAGTATGTGTTGGCATCATCTCCATATTATTACAAAATATTTGTTGTTGTATAATACTAGCGTATACTGTCATTGGTCTAAAGTCGATTAACTGACGTATAAGCTTCTCTTCGCTAAGGGAATAACGAGCTTCATGCGTACACGCATCTACGGGTCCTTTATCCACTTGTCCTTTTACCGCTCGGAAGAGCATATAAAGCGGTTCACCAGCACATTCTTTTAAAAATTTGTAAAGTAAAAACGTAAACCACGCACTTAACATTTTTTCAGCTACACTTTCGGTACGACGTAGCAGTAATTTTGGATGACTTTTCCCCTCAATGCATTTTTCAATGAGATCACCCAGGAGAGTTTTCAAAATATCCGTACAATATTCAAGCTTAGATTGTAGGGTCACCATTATTAAAGAAGCTACATTAACTCGTTCGCGCATTGAAAAATAGCGATTTGATTCTAATGTTCGTATGAAGAGAAGAAGGAATGTTTTGTTCATTATCAATTGACCAAATAGCCGGAGACCTTTTTCTTTTCGTAGCAATTCGGGACGTTCCCATTGTAAAACTACATGATCCTCATGATTAGGAAAAAGTATTTTCATGGCATAAGTACGATAATCAAGGAATGGAATGCCTCCCGACGTTAGATCCCCTGTTAGATCAGTCATCTCAGTTTGCAATTCAGCAAAAGCTTCTTTACATTCGGCAGCTACACGAAGCTCTAATATATCCATTTGTTCCTGCATGTTACGCAATACTCGATTCGATTCAGAAGTTTTTTTCTTGTATGCCACCACTAATCCAACGAAAATCACTAATAGAACTCCAATGCCTACCGAAACACCAAAAATAGCATTCTTTCCCAAATCTTGCATTATATTTGGTGAAGCATAACTAAGTACACCAATACGATATTCCAAGGACTGGCCGATTCGAACGATAACTTCAGGGCCTGATTCGGTACCAGAATCTGTAGCAGATTCTGGTGGTGGACGACACGTTAACTGCTGTCGTGATAATGAGGTTATATTACAAATACCTTTGCCAATACGTACTAATACGTCAGATTCCTTACATGCACGATCTAAATTTCGTCCGTTTATTGTTAAATATTCACTTTTATAATATTTAACACGTTCCTCGAAATTATAATACACCGGATTAGGGTATAATTCAAACTTGTTTTTATGTTTGCTTGATAAATTTTGTACTTGTAACACATCATCCATTAAAAACCCATATTCGAGTAATACGGGATTCTCAGCATCTAAAATTTCATTATCAGATTCAACGATTGGTGAATTGCATACCATCTCGGTTGCCGAAAGCACTTGACATTGGCTGAGAAACATGATATTTTTGTAATACACATACATACTAGGGCTTTGTATAAAATCAAATTGTGTGCCAGTGACTGAAATTTTAATGCCACCAGCAGGTATACCTTTAGGAACTTTTATTTGACCAGTTGGTCCGGAAGAAACTTGTTCAATTGTTGGATCAAGAACATATTTAAAATTGTATGTATTAAATTCGCGAGGTCCATTATCAAATAACATTTTCAAACGACCTTCAATAATCCCAGGTGATGGAGAAGTACGACAAATGGCTTGAGAAACGTCAGCACTCAAAATTTCGCATGGTAAATGTTCATTTATAAAAGCTTGGATTCGCGAACCAGCATTTAAATATTTGCCAATTATGCGAATTTGAGTACCACCTGACACTGGTCCATATCTTGGAGAGAAGTTTGTTATTTTTGGGTCAACAAACTCGTAGTCCTCTTTTGATTCGCCACGATAATCGCCTATCTGTACAACAATACGTCCACTACGATATTGCTGAACGCCAGGACTATCAACTGTGCAGACAATCTGCTTGGTATCAATATAAAATTGTTGGAATGGCATGCAATTAATGCCAACAATGCGAACTCCCGAATAAATATCAGTGAAATTCTTTCCTAAATTTATACCGCGTATTGTAATATTAGTTCCACCTTCCCAAGGGCCTGTTTTAGGTGAAAATGAATGAATTTCAGGATTAGGACAAGTTTCCATACGATTAAGCCAATCGGTCTTTCCTTCGTTATTTTTATTGCATTGTTCTTCTACTTCACATGTATTGGTAGATGAACACCAACCGCAGTTGTATTTCTCTGCAAGTGCAAGGCACATTCCACAACTGTCTGCCATATCTCGGCACCGATATATGACAACTGCAAAAAATTTTAAAATTTTATAAATAAACATACAAATATCATCGGATGAACTACAAGCAAGGATTCAAAATTACAATTGATAAAATTAAATTAATAAAAACAAATGTTGATGAATTGACCTAAAAACAATTTTTAATTTTCTTTAAATAATTATTTACTTCAAATTGTAAAAAGCAAATTCTTGAACAACCTACATATGTATAAAGAAAGGTGCATGCTTCTGACAAAGAACTTGAAAGTTTTGATATACACCCCTATTTCAGATTCCGTCGCAACAGTTACGAATTTGAAAATCCTTTTATCATGCTCGAAAATGACTCAAAAACCTTTTGATATGTTTAATAAGACAAAATTAAAATAATTCTGGTTGAATTCCAGAATACAAATAATTTGAATTTGTAAATATTGCTATGAATTCGTAACTGATACGACGGATTCTGGAATAGCCCCCGTTATATTTATGAATATACCCATTAGATATTACTTTTTCATACTAGAATATTAAGGAATCAAATAAACTTACCGTGAATATCATGTGGATTATCTAACGGCTTTGAGCCACCCCAAATAACAGCAAATGTTGCTGTCAAATTTGGCGAACGAGATGTATATTGAAACTCCATATTATCGCAATAGATAGTGTCACCCAATAGTTGTGCATTTAAACTCGTAACTCGTCCTTCAATATTAAATTGGCACACAAAACGAGTCTGTACTATGAACTGACCAATGATATGTACCTTAACTTTGATAGATTTACTAGTTCCTGCGGCGACTAGAACTTCACTACCATCACCAGTAGCATTGATGGTTGGACAAAAACCAGGACCAGAACGATAGCTAGGACCAATCCGACTTACTCCTGTTACCAAAATATCATTTCTACAATTTTCAGCGGTATCGTGTGTGCAACGATGTGCCTCAACACACCAATCACATGGAAATTCTGATGAAACACAACGTGTACATGACGAGTGCGTACTACAATCGAAGAATGTAAAATCAGTTGACACAAGATCGGGTCCATTTTTTGTGCGAACCGATAGCTTGGCAGTAAAATGATGTTTTCCCTGTTCAATTTGCGGTAGCATATCAGTACGTGGCGTTGTGCAGTTGACGCCATTGCGTTTCTTTGTAGCATTTGTAAATAAAGCTTTTTCTTCAGTGGTAAATGCACATACAAGGTTTTCTTTTAATTGCGGCAAATGATCAATAATCAATTCAAGAGTACGTGCAGTTGTTCGTTGCAACTGATGTGGCATGACACTTGTTATAGTAGTGCATTTCCCCGTTTTATAGCTAACCCAATAAAGTGGGTCGTTTGCATCATCTTGACAATTTGAACGTGGGCTACACTTGTTTTCTAAGGAACACCATCCACAATAAGGATCGCGCGCACCAAGACATTTACCGCAAGTGGTGTAGTCGGCGCAATCGTAAACCTTTACTTTAGCTACTTGATGATGTGACATTACATAAAGATAAAGATTTTGATTGTCAAATTGCATATCTGGATTTATCGGAGAACCCATATTAACCGGAATATTTGCGTATTCAATGGCTGAATTAGCCGATTCCACAACAACTTTCTTAAGGTAGCCATATGCAGTGCCAATAAAAACTACAGTATAACCACTAGTACTTGTTGCGGCAACAGAAGTAAGTTTAGTGTTGAACATAGATACGGGCACCGCTGAAATTGGCTGCTCCCCACCGAGCGGCGAATTAACATCCAAGCCACAAAAATCTTCCCCAATCGTTTGAAGTTTCGTTGGAACGCAACGCATATTTGGCGATATGAAATCCAATCCACGCATTCCTTCACCATAGAAACATGATTTTATATTTTGCATGAATTTTCGGCGTATTGATTTTAATGAATAAATGCATAAAGCTGACTTATCGGTCGAGACATTACCACGCCCTTCCGAAAATACTCCATAGAGGACATCATCCTGCACAGTAATTGCCAAACTTTCTGCTAAATCTACGCTTGGCTTACCTAGATATCCAGCCTGTACAAGATTATACTTGATACCGCCTTGTGCCTCGCTTATGCAGTCAACAGGTATCTCCGTGTACGAATAGTAGTTGGAGTCTTCTTGACATATACGCACGAGTTTAGTGATATACTCTTTAGGTGTAGGTGAGTGATGATTATGTTTTAATTGCGTAGTTAAAAAATATGAGAATCGTTCGGAGCTAAATCCATAAACATAATTAACTAAGTACGATTCCCGTGCATATGAATTAATAAAAGCACGTGTTCCTGTTGTTACAGCTGATGAAGCTATTTGGAACATTTTTGTTTTCTCTAGCGAACGTGATGCCACAGCAGGAATTTCGCTACGATATGGAGAATTATTTGTGTATGTTACACCTACGTACATAACATTTGTAACCGGATGTTGTGGAGGCCCCGGAGCAATGAACCCCACAGTAGATGAATTGGCATCGTTGGCAACCACAGCATCTGGAACATCCTGCTCCACTATGCTAACATTCTGTAAGTTACGCACTGTACATGTACCTTGAAATAATGAACCGCAAGCAATCAAGCGTGATGTAGCACGATCGATGAGTAATACCTTGTTGTAATTATCTGTTGGCTTACGTATAGCATTTGTGGGACAGTCCAAAACAGTACACTCAACAGAATCATTTTGAGGTCCCGTTTGAACAGTTTCGTGCAGTTCCAGCTCAGGCGATAATTGATACAATCGATTAACACCACCAACAAAAACACGTCCAGTTACAGTATCTACCACCAAGTGATTGAGTGATGTATCAAAATGAATCACGTTTGTAATGATATTACTATAATTCTTGCTATTCATGTCTTGAGATTGTATAGATGATGGTGATGGCGACAATAAGGAGCTATTCGTTTCGGCTTTTAAGCTTGCTGATGGAAACCCAAAATAGGGTATGGTGGATTCCAATGTGTATTCTGCGTTTTCTTTTCTATCTTTTGATTCCCCTTCTCCGGACGATAGTCCAAATGAAGACGACGCATATAAGGGGAAATTCATATAAATGCTACTTGCACTACTGCTAGTTTGACTGTTAATACTTCGCATTGATGTCACTTGATTTAGCATAAAAGCCAACAGGAAGTATATTAGAAACTTCATGTTTCATAACATAAGAACTATAAATAAAGGAAAATTTATATTATTAATAAAAACAAGTTAAGTTTATTTATCTTTATATAAAACTATTGAGACAATATTTTCAGAACAGCATTTGCATGTATGTATTTATATGTTTAGTTATCTACAGTAGTATACCAGTGGGGGCCACCAATACAATCATACCATACATTGTTTGAATGTATTGTAGAGCTTTCCTTCCATTAAAAGAAAGCGTTGAGAACATATTACGCGATTTTTCTTTAATAACTCAGAGCAAAGTACGAGTTGTCAAAAAACAGAATCGTCTTTCCTTTTTAGCTGTAGCGTAGCGGTAGTGTGTTAGACTATTGCGCAGAGTGCCCGGTGTTTCAAAACTCGGCACAGGAAAAAAAAAATTTTTAAAAACAATAACAAAATTTCTACACGGCACCACCTCTTGGCAGGCAATGGCAAACCTGCATGAGTAAAAATTGCCTATGAAAAGCTTTTCACCTCGCCGTTCGGATTCTGCATAAAACTGTAGGTTCCTTCCATTCATGTACAAATATAACACGCACAACGTGAGTGGATGCGAAAAGCTTGGCCTGTGGCGCTACATGCGGTCATAGTCGACACTGATAAACTGAAGTTCATTGTGGTAAAGGCATAACACTTGCCACAATGGCTGTCTATCTCTTTATCGGTGTCCTGTGAATGCATTCCCTCTCTCATTCTCCCTCCTTCTTCCTCTCACCTATCAATCTTCATTCCATTCAACACAATGCTGCATTCATAGGGGTTAAATGAATCAATAAAAAAAAGCTTTGAGCGCTCACAGCTCAATTTTGTGTTTATTTTGTAATAACTACATCGCAACTTTCTAGTTGCATACCAATCTTAGGTGTAGTTTATAGATTGATTGTATATTTATTTTTGAAGTGGAAAAAAACTCGAGAGGGCGTGCATGCTAGTGGTTCAAAGTCTATGCTCTTCAGATATGGTGTGGTTCTTCCTCGAAATTGTATACCACATAATATACATGTGTAGATTCAATTAAAAATTAATCATGCACTGCGTGTGTGTAATAATCCACGAAAGGATCTCACAACAAAAATGAATACTGTACATACGAATGATACATCCGTCACGACCTACACATTACTAAATGCATAGCGTAAGGTGCCCAGGCAAACGCATGCATAACCCACTAGTAAGTTAAGAACACGATTGGAGACGTAGGTGTTATTAGTATCCAACTCTCTCCGTCCCCAACCTAATAATGAGAACGCTTTATTACTCTCCCATCCCAACCAAAACTACTTAAATCAGCACTGCTTACATACGCATTAAAAGCTGTACAATTTATTCATTATTTCACATATATTCACGAAACGTGAGACAAATATTCATTATTTTTGGATCTCGCTTTCTCTCGTTTCTGATAATGGTTTCATGTCTAATTTTCATGAAGTTATAGAGTACTTTTGTTTGTTTTGATTTTATTGTAAATGTATTATGTCGAAAAAAAAAAAAATGTTAAGAATAAAATAGTAGTATTAGGAAAAAATATTAGTATTAAAATTTGTATGTGAATTTAGTGTAGCAAAATAATTTAAAACAATTGATCAACTCGATAATACATATAATATGGTGTATACAATATCAGACCACAAGAGCACTTACATGGGCGTTATCCCTCATTGTTTGCGCAAACAAGCTAGGTAGTAATGTGGCCGTTTTGTGATTTGATAACACTAATAGCTTAAGTTTTAATAATTGTTTTAAATTATAGAAATAAAATTTCTACACTTTTTCCAAATTTAGTTAAATTCTCTAATTATTTAGATACTAAGTATTATATAGTTCCGAATATTACTTTACAAAAACAATATTTATCTGGTAACAGGAAAATTTAGATTTAGGTTGATCAAAAATTAAATAGGTTAGGTTTTTCTGATAAAAATGTGACTGTTCCGGTGTATATCTGTTTGCATGTGTATCCACACTGTGGCATAAGCAAATACGCAATCGATGCGCTGCTTGAGCGACGTAAAAACAAGGAAAGTCTGGAGTGAATATTTAATCAGGATAACGAAATGACTGCTTATAAAAATAAACTAACGGCTCATCTAAATTGTTAAAATTATTGATCCTCACTGAATATTCAGTTTGAATAGTTTGCAACAATTGTTTGTTGTTCTATGAGTATGAGTTAAAGTTGAGTACCAATTTTTTTAAATTTTAGAAATTATTAAATTTCTGTACTTCTTTGTGCGCTGGTCGTGATCAAAATGGCGTTTCCGTTCGTATTGGATGAAGTATTTTTTTTTAAATTACAGTTAAGTGGAAATTAGTCCGAAATTTGATCAGTCATATACAGCCCTATTCTGAATATAAATTCACTGGGAGATTTTTCTCTTTTCCATTTTCTCCAATCACGAACGAAAATTCCTCCGAGAAATTTTCTCTTCCCGCATTCCTGAATGAACTTGAAAATGGCGGAAACGGTTCGTGGAGGAAAGTATGTATTCTAAATGTGAGGGAGAGGGAGAATAGTACGCTAATCTTAGGTAGATTTTTCGCCTAAAAATTGTGATAGAGCTCGTGCAAAAATTTAAGTATTTAAAGAAAAATTCACTTAAAATATATTACTTTACTTACTTTTAATGGCACAACAGCCCATGGAGGGCCTAGGCCGAGCTTTTCGCATCCACTCATGTTGTGCGTGTTATATTTGTACATGAATGGCAGGGACCTACAGTTTAATGCCGAATCCGAAGTGAAAAGCTTTTTATTAGCAATTATTACTCTTGTAGGTTTGCCATTGCCTGCCAAGAGGTGGTGCCGTGTAGAAAAATAATTTTTTTTATTTTTTGATTTTGCCTGTGCCGAGATTCGAATCGCGGAAACTCTGCGTAGTAGTCCAACGCAATACCACTACGCCAAAGCGACCACTTAAAATACTTTGGTTTAGGTCAAAAACAACAAACAAGCAAATAAAAATTTTAGTTAACTTGGGGGAGGCAAACGGCAATTTTTCGCGTGGTTTACATAAAGTAAGCCAGGAGGAACTTGCCCGATTGGAACTTGGTGGAATGCTGATACTTAGCTTAATTCTGCAGGAAAAAGGTTTGTTAACATTACTTAGAAAGAGTTTGCTTTTATAATTATTTATTTAAACTTTAGGTATGGGCAGATCAGAAAAAGTATGTGCTGCAGAAGGCGGCGCAAAATTTAAGACTTCAAAAAGGCACAGGAGGGGAGCCAAACAATGAGCTAAAATTTTCCCCACAGAAGAGGCGATATATAAGTTAATCGCAATGCAACAATTCATTGAAGGAGTGACCGCAACTACCAGAAGCCAGCACTGTTGATGATTCCTCAGACGTTGGGGTGGTGGCGCACGAATCTGAGGAGTTACCAAGAATTGTGCCACCACTGAGTGATGATATGCCAGCAAATGAGCCAGTAAACATTATGGACAGGCAAGCTACCAGAAGGACCATTGAGAGAAATGCTTTCAATGCTCTGGAAGAGGAGCTGATTATTCAAAGGGAGTTGGTGGTAACAATGAAGGTGATACTAATTGAAATGAAGGGGCAACAACAACAAAAGCTCTAGAAGAATTTGTAGATCGCTAGACAAACTGAATGAGTTTAAAAAAAAATTACATTTAAATGGAAAAGAAGAAGCGGGCGGAGAATGAGGAAAGGAGAAGACACAATGCCGTTATGGAGAAACTCAAAATGCGAGAAATAGAATATAAAATGGAAAAATATCGTAGACAAATAGAAACAGAAGGAGTGAATTATAAGGTTTCTAAGTAGATAAGCTGTAAGACAAATGAATTTTTTGTTATTCTGGAATTGAAAACAAATGATAATAGTTGAATTTTTTTTATTTCGTAAGGATATATTTAAGTAATTAAAAAAAATATATTTTGTTATTACGAATACTTAATGAATTGTTGAACTTTTTATATATTTTATATGGTTATATTTAAGTACTTTAAGAATAAACTGAACTTTGTGATGAATAAAGACAGGATTGTGTTTCGTTTGACGTGATATAGGTCGTTTCCAATAGTGGATCTAATTGTTTGAGCTGCTGCTGGGAGGACATTGGAGGTTCGAATTCATCTTCATCAGTGTAAAGTTCGCTTGACTCACCAGGTGTTATATTTACCTTATAAAAAATACAAATGTTATGTAAAGAACAATACACATTCACAATTTTGGCTGCAATTTCAGGAGTGTAGTGTGACACCCTTGCACCAAGGAGACATCTCTAACGATTTTTTAAAACCCCATTGGTCCGTTCAATAACGTTGCGGCATTTAGAATGGATTTCATTAAATTTCATTTCCCTTGATCCATCCTCCGGAACTCGATGAGGTGTTAAGAGCCAAGGCTCCAACGGATATCCTGCGTCTCCTGTTTTAAAAGAATACAAATTTCCATATTTCGCTTTACTGACTTTAATTGTTTAATGCATGTTACCTAACAGCCAAAAGTTTGTTACTCCTCGCAAATATTCCTGCTCAGAGTGAACTCGCAGCCCGCTGACATTCCATATGAATGAGTCGTGGTAAGCACCGGGATGGGGGCATCGACGCATCGAATTCTCAGCTTAGGGCCACAAAGCTGCAAATATTTTTCAACACTTAACTCAGAAAAAACTACTCAATGTACAACAAGCAACTTACCAGCATAACATTTAAACCCTAATTTGCTTTCCTAATATAAAAGATGGGATTATTTTGACAGGGAGCAACGATCTGGACATGTGCTCCGTCAGTGCATCCCATAACACCAGGAATACCTAGCTTCATGTATAGGGCTAACGCAACTTCCCTTTTCTCCTCTGTTGTTTTGCACACGGTAAACCATTTCGGGCATAGTGCCTTTCAAACTGTTCCAGTACTTCTGTTAATATTTTGCTGAAACTTGACTGAGCCAAAGAAACGCAAACAGCCACAGTTTAGCCGCACAGCGAATTGTTTTTTGGCCGGTTGCAGTTTGGCTGTAAGCACTTGCAACAAGTAATTGAAGGCTCGTTTGTTTACTCGGTAATACTTCTCAAACCTGCAATATCAGATCATTTATTAATTTGAACAAGTTGTAATTTTGGATGTGCTTACAAGCATTGGGGCAACTCAAGTGGGTTCATTCCATCACGCAAATGGCTTCTCATAATACGTTGCTGATGCTGCATTTGCTGCTGGTCATCTCTATTGAGTTCCTCCGCAAGCATTCGGAACGCTATGCTGTGTATTTTGCAAAGTTTTCTGATAATTTTCACAAAATTTATTCACGCAAAATTAAACATTTACAGGAAAACAGCTGACTTCGAAATCCGAAATTCTCTCTCCCTCATTTAGCTTCTCCCCGGGAGTTTAGAATTGGAGGATTTCTTTCTCGAGAAAAATTAAATCCGCGAGTAATGAATTCCCCGGAAATATTCAGAATAATTACCATATTTAAAATTTATCTTTCAAAAATTACACAATCCACTGATCGAACCATTTTATTGGTTGATAATAAATGAACAGTAGAAACTAGATAATCGTAACACTCGTACTAGATAATCTTATGTAGGTGTGACTTCAGTGATTGGGGTTTCCCGAGGCGGATTTCGCAATGACGGGATTATTGCAGTCATCGCCATTAAACAGCTGCGAAAAGTGCTCCCTCCATAATGGTATAACACCCTGGACATCTTCTCTTCTTGAAGAAAGAGGTCCCGGTCTTCAAACCATCTTATTATTGCGAAGAATTTTCGTGGTCGCTGTGGCGTAGTGGTAATGCGTTGGACTGCTACGCAGAGTGTCCGGGGTTCGAATCTCGGCACAGGCAAAATCAAAAAGTAGAAAAAATAATTTTTCTTCACGGGCACCACCTCTTGGCAGGCAATGGCAAACCTACAAGAGTAAAAATTGCTATGAAAACACACATAAATACAATATTTTGGCTGAATCTTAGCCAGTTAGAGCGAGTTCTGTTCTCTTATTTTTGTATTCAAAATTTGTTTTCTCTTTTTTTTCGTGTCTTTACTGTTTTAGCAGCTTGTACACTCTCAACATTATACATATTTATTCATATCTGTTAGAATCGCGGACATTTTACATGAATGGAGAGGTCTTCGGTGGTCTTGCTTAAAGTGTAGATCAGCCGAAGTTGAAATAAGCAAAATGTTCAATACTACTTGGAAACGATTTAGTGAAATTGGTAAAAAGTTGTTAGTACACGTATTTAAAAAGTATGAAAAACTTTTTAACAATTTCAAGTGCCATGACGACGATAATAATGTTCCCAAATCGATATAATTTACGTACTTATTTAAACCCTGCGGGTAAGAAAGCTAAGAAATCTCTTACACCGTCTAGTGCCATCGATGTTTCTCCAACATTATTTACTTCTCCTTTGGCTATGAAACAATCTCCCATAGTTATTGATGAATTTCCAGCTATTCCCACTTTTACAATCTCAACTTCGACTGAAAGTAAAATTTTACCTTCATTTATCACAGAATGTGCTATGCCAGTTCCAAAAAAATTAGCACTCGTAGAATGTGTTGCCCTGCTAAAAAAAAATTTTTTTAAATTGCACCCAAAAAAAATGTTATCTCTCGTTTTTCAAAAATTAATTACATAAAATCAATGTATGTAATCAATTACATAAAATTTCATATAAAATCTAAAACTGATGATTTCTGTTTAACTTTAGAACTTTTCATATCAAAGAAATATTTCACCTTTTAAAATTAGTATTCCGGCTGAGATGTTTGACAAAATCGTTGATATTAACTTCTGGCCAAAAGGTGCAACTGTGAAAGAGTTTGTTTATAGAACTAGGCCTGACTCAGAGAGGGTTGCGCGCATTCCTCGTGTGGATCCAAAAAAAATTCGCTGGGATCACTGATTTTTTGAAAATAATATATCAAAAGGATTAAATTCAAAGTTGAACGAACTATAAGTATATCTTAAAAGTTTTACTTGTATGCGCACATTTAGCTTTCACTGAAACTGAACTTTAACCATCTATGTTTATATGACGCTGAAATTCTTTTTGCTAATTTTCAACTTTTTAGAAAATATCGCCTTCATAAACATCGCCGTTCAGTCTTTATGTCCATCTAAGGTTAAGCCATTAAATTATGCTGATGACATTGAACTCTTTAATATGCCAAGTGCTACTTGGAACTTTTGTGAAGAAGTTCGGCATTTATACTTACACTGCTATAGAACGCAATAATAACTTTTGGATATACTTTCTGAATTAATTTTGTATTACATTAATAACATTGTAAATAAGAATGAAAAATGTTTGGATCTTGTTTATGTAGATGATTTCTCAAAAATTTGTATTTCTGGTTCCCAACCCTACACGTTACACCTGAGGATGGTAATCATCCTACCTTAGCATTATTCTCTGAATTACCTTATAATCTAAATATTGATATAAAAACTGTTAAATTGAAATACTATTTTCAAAGAACTAACTATAATAAACTCGTTGATATTCTTTCTGTTACCTCTTGCTCGTTAGATAATCTGAACATTGACAGCTGCGTATCTCTATTTAATAATATTTTATATCAAGCATTTGAACAATCTGTACCTACTTCTTTTACGAAGAAAAAAAAGGAATTAAAAAACTTAAAAAAGCATTAAGCTAATAAAGGAACTGGCAGAAATATGGATTATTGTAACTATTCCTGTCTACGTCATGAATATATAAAGCTGAATGATGAATGTTATAGAAACTACCTAAATAGTATAAAAATTAAAATTCATCACGAACCTAAATCTTTTTATGACTTTGTTAATTCAAAACGTAACTCCAGCGATTTCTCTCCGTCTATGTGTCTTGATGATCTTGTTTATTATGATGGTATAGTAATTGAGAACTTGTTTGTTAATTTTTTCAAATCTACGTATTCCACGCCATTGATTCGTTTAATACTGTCTGTTTTCTAACCATAAATGCTCTAGATGTTCTTCACCATCTTAAGTCTCTTGAGTAGTCATTTAAATCTGGGCCCGATAATATTCCAAGTTGTATATTAAAAAGTTGTGCCGAACTTTTATGTAAACATCTTGCCATAATCTTTGACAAATGTTTAAAATCAGGTTATTTCCCTGTTTGTTGGAAAGAATCTCTTATTGTTTCTCTTCATAAAAATGGTGTTAAATCTAATATCTCAAATTATAGAGGTATTGCTAAATTAAGTGTGGCACTCTGTTTTAACATTGGTCAACCCATCGCAGCATGGGTTCCTTAAGGGGAGATCTACAACGACGAATGTTTTAGAATTCACTACATGTGTAATGAATGGATTTATTAATAACCAACAAACTGATGTTATATATAAGTACTAATTTTAGAAAAGCATTTGATAAAGTCAATCATGGCCTCCTTATTAAAAAACTTGGTTTGATTAGATGTCCGCCCTTGCTTTGAGATGGAGGCATAAATCTTACTTACTTACTTACTTGAGAAGATCTAGATAATTTTTTAAAATGGTGCCGATTAAACTTAATGTTACTCAATCTGGATAAATGTAAGTTTATGACATTTACAAGGAGACAACCTATGTCTGCTAAATATTCTTTACAGGATCAGACTCTGAGGCAATACATGCCTATTTGTTGATTTGGGTGTGACATTGGACTCCAAATTAAGTTTTAACTTACATATCAACTCGTGTGAAAAAAAGTTCTTAAGGATTTGTTAAACGCTGCACACTGGGGTATTTTATATGATTTTTTCTCATAATTCAAAAAAAATGTTAAGGTACCAAATTTTGAAAAATACATAAAATTATGCATCACTTCCAAAAAAATTTAGTCTCTAAGTGCCTTAGTGTCAAAGTTGTGAATTGTCAAACTTAGCTCGCGCAGAGAAAAATCAAAATTTTTAGTTATTTCAAAAAAAGCTTTTATATATAAAAAATCAATTTAACAACAAATTGGTAATGGAGCCTTCAACTTTAGGTATTTCTACGTCTACGAAAAAAAAAATTCAAAATAAAAGTTTTGTTTAATATTTTTAATATTTTTTTTTAAATGAGCTTAAAAACTTAGTACTTTTGATATATACATGGAGTTAAAGTTGTTTGGTTCGTGATTTGTTGTTATATAAATATAATATTCTCCTAATTTGGATTATTATTAACAAGTATTAAAATTTTGACTTTTGTGTGCTTTTTCTGAAAAAAAATTAATATATGTGAGCAAACTCCAGTCGCAATCATGAAATCCAGCAAGCGCAGGTACTAAAACGAGTTTTTGTTATTACTGTTTAGTTATTGTTTTTGAGTTTCGTTTCTTGTCTTTTCTCTTCTTTACCTTATGAATTTGTTGTTGTACTC
Organism: Palloptera scutellata; assembly: GCA_958295655.1. Lineage (NCBI taxonomy): Eukaryota > Metazoa > Arthropoda > Insecta > Diptera > Pallopteridae > Palloptera > Palloptera scutellata. The sequence goes on from OY282453.1 coordinate 15,433,519, forward strand.
TACAGTCTACATATCGGGCATTAAAATTTGTGTGTTAAAAGCATAAATGTAATATACGTATTATATGAAAGTATACTAATAATAAATATATTCTAATTCTATACTGATGCTGTCTTAAACATTTCCAACACCAGCAAGATACAGCCAGATATTTTGTGGAGAAGTATCTCTGGTATTATATGCCCCCAACAGTGTACAACATTTTAATTCACGGCCCGGAAGTCATAAAATATGCTTTACTGCCGATTGGTCAACTGTCAGAGGAGGCTCAAGAAGCCCGCAACAAAAATTTTAAAAATTTCAGGAAGCATAAGTAGAGAGCCTTTTACTTACATCCGACCCTATAATTTCGAGCAAAAGGGAATTGCCGAAAAAGAAAATACAAAAGTTATCGCAAATGGCTCTGTATTTAATGGAAGCTCCATTGGCTCTATCAAATGCAAATGATATGGATGTAGTGGAAAAAACCGATGAGGAGGCTGAGGAAAGCGATAACAGTGCTTTTGGCTGTTACGGTGGAAGCGACACCGATTAAATGTATTTAAAAAATGTATACCGATTTTCATTAGAATAAAATATGATTTTATTAACAAAAAAAAAAAAAAGTGTATCTAATTATTGTTTTTTTTCTTATTTGGACTCATTCCAACTAAAAAAAATAACAAGATATCTTCGTTAGCCAGGTGAATTGATCTCCATTTTCAGAGTCCCATACCCCACTTTGTGCTGGCCAAAGGAGTTTAACGACCTTTATAGAACAGTTTTGTATGTCTGCTGCAATAATACTATTCAGTGAAAAAATTTTAATTCTTGTAATATTAGTAACTTATATAGATTAATGAAAACACAAAGAAATAACACTAAGATCACTGATGAGGAACCACGGCTGGTTCCGAAACGATCGTCGGATCTGCCTGTGTTGTTGTAATATCTCTAAATGATCATAGAAGCATTTATAAAATTCATACATAGGGGATATACTCTAATTGATGCCAAAAAATTCGGAAAAATAATTTTGCAATTAAAAAAAAAAAAAAAAAACAAACTTTAAAAGGAAGAGGCCACCCTTCAATAACGCTATGTTAGAATAAATTTCTGACCGTAATAGTGCTGAATAGTTGAAAAGGGAATAACAACAAAATATAATGTATATAGTGTTGTATGTCTGTTGCCGTAATACTTTTTAGTGAAAATATTTGAAATTCTTGTAATGGCATGATTCTTGATTACAATTGTTACACATTAGTAACTTATACAGATTATTGAAAACACAAAGAAATACAACTAAGATCACTGATGAGGAATCATGGCAGGTTCCGAAACGATCGTCTGATCATGGAAGGCTGTATAAAATTCATAGACATTTTGTCCTCTTGATATTATTTTTGAAAATCAATTTTAATAAAGCACGTTTTGGACGTGATTTAAATAGAGATATTTTAGTTTAAAAAAATATAATTATTTTTAATAAACCGTTAACAACTAAAACCGATTGAAACAAAAAAAAAATTATAAAACAACGTATTAAACAAACCGAAGCGCGAACTGATGGACTATCTTCAATGAGTAATAACTTTGTTAACACATTTTGAGCAGGTACCAGAAGCCGTAATAAGATTTTTAAATGTATATATATGTACATATTTATCTATGACATTTCCAAAAAACTCTAAAAAAATATGTTGTGAATTTTAGAGGGTGTAAAAGTTATTGGCCCACTCCGAGAAAATGAGGTGACCAAGTAAGTGTCCTAAAAACCAAACTCATACGTAACATAATTGGCATCAAATACTATTAAAAGATTTTTTTAGATCTTATTAAAAGTTAAAGTCACTGAAATGTGTAAAATTGCATTTTTGCTCAAATTTGACTAGGATATTTTTCCATATGTTGTTTTACTAAAGTTTGGTCAGTTGTACTTTCGGAAATTACATAATTTTTACATTGATTGTGTTTATTGATGTAAATTTAAATGAAAAATACTTTCCAAAAAACGATGTCTGTTTACCTGACCTTTGAGCAAGGTGAGACATAATAATTTTAAGTTCTGAAAATTAAAGCGATCAAATGTTGAAATATTAAACAGTGATTACTTATGAGTAAAGTTTTTAAATGTATTTTTGCAGGGTTTTCAAAGTTGCTGTACGAAAAATCGTACAGTTGTTCTAAACTGGTTAACTTTAATTTTTGAATAAAAGATAAACAAAAAGGTCTCAAGTTTCGAAGGACATCGACCCCTTCATCCTTGATCGGTAAAACTGGGACACTTACGGCTATTGCGTATAAAATGATTTTAACTTACCGTTTCTTTGAATATGCCTTCCAATTTACAATGTATTGGTTTTTAACAATATTTAACTTTCGGATGTATTTCTCTGTTGCGCCTTTCTTTCATAGCATTGAAGTGAAATGTGTAAAGCTTCTCTTTAAATTAACTTTGACTGACAACTCTTTTACTTAAGTAACAACATTGATAACATTAATAAATTAAATTTACTTGAGTATATTCAGTTTAAATTTAAGTTAGATCCATTATTATTTATGTTTTCTTATTTGCAATATCAAATTGATAAGTTCATTAAAAATGTAAGTTTTAATGCTACGAAAAATAAATGAGATTATTTATTGTTTTAATTAATTCTATCTAAGAAATTTGTCACACGGCGGAATTCGTTAGTGTGGTTCGTTTTTTCTTCGTTATAGTAATAATATCCTCTAAATTATAAAAAATTTTGGTAATATCTGTAAAAAAAAATATTAAAATGTATTTATTTCTTATCTATACTTTTAATAATTTGGTAAAGTTTATATGTTTGTTTGAGGTAATCTCTGACCCCATTTAAAAAACTCGGTATCAAAATGGTAGAATTCTCCGTTTGAACAAAGGCTATATTTAATTTCAATTCCCATGCAAACTACATATTTAAAATTATATGTTTAACTTGGGAAATATAGCAAAGAATACAATAAAAATTATGTGTAAAGGAGGTATATTAGTAGTAATTAGGCAGAATTTTTGGATAAGTGGTATCATACAAAAAAAAATACTTGAAACGACGTAATTGGAGAAGCACAGTAAGGGTGCCTGGACATAGCGACATTAAGGGAAACTGTAAGGCTGAGGACCTCGGTAAACTTAGAACGACTTCCAGCAATTAACTGGCAATGCAGTTAATCACTTGCCATATGTAAACTCTTAATAAAGTACCATCATACCCATATTGCAAAAAAAAACAGATGGAAAATGGAACCAACTTGCGTTATTACGACAGTTATGGCCTATGCCTAACCAAAAATACAATAAAACATTCATTAACCTGCACCGAATCCAGATAAGTAGGGTAGTCATGTTCGCAAACTTGGACTGCACCACAAAGACTTCAGCAGAAATGTAGAAATGAAGAGGAGGAGGAAACAGTTTTCCACTTTCTATGTAAATGCCCTGCTTTAGCAGCACGCAGAACCACTTTCTATAAAAAAAAATCACACAACTGATATCCTCTGCGACCAGAGACATACTATGCTTCACCGAAAGCACAAAATCTTTCAATTAAGAGGGATTAAGAGCAGAGCGGGTAAATTCAATTACCTTACTTACTAATTAAAATTTGTAAGCACTTACATAAGAAAAATTTTAAAGGAATTGATTAATTTTCCAATTCCAGAGAAATTAAAACTGTTTTTATTTTCACAATTCCATTAGGAAGAATTGTAATTTGTAATTGAAATTTGTTTCATTGCAAAAAATTAAAATTGGAATGCCTTTTCTTCAAATTCCTTTGATGTATCATCTATAAATCCTACCCAGCTCTGATTAAAATTAACAACTCGCCCCACATGGTATCCGTATGTTCTTTACGCACAGCCCCCTATAACCTAAGTATACACTTTATTTTCTAGTCTGTAAGGTTGTTGTTTGTTTCTCTATAACTTGTTGACGATTGGAGTGGATATGACGTTATATTTAAGGAAAATAAAAATTATATGATTTAAAATTGTTTATTATCGTATTGCAGTATATTTTTTGACTACAAGAAAATTGTTGACTATATTCAGCGACTTTGGGGGAAAACAAATTTTAAAAGCCTTATGTATACCACAAAAAGTACTTATAATTATAAAAATGGCGTGAACAATAGTGTGGATCGATTTTGTAATCATCATTATGACATCGCTTTTTGAGAAAGATGTCTGAGATTATTTATAATTTTTTAAAAATGTCTCCCCCAGCGCATTTTTACTTTTATAAAATGTTTGCTAAGTTTTGCTCCGGAATGATTTTAAGCTAAAATCGAAGCTTGAAAATGCATTTCTTGTCTTAAGAAACCCTGATAAACCAAATTATACAAGAGGAAATTGAGCTTGTCTCAGATTTTACTAACTTTCGCTCTAGAACAGACGATAATTCTAGCTGGACTTAAGTTTTTCAGATACGTAGCCAGATTTGTAAATAAGCGATCTTGATTGTTTTATTTATCATTGGTGCCGTTACATGGGCACAGCAACCATCGAAAAAACTTGTTTGTTGCGGCTTCTAATTTCTGAAATAAAGAACGGTGTTCGAATAGAAAGTGATAAAGTTGTGCTTGCCTTAAAAAATTGTCAAATACAATGTGCAACTGATAGCACATTGTAGCGCGACACACATCTTTTAAATACAATTATAATGGTTTTACAGTGGTCGCTGTGGCGTAGTGGTAATGCGTTGGAGTGCTTCGCAGAGTGTCCGGGGTTCGAATCTCGGCACAGGCAAAATCAAAAAGTAGAAAAAATAATTTTTCTACACGGGCACCACCTCTTGGCAGGCAATGGCAAACCTACAAGAGTAAAAATTGCTATGAAAAGCTTTTCACTTCGCCGTTCGGATTCGGCTTTAAACTGTATGTCCCTTCCATTCATGTACAAATATAACACGCACTACATGAGTGGATGCGAAAAGCTCGGCCTAGGCCCTCCATGGGCTGTTGTGCCATTAAAAGTAAAGTACCGAGTTTTTTAAATTTTAAAAGTTTAAAATTGTGTTGCAAATTGTTTCCCTGTGTCTCGTCTGGAAATAATTTATGACAAAACTATCAGCTTGCCATAAGCCGACATGACAGACTTTATTTCTAAACAACTCCGTTGTCATAAACACAGTCATAAGTTTGAGGTTTATATTTATATAAAATAAAAATATATTTCACACGCTCCTTTAAAATAAATATTTTATTATAAGGAAAACGAAATAAAACATCGAAACTGCTAAAAAATAAATTTTTCTGTCAAAAATGTACTAAAAATCTTTTATTTCAAAAATTAATGTTTAGAGTACATAGAATTAGCTTCTTGTACATGCATGTAGTTAGAACCTTTTTAACTTTTGTAATTTTTTTATTTTTGATATATTTAAAAAAAAAAATGTAGTTTTTGACTTTACATGACCTGAAGGACCTGTTTTTCTTGAGTTATTTTACATGGTTCATCTTATGTTAGATAGCGTACGCTGTAAATTAAAAAAAATTAGTTTTCCTTTTTCTTAAAAGTGATCAGAACTTGCACAGAATTTGTAAAAGCAAATATATCAAAACTGTGACGTTATAGCAAAAATCTGAGTACGCTATCGTTACAAGAGTCCGTGAGTTCTGTAGAAATTATATATGAGATGTCTGACGCAAATTTAGCGCTTGATTAGTGTCCTAATTAAGTGTTTAGTTTGTTTAAGCATTAATCCAAGGCTGACTACAGTAACTTATTTGTGTAGCCACAAAGTAAAGATTGCTTTATATTATTGTTCTCAATAAAAAGAAAATATACTTAATGATGACTTTTAACGGTACTTTTAGATAAGTAGTGATTTTATCCTTTTCATATCTGGCAAACTTTACTGTGTTAGGAATATGGTAATATACATTTTTACTTGATATTTTACATCCGTGCTGTTGGTTACCATTATGAATATACAAAAAATAAAACTTGTTTGTGTTAATGGAGTTTTTGCTTTGTACTTCGTGTTTTTGTTGGTTTGTATGTGTACAGAGTGAACAACTATTTAAGTTAACTGTGGCACAATGAAAACTGATGCTGCGCACTTTGCCGTTAGGCTGTGGTTATATTCAAATTTTACTCGGCGAACACCATGTAATTATTGTTGCCCGAACACGAAAAAAGAGCTTTTACTCACACCGAACACGATACGTTGGGTGAAATATACACCGAGCACGCCGAGTATTCAGGGTGTCAAAGAGTTATTCTACAAAAAAAGAACAAAAATGTATAGAAGGAAAACATGAAAACCTGTACATCACTATTTTCAAATGCAGAAAAGCGAAGATGCGAATTTTTTTAGTTTTTAAAAGTGAATATTAAATATATTATTCATAAAATTATTGAAGAAAAATCATATTATTTTCATAAATTTTCAATTATATTATTAATTGCACTCTTCTTTACTTACTTACTTTTAACAGCACAACAGCCCATGGAGGGCCTAGGTTGAGCTTTTCGCATCCACTCATGTAGTGCGTGTTATATTTGTACATGAATTGAAGGGACATACAGTTTAAAGCCGAATCCGAACGGCGAAGTGAAAAGCTTTTCATAGCAATTTTTACTCTTGTAGGTTTGCCATTGCCTGCCAAGAGGTGGTACCCGTGTAGAAAAATTATTTTTTCTACTTTTTGATTTTGCCTGTGCCGAGATTCGAACCCCGGACACTCTGCGAAGCAGTCCAACGCACTACCACTACGCCACAGCGACCACAAATTTGCACTCTCCATATTGATAAAATCGTTTAAAGTTTTTTGGTATACCATTTAGTGTTGCCGTTGCGAACAATATAGTATTAAAAAAAACTGAATTTCGACAAAAAGCAACTCTGTAAAGAACAGCAATGTAACCCCTACAACCAGCACGAGAGTAAAATATGATGTGTTCGTCGTACAGCGAACACCAGTATAACCAGCACCTTAGAAGTAGCAAGGGATGCAACGAAAAAGAAAAAACTATGCAAAAAAGAAGGCACGCGAGAAAAATAGAATTAGTTTAAGTTGTTAAGGTGTTCTACTTTAACAGTTTTCAAACTTAATATTGGTGCAATAAGTTCATTCTAAGAACCGACAGGTTTGAATTTTTAACTATATGTACATTACCATACAAGAATTATAATTATAAAATTGCGCGATTTTATTAAACAATAAACGTGAAAACCCATTTTCGATAATTTTCCACGTAATTCGTTTATGTTTAAATCTGCTATTTTAAGTCAGCCACACCGATATTTTCAATAATTAAGAATAATTAAAAATTTTTCTATTTCAGATAACAATAGGAATCATTTACATAAAGAATACAAGCCAAGAACCGATAATTTGTTCTCCTTATATTAGAAAAAATTATTAGGGTTTTCAACAAAATATTTGTTAAATTTGCTAAAAAAAAATTATTTAAATTTTTATAGAAAATGCATAAACATCGCTAAAATTGCAACAAAAAACTCATAATCTCGAAACTGTTAGCACAGTGTGGTGATGTACAGTGATGTGCCGATACTGTTCAGGCATCAATACTTTTACTTTTTGCATAATGCACAATGTATTTTGCGTGACTTCGGGACCAAGCAGTAAGAAAAAATTGGGACTTAAGTCGAACGCGGATAATTAATTTTAACTATTTCTATTTACAAATTTTAGATCACTTTTAAGAAAATTATGTTTGTTGTTGTAATTTGTAGCAAGATAAATAAATAAATTATGAAAAACATATCCTTTATTTCATGTATAGAGTGTCCCAATAAAAGTGCACGATTTAAATTTTATCCCATTGTTTTCTGTGCCAGCTCTGAAATTTAACAGCTGTCGTCTACGATTCTGATTATTAAAAAAGCAGCGCTTCACAAAGGAACAACTCGTTTTCATTGTTAAAACCCATTAAAAAATGGGGAAATGGAAATGTAATGACAGTGAATGATATTCGTTACAGGAACATGACAACGGAGTTATTGTGGCCTCAACTGGACGGTATGGATCTGGACTTCATGTGGTTTCAGCAGGGCGGCGCCACTTGCTCACACCGGGCATGAAACAATCGATTTATGGGAGCAAAGATTTACAGACCAAATTCACGAAATTACAATGTCAGCTGGCCACCAAGATCGTGAGATCTTGGTTCTTTGGAGTTTTGTGAAATCCCAGGTCTATGCGAATAAACCGCAAACAATTCCTCAGAAATCGTCATCAGTGAGACAGAGCCACATCTTTCTCAAAATGCAATTCAAAGAGAAAGGGTCTGTGATCAGAGCCACAGGGCCATTTGCCGGATATTTTACTTAATCGGAACCTGTCTACTTAACTACCATTCGCTCAAAAATTATGCGTTTTTTTTTTTAAATTAAATCGTGAACTTTTATTGGTTCATCCTATAGTTTATAAGAGTTCCTATCGTAAAATAAAAAAAATTACAGGAAGCTAAACAGTATTTTCGACAGGGAAAAAAATTTGTTAACGCTTTTTTTAATTAGAAAAAAAAGCAATTCTAATATGTAAAGGAATTGAAAATGTTGATTAACATACGTACATTGTTGCAATTTTCTAGTTCCTACTGTTTATTTATTCTCAATAAATAATAAAAGGTTCGATTGTGTATAAAAACAAACTCCTTCATTTTTGTTAAATTCTCAACAACACTTAAAATTACTTTATAATTATATCTTACACTCTATGTGTGCACTTACGACTGTCAAACTACGACTATTGCTATTCCGCTGCGGCTACCTCATTTTCGAGGGATAGCCCATTAAATACTAATCATTCTAAAGAACAGAAAATAGTTTTTACAAATTGGGCCACGGGTACCTCATGTGGTATAGTAATTCCCAAAGCGTTGGGTTGTTACAAATGTTTTTATGTATGTAAAAATTAAACACTAAATATTTTTCATAACTATTGCATCAATAGTATGTTACTTGACACAAATGCTACGTACATAATTAAAATGTATTACTTACTTACTTAGCTGGCACTACAACCGATGATCGGTCTTGGCCGCCTCTACAAAGCTTCGCCAGTCACTTCTGCTATGCGCGCGCTGGTGCCAGTTGATAATCTCAAGTGCAGTCAGGTCCCCCTGTACCCGGTTTTTCCAACGGAGATTAGGACTTCCTCTTCTGCGTGTTCCTCCACCGTGGTTCGAATAAAACACCCTTCTAGCCGGAGCGCTTTCTTCCATTCGCTCAACATGACCCAGCCAGCGGAGCCGATGAAGTTTTATACGCTTGACTATGACAGTGTCGGCGTACAGCTCATACAGCTCATCGTTCCATCTTATTCGATACACGTCGTCCACGCATACTGGACCGTAGATCTTACGGAGTATCTTCCTCTCAAACGCTCATAACGGCCTCTCATCATTAATGGTCAATGTCCACGTCTCTGCGCCATACATTAGGACGGGAAGGATGAGGGACTTATAGAGCGTTATTTTCGTCGGTCGAGAGGGCTCTACTTCTCAATTGCCTACTGAGCCCGTAGTAACACCTGTTGCCAAGAGTTAGTCTCCGCTTGATCTCATGATCTCAAGGCTGACATTATTGTTGGTGTTTATGCTGGATACTAGATATACGAAATCCTTAACGACTTCAAAAGTATAGTTGTCAACAGTGACATTTTGTCCAAGACGCCGTGACTCTTTGTTTGTTGACACAAGGTATTTCGTTTTGTCCTCGTTCACCACAAGACCCACTCGACGAGACTCCCTTTCCAGGTTGGAGAATGCTGCACTGACTGCTCGAGCGTTTTTGCCAATGATGTCAATATCATCAGCGTATGCTAGCAGCATGACATTATTGTAGAAGATAGTGCCAGAGATGGCGGTGTTCGCAGCTCGAATTATTTTCTCCAGCATAAGGTTAAAGAAGTCGCACGATAAGGAGTCACCTTGTCTGAAACCTCTTTTGCTATCAAATGGTGCGGAGAGTTCTGTCCCAATTTTCACTGCGCTGGTGGTGTTGGTCAGTTTCATTTTGCAAAGACGAATGAGCTTTGCAGGTATACCAGGATACTAAAATCAGACATTGCGGCGTACAAGTGATCCCTAATCGTGCTGTCGAAGGCGGCTTTATAATCGCCGAATAGATGATGGGTGTCGATCTGTTTTTCTCGGGTCTTTTCCAAGATTTGGCGTAATATGAGTATCTGCTCGATGATTGATTTACAAGGCCTGAAGCCACACTGAAAAGGTCCAATCAGTTTGTTGACGATGGGCTTCAGTCTTTCGCACAGTACGCTCGATAGAAGCTTATATGCAATATTAAGAAGGCTTATCCCACGGTAGTTGGCGCAGATCGTGGAATCACCTTTCTTATGGATTGGGCAGAGTACGCTGAGGTTCCAATCACTTCGCATGCTTTCATCCGATCAAATTCTGCATAGAAACTCATGCATGCTTTTTTTTTTAATACGAAACGAAACTCAAACCGTGCACAGTGCGGTCCATATTACTGACCACAATAAATCTGAGAATTTGAGATGGAAGGTTGATTGGGAGAAGAGTTATCAAATCAATTTTAGGTGTTATGAAGTTCGCCGTGTCAGCTAGTTTGTCATATAAGTATGCAGGTGTCCTGGCACAATGTATTCTTGTAATTTTTTATTTTTTTTGGTAGTCAACACACAGGCTGTACCCCTATGAATGCAGAGCATTGTGTTGATTGAAAGGAAGATTGATAGGTAGGAGGAAGGAGAGAGAGAGGGAATGGAATCACAGGACACCGATAAGAGATAGACAGCCATTGTGTCAAGTGTTATGCTTTTACCACAATGAACTTCAGTTTATCAGTGTCGATTATGACCGTATGTAGCGCCAACGGAAGGGATAGAAAGGATAAGGAAAATGTACCGTTGCCTGCTAAGAGATGGTGTTGTGTAGAAATATTGTTTTTTTTCCTACTTTTATTTTATCTGTGCCGAGATTCAAACCCCGGTCACTCTGTGTAATATTCCAAAGCGCTACCACTACGCCACAGCGGTAGAATACATACAATTCCTTGCCTTGAGAGAGTCAGCAATAGTACAGCCAAGTAACTAGTATTTCCAGACCGAGATATGATCAAACAATAAATATAAATAAACATAGCGAGTAGCATTATTAAACACCACATCAATTGTATGAAGTGACTGCGAGTCCAATTTGCTATAAACGAGTTCCTCATAAGTAACTATGGGTAAAATAATTGTATTACCAATCTTCCTGCAAGGATGGAGAAATAATGAGATTATGGAGGGAACACTTTCCGCAGCTGCTTAATAGCGATGACGGCAATAATCCCGCCACTGCTGAATCTACTCCGAAAACCCCAATCACTGACGGCGTTGAAGTACCGCCGCCTGACTATGAGGAAGTCTTACGAGCCATTGCTCGGCTGGAAAACCATAAGGCTGCAGGTGCAGATGGCCTGCCTGCTGAGTTGTTTAAGACCGGAGGCGAAGAGCTCAAAAAACGCATGCATGAGTTTCTATGCAGAATTTAATCGGATGAAAGCATGCCAAGCGTACTCTGCCCAATCCATAAGAAAGGTGATTCCACGATCTGCGCCAACTACCGTGGGATAAGCCTTCTTAATATTGCATATAAGCTTCTATCGAGCGTACTGTGCGAAAGACTGAAGCCCATCGTCAACAAACTGATTGGACCTTATCAGTGTGGCTTCAGGCCTGGTAAATCCACCATCGACCAGATATTCACACTACGCCAAATCCTGGAAAAGACCCGAGAAAAACAGATCGACACCCATCATCTATTTGTCGATTATAAAGCCGCCTTCGACAGCACGATTAGGGATCACTTGTACGCCGCAATGTCTGATTTTGGTATCCTGGTATACCTGCAAAGCTCATTCGTCTTTGCAAAATGAAACTGACCAACACCACCAGCGCAGTGAAAATTGGGACAGAACTCTCCGCACCATTTGATAGCAAAAGAGGTTTCAGACAACGTGACTCCCTATCGTGCGACTTCTTTAACCTTATGCTGGAGAAAATAATTCGAGCTGCGAACACCGCCATCTCTGGCACTATCTTCTACAAGAATGTCATGCTGCTAGCATACGCTGATTATATTGACATCATTGGCAAAAACGCTCGAGCAGTCAGTGCAGCATTCTCCAACCTGGAAAGGGAGTCTCGTCGAGTGGGTCTAGTGGTGAACGAGGACAAAACGAAATACCTTGTGTCAACAAACAAAGAGTCAAGGCGTCTTGGACAAAATGTCACTGTTGACAACTATACTTTTGAAGTCGTCAAGGATTTCGTATATCTAGGATCCAGCATAAACACCAACAATAATGTCAACCTTGAGATCATGAGATCAAGCGGAGACTAACTCTTGCCAACAGGTATTCCTACGGGCTCAGTAGGCAATTGAGAAGTAGAGCCCTCTCTCGACCGACGAAAATAAAGCTCTACAAGTCCCTCATCCTTCCCGTCCTAATGTATGGCGCAGAGAGGCTGTTAGGAGCGTTCCAGAGGAAGATACTCCGTAAGATCTACGGTCCAATATGCGTGGACGACGTGTATCAAATAAGATGGAACGATGAGCTGTATGAACTATACGCCGACACTGACATAGTCAAGCGTATAAAAATCAGGCGGCATCGCTGGCTGGGTCATGTTGAGCGAATGACAGACAGCGCTCCGGCTAGAAGGGTGTTTTATTCGAACCACGGTGGAGAACACGCCGAAGAGGACGTCCTAATCTCCGTTGGAAAGACCCGGTGCAGGGCAACCTGACTGCACTTGGCCTTATCAACTCACGCCCGCGCGCGCATAGCAGAAGTGACTGGCGAAGCTTTGTAGAGGCGGCCAAGACCGATCATCGGTTGTAGTGCCAGTTAAGTAAGTAAGTACCAATCTTTTTTTAGTCTTAAGGTATGCACTCGCTAGTCATTCTAGTGTTACGTAATGTTAGGAAAATCTTTTTTACAACACTATTCTCATGGTCAGCACAACTTAAAGACAAATTCACATGGAAACCAAGATTGACAATCTTACTAACAAATTCTAACGTAGACGTACCAACTTATAAAGATATGGTATAAAGACGGGAAACCAATATATGGTATAAAGACGGGAAACCAAATTTGACAAGAATTTTTTATAAATGGGTGAAGCGTAGGATTTGCTTGCGTTCAGGGAGAGATTATTGTTACTACCCCATACACTAAGAGACTTTAAGTCGTCGTTCATTTTGAAACATAAATTGTTAACAAGCCAGGAGGCACTAGAATATAACTGGATGTCGTCGGTATAAACATGCATGGTAGAAAAGTTTTGCAGACTGAAAAATGTCATTTATAAATATTCTGAAGAGTAGGGGACCAAGGATTCGCCCCTGGGGAACACAAGACTTAAAAGAAGCGAAGTACGGAAAAGCACTACCAATCTTAACCCTTTGGAACCTATCCGTCAAGTAGCTACTCATAAGTACATATTACTGCACTATCGCAGAAACCATAGAATGTTCTTAGCTTCTTACACAGCAACGAGTGATTCACCCTATCGAATGCCCTCGAGAAATCCAATAGACATAGCAGAGTCACATATATTACATTTTCTTCAAAACGTTTGCATTATTTTTTGTATTCAAAAGATATACATTTGAAAATACAACACATCATCTTTTCAAAAGTATCAATGGTTGGCGTTATATTTTTGAAATCATAGAGCACACCATACAATAATTAGCGTACAAGTCAAACTTGACTAAATTTTTTGTTTATATTATGTTTTCAACAAGGCGAAAAAAGTGTCCTCATATTTAAAAATGTTGCAATACTTAAAATTGACAATAAAATTTTATTTGAGATTCCCAATTTTCGTGGAGTTGTCCATACATATACAAAACTTGCTAACGCTATTAGAACACTCATAAATAATACAGCACTATGCTTCTAACTATGAAAACCAGAGAAAATATTTTAACTATTTTCCGTAGCGTTCTACCAAACGTCGGTGGTTTTTTTTCCAATTTAATTTATGATAGAATGGTAGTGTTCTTGGTAGATTTTGAGTAAAATTTGAGAAAACTCTCAGGTTAGAGAAAAAGTCTGGTAAGTCTGCATGAATGCTGCTATAACTTTTTTAGTAGAAATTTAATCGTCCTCGTCACTGATGGCACTAATGTAATAGTCGAATCAATTATTTTAAAGAATTCCAGGAGCAATGTAGTTGCTTGGAATCTCACAAACAATGTGGCTTTCTCTCAGACATGGGACTAATCAACTGCTGTACTTTCTGAAATTAATTACACATATTATTACAATTACGTTTGCTTAATTTTGTGCTACTAGAAACATATATTTTAAATTAAGAGTCTCTTCATCTGCATATAATAAGTTGCTGAATCCTTCCTTATGACCAGTTGGTGTAAATGTTAAAACCATTCAAATCACTTAAAACCTACTGCTGCCTACAATTTTAGTAATGTGAAAGATAATGCATTTAATCCATCATCGTCAAGGTATATAAACGTTTCTTCCAATAATATTCTGTCGTTCTACTATCATAACGTAAATCGCATGAGAACTAATACTGTTGAATTTTATAACAATGTAATATATATGTAACTATGAAAAGGGTACTATTAGTTGAAACTAATTAATGAGGAAGTGTTTAGGATGTGACAGTACTGTAAATAACAATATTTTAAGCAAGCAAGAAGTGTCGGTATCATTGCTGTTAAAATGATAATTAATTGTTCCATTTCCAGTATTTTGCAATAGTGTAAATATTGTTATTAAAATCATTTTAGGCAATAGTTCTATCTTCCTTCTATCTTATTAGTTCTTATATTCCACCAAAACTACCTGCATCAGTTTGCACGTTTCATAATAAGGTTTTTCATGTATTTTTCATTTAATACTTTATAAGGGGGTTTATTGATAACTTATTGCAAATTAGTAAAGTTCCTAATGGAAATTGTAAAATGTTGGATCTTACGCCTTTGAAAAATGTAATATTTCTGATATGAAATGGTTCAAATATGAACCATGTAGGTGTCGATTTCTAGCACCACCTCTGAATCTTCTTTCGAAAAAAAGGAGATTATAAATTGTTAAACAATGTGTTCTTCATTGCTTCAGATTATGTAAACTATGAAATAAACTGCACAATAAATTTAAATCTGGTATAATTTCAGATTATCGTAACTTTGCTCATGTCCGTGATGAACAAGTTCAACAAAGTTTTATATACCAATTATATCAACTCCATCCAAGACGATATTTGTAATGATCCCAAATGATTTTTTGGTCATATTAACACGATGCGTAAATGTTCGGAATATCCCGCGTCTCTATCATTTCTCGGGGAATCATTCCGTTTTTATCAGTTCGCTTTTTAAATAATTCTTCGGAACTTTCTATTATGAATATTATCGAATATCGATCTCTCAGCAATTGAAAAATATATCATACACGGGCGGTCACGAAAACCGCACCACTGGCAACACTTTTTTATTATGTAAAAATTTGGGTAATTTACTTATTTCTTCTTGCTACGATAAAGGGATTTCCCGGTTTAAATTATTCCAAATGTGTTATTATTATTCCAGAAATTAGTTATTCTAGTGTATTTGTTTTACGCAGAATGGTTTTTTGTGAAATAAGTGCAGTAATGAGTGCAAAATATAAGCAGCTGACACATGACACAAACGTCGCTGTACTTACATTAGTAGTCCAAGGACTTTCCTACCGGAAAATTTCTGAAAAATTTGGTTGCTCACATTCCACAATTGTCCGTTTCTTTAAAAAAAAAAGAATACTATTGAGTCACTGGAGAGGAAAAAAGGATCTGGTCCTAAACGTGCAACCAGTAACAGAATTGATAGCCTTATAAAAAATATTAACACAAAGGATCGATTTAAAAGTGCAGTAACTATTCGAGCCGAGCTAGAAAGCTATCATTGCGTAAATATTAGTGTTGAAACTGTACGCAGGAAAATGTGAGAAGCTGGTTTACATGAAAGGCGTCCTGCAAGAAAGCCATTGCTGACTAAAAAAATGAGAAAAGCGCGTCTAGCTTGAGCTAAAAACTATAAAAACTGGAGACACTGGAGTGGTGAAATGACATCTGGTCTGATGAAAGCAAATTAACCTGCTATGCGCCGATAATTTGCCGTACGTGCGCATTTTCAATGGTGAACGTTATAAAGAAAACTGTATTGTAAAAACAGTGAAATTTTCACAGAGCCAGATGATTTGGGGATGCTTTTTCTACTACGTACGTGGTTCTTTGTACTTTTTAGAAGGAACTATGAATGCTGAAAAATATGGGCAATCCATAAAGGAAAACTTAGTGCCAGCTCTTGAAGAGCATTTATCCTGCAGTACGAAAGCAATTTTCCAGGACGATTCTGCCCCTTGCCACCGTGCAAAATCGGTAAATTTTGCATGCTATCTTTTCTTTGATTCTTACAGAATGTAAAATTAAAAACAGAACATTAAAAAATAAAATCTTTTCTTTACAGCTGGAAAAATAATTCACGGACATCGGAATTTCACTCCTGACTTGGCCGGGAAACCCGCCCGATTTGAATCCTATTGAGCACTTATGGCATATTATGAAGCGCAAAGTTGCCCGAAAATAAAAAAAAATAGTTTTAGCATTAAAGTACACTCAAGTACAAAAATAACACGCACGGACATGAGTGGAAGCTCGGCCTAGGCCCTCTATGGGCTGTTGTGTCATTAAAAGAAAAGAAGAAGAAGAGCGACCACGCATAACACCATGTTGATTGTCTGATATGACTGTTTCCAAAAATAAGGTATAAGACCATTATTTACATCGATATCAGAAACGGCATAAATTTACGTGACTTCATCAATATCAAAAAAAAATCGGTTGAAGTTATATCTACACTGGCGGTCACGAAAACTGCACCTCCTCAAAATAACATGAAAATACGAATATAATGACTTTTATGTTGAGGAACTTTTTGATTTTGCCGCCTGTGCTGAGATTCGAACCTCGGACACTCTGCGTAACAGTCCAATCGGCTACAAATCTACAATTATTCTCAAACTTTTTAATTAACGGTATCGAAGCTGGCTTTCAAATAGATGTTGTTTTTACGGATTTATCCAAAGCATTTGATAGAGTAAATATTATAATTTTTTGTAAATAAAATCTAGTTAAATTTGGATTCGCGGAACATTGGGTATTGGATCAGTAGCTTATCCCGGGAGATCTCAACTTATGAAATTCTGTGGACATTACTCAGATTCTCTCTACTGCTACTCAATAGGTAATTTTGAACTAAGCTGAATCTCCGCATGTATTGACTTAGGAGTAAAATTTGGCACTACTGTCTGCTTTAATGGACATATTAACATGATTGTATCCAAATGCAACCAAACTCTAGGGTTCTATGTCTTAAAAATACTTTTTACTTCGATTGTTAGATCTATTCTAGAGTATTTGGAATGCGTTTTATGTTGTTCACATCAATAGACTTGAGTTGGTTCAACGCAGATTAATTAATTTTGCTTTACGAAAACTGCCCTGGTGTGATGGTCTTTTTTTTTTTTTTTGGAAATAAATGCTTCTTGTTGCATTTTTATTTACAATATTTTCAGCAGGAGAATACTTCACCCTCAGCTCTCATCTAAACTAAATTTTTCAATGCCTCAAGTAAATCACAGATGTTGTCAGTTGCTTGCACTCACCTTTCATACAACTAATTATAGAATACATGAGCCGATGAATAATTTGTGTGGAATTTTCAATAACTTTTACTTTCGTTATGACTTTGGCGTCTGTGGAAATATTTTCAGAAAGTCAATAATTTATGCAAATTTTGGTGTACACGTATGAAACTGGTACTGACATCTCTGTGTCGCTAGGTAAAACTATACGCTCTGCCAAACCAAATCATTGGCGCCATTTCTTCGCATTCAGTTCTGTCAACAATAGTTAGTTCATAAAAAATCAAGTTTCCTACAAGAACATATTTTTTTCGCTATTGAAAATGTCGAATTTTGTGCCTACAAACTATGATATGCCGACATCATTGATTTTCTGTTTCCAATTGAAGAAATCTGCTTTGGAATCTCATCGAATGCTTGTGGAAGCTTACGGCCAGCACGCTCTAGGCAAAACACAGTGCAACGAGTGGTTCAATAAGTTTAAAAGTGGCGCTTTTGATGTGAGAAACGAGGAACGTGGAAGACCACCGAAAAAGTTTAAAGATGCCTAATTTCAAGCTTTACTCGATGAGGATGATGCTCAAACGCAAGAACCACTTGCAGAACAATTAAATGTGACCCCAAAATGCATTTCTCAACGTTTAAAAGCCATGGGATTGATTTTGAAGGTGGGAAGATGGGTGCCGCATGAATTGACTGAAAGACAGCAAAAAAAAATCGAAAAACCACCGGTGAAATGTTGCTCGCCAAGTAAAAACACTCATATCTTCATCGAATTGTTACTGGCGATGAAAAAGGATCTATTTCGAGAATCTCAAACGTAAACGATTATATGTTAAGCCCGGTACACCGGCCAAATCGGCAGCAAAGCCAAATTGCTCGGGAAAGAAGACAATGCTCTGTGTTTTCTGGGATAAGCGAGGTGTTATCTGGTTTGACCTTCTGAAACCAGATGAAACAGTTAGTGGTCAACGCTACCAATAACGATGGGCCGATTTGAACCGTGCTTTGTGCCGTTCGGATTCGGCATAAAACTGTAAGCTCCTTCCATTCATGTGCAAATATAACACGCACAACATGAGTGGATGCCAAAATCTTGGCCTTTGGCGCTACATGCGGTCATAGTCGACACTGATAAACTTAAGTTCATTGTGGTAAAGGCATAACACTTGCCACAATGGCTGCCTATCTCTTTATCGGTGTCCTGTGTGATTGCATTCCCTCTTTCCTTCTCCCTCCATCTTCCTTCCATTCAACACAATGCTCTTCATTCATAGGGGTACACCCTGTGTGTTGGATGTATTAATAAAAAAAATAAAAAATAAAACGTCCAGAATATCAAGCTAGGCAACGCAAAGGGATTTTTCTTGATGACAATGCACCATCACATCGAACAAAAAAAAATTGGGAATTGGTAGATTCGTACAGCTGGGAAGCCTTCCACCACGCGGCTTATTCACCAAACTTGGCTCCATTTGACTACCACTTATTTTCATCAATGCGGCACGCACTTGCTGAGCAGCACTCCGATTCGTACGAAAATGTGAAAAATGGCTCGATGACTGGTTTGACTCAAAAAACTAACAGCCTTTATTGGCGAGGCAGTCACAAATTGTCAGAGAGATGGGATAAATGTGTAGCTAGCAATGGCCATTACTTTGAAGATTGAATGTACTCGTATAACCATTTTTCTTCAACAAACGTGTATTTTCTTAAAAAAAATCTCATACTTTCATACTTGTACACCTTGTATACATACATAAATTTTAAGTTATTAAGCACTCATTGTATATATTATCTAATTGTCGGGGTCCCTCCGTAGACTAAATAAGTAAATAAAGAAATAAATAAATAAAGAGGAGAAAGAATTGAATATTTTAAATTAAACTACAAATTACAATGATTTGTAATTTTTTCATGTGTTTAAATATAATTACATGTAATTTCAATTGAACAATTCATGCATCATTGGAATATATCTGATTAAGTAATTATTGAACCATTTTGCGATAGAATTTTATTTATTGAAACTCTGTAAGCATGCTGCTTAAGTTCTGAACGAGTACAACATTTTTTTGCTTAAGTAGGTGTTATTTTTCTCCGAAGTCATATTACACTGGTGAAGTGTGTCACTCAAAGTCGTACTCGTAATGCAAATTAATTGTTGAAAAAATTAAAACTCTTAAAAATCCATAAAATTCTTGCCAAAGAAGTTTTATTAAATTAATAAACAAACAAGTTAAGCTATATATAGCTATAATTTTGATGAAATTCTAAATTTATGTAAGTTAATTTTATCTACAACAAATAGCTAAATAACTTTAAGAATAACTGTTGGGAAAATTAACAACATTGGTTAACAGCGACGCCTTCGGCCCATATAAGTAAAATCTTAAAATACAATATTAAAGGAATATTGATACAAATATTTACAACAAAATTTAGTATACTGAGTAAAAATTATAAACAAAATATTTCAAAATTATCAAAAAGAGATAGAAACAGGTCTACCCAAATATATAGAGGTATTTTATTTTTTAGGGTGGGTGTATATTGCCCTGGTTATAAATTGACAATCGCTAAGAACAAAAAACAAATGTATAGTTTTAAAATATTACTTGTTTGTATTATACCTGTATTCGAAAACCGGTTATTAAAATTTGTCAAATGAAAATCTCCATGTACAGTTTTTATAGAGAACTTCATTTTCTGGCCAGCTTTTTCGAGTTTCGCCCCAGTGTGCATCGGCGTCCGATCTCCTTATTATAAATTTACTTATTTGAATAAAAGTCAGTCCTGACTTTGGCTTAGTTTCTATTTATGTACTTTATTGTAACGGAGTGTTTTTAGTTGAATGCTAGTTTAATTATTCAATAAAAACTATTAATAATAATGTTTGTGCTCTCATATTCATAAATATATAAGTCCTATTTGAAGAAAAGTATGACATGTGTGAGCACATATTTTCCTTCATAGTGTGTGTTTTAATTAAATGTGGATAAAATTATCTCAACGTCGACTTTAAGCGGAAAATTTGGAGGCGGGTAGCCAAAATCGATGACGGCTTGGCTCAGCCGTCTATATGCCGTTCGGCCATGAACATTTATTCAGAATTAACAAATAAATATATTGTAATGCACATGCATATGTATATATGGTATGTACATATCTATGTATGTATGTGATGTATGTTATGGTTAAGTATTATCCTTGGTCCAACATGCTTCTAGCTATGCATAATTATTTAACTTAGGGGTCAGAGATAACAAATCATGCTTTGTTATAATAATCGGACAAATGAAAGAATAAACACAAGAAGCTATAAATAAATACTTTAAAATCTTTAGCTAACATTTCTCGCATAAACGCCTTACAGTAAAGTCAAACGAAGATTTATAACTAGCTTCTGGGCAGTTCAGGCAAAAAAAAAATTTATGAACAAAAAGTTAGGAAACATTTATGCAATATAAAAAAATAAAAAATGCATTATTTAAATGCTTTTCTGAATTAATCTACGCTTTTAGAATCATATAACCACCCACTGTGCGTAGTGTGATTGATATACCTGGGTTGATCAATTGCTGAGGGAAGTTGGCATTACCGTCGTGTACTGCCATCTGTCACACGACACCACACTAAATTTCATAGATTAGTTTTTATTTGCCAGCCATTAGTTTCACACGTGTTTCGTGTTTCGCGGTAAAATGGAAAAAGAACAATATCGATCCGTAATTCGCTTTTTATTTTTGGATGGAAAAACATGCGATGAAATAAAAGCGAAGTTGGATGCTGTCTATGGGGGCCCTTTACCATCTATGACAACCGTAAGATATTGGTTCAACGAATTTAAACGTGGTCGTACATCTGTTTTTGCTGAGGAGCGCCCAGGCCGCCCGGCAGACGAAGTTACCGAGGAAATCGTTGAAAAGGTCCGCGACATGATACTCGCTGATCGCCGAGCGAAAATGCGTGAAGTAGCAGAGGCCGGAGGAGTGTCGTACGGAACGGTAATCATATTTTACATGATAGGTTAAGCGTGAGAAAGGTGTCGCACCGATGGGTGCCGCGATTGTTTACGGTGGACAACAAGCGGATACGGCTGTCAATGTCGAAGCAGTGTTGGGATCTCTTTAAGTGAAATTCGCAGGAGTTTTTGCGTCGAGTCGTCACCGTTGATGAAACCTGGATCCATTATTATACGCCAGAGACCAAGCGACAGTCAAAACAATGGATTTTTCGGGGTGAATCTTCTCTGAAGAAGGCAAAGACGGTCCCATCGGCCGGAAAGGTCATGGCCACGATTTTTTGGGATTCCAAGGGAATAATCCTCATGGAATTTTTGCAGAAAGGAAGTACGATCACGGGGCAGTACTACAGTGAATTATGGGACCGATTCAATACAAAATTAAGCAAACATGGCCCATTTGTCTAAGAAAAAAGTTCTGTTTCACCACGTTCATCCGGAATTTTCGCGACCAAATTGCATGAATTGAATTAGGAATTGATGCCGCACCCACCGTACTCGCCCGACTTGGCTCCCTGCGACTTCTTTCTGTTCTCCAACATGAAAACGTGGCTTGGGGGAAAAAATTCAGCTCAAACGAGGAGGTTATCGTCGAGACAGAAGCGTATTTTGAAGAGTTTGACAAATCGTATTTTTTTGAGGGATTAAAGAAATGGCAGAAACGTTGGAAAAAGTGTATTGTACTAAAAGGAGACTACGTTGAAAAATAGAGAAAAATTTGCCTCTTCATTCTTAACACGGGAACTTATTGATTGACCCTCGTATGTACATGTGGAATAAGCAAAACTGAATTAGCAAACAATTTACAGCACAGCTGACCGCTATACATAAATTTAAAAAACAATGCTCTGTCAGTGGACAAAATTCGGAAAAATTAATATCGCCAAAGATATGTACATTGAAAATAGTCGTTCAGCTGTGTATCTCAACTTGCATATCGTCGAAAATATCGTGACCAACAAGCACCATCTGACAACACTATTCGTCGTTTGGTGTCGAATTTTGTTGAGCACGGGACAGTTGGAGATTGTTAACAACATGTTCATCAACACCAAAGACGTTCAAATGAACTGGTTGAAGCGGTAATAGAGTGTTGCCGAGAACCCACATGTGTCGAACCACCGGCGCATTTTGAAGGATGATTTGCATATGTTTCCGTAATTGACTCAAAGAATATTGCCAACAGACAGTCGCTTGGAATACGGCCAAACAGTCTCTCGAATGGTTGTGGTGTGGTGTCAAGAAATGGCGACATTGACTGGCCACCCAGATATTCAGATTTGACCCCTCCGTACTTTTTTTTTTTGGGTTATTTGAAAAGCAAAGTGTACGCCAGCAAGCCTCAGACCATTGATGAGCTCAATGCAAACATTCGTGCCGAAATCATTGCTATACCGCCCGAGAAGGAAAACACTGCAAAAAGGACACATTTTGCTTGGGCCAATAACGGCGGCCACTTGATTGAAGTTGTATTCAAAAACTAGTCCAAATAAATTGTAAAATACCAAATTAAATCCAAATACCTCAGATATAGAAATCAGATGTTTTTTTTTAAGTTGTTCGATATTCACTTACCATCATAAAAGACAAACAATTAATCTATTGAAGGGGAAGTTGTCGTGTAATCTCTTGGAATGGCAACCTAGCGTTTGTGATTTAACGCCGTTAGATTTCTTGTTATGTTGTTACGTTAACGATTTGGTGTATGCCACAAACCAACAATGTTAGAGGAGCTCAGGAACAATATCGAACGCGAAATTGTTGAAGAGTGTTCATAAATGTTCGTCTTTTAAATTTGTGAAAGAGTTTGTTTATAAACCTAGGCCAGATTCACAGAGGATTGTGTGCATTCCTCGTGTGTATCCAAAAAAAAAAAAAACCTTGCTAAGACAACTGATCTGTTGAAACTTTCATATCTAAATGTCAGAGGGTTAAATTCTGCATATCACGCTGAAATCTTTTGTAACAACTACATACCTACTTATGTATATCCAAATGTTTATATGTACAGAGATGCATTTAAGGCTAATTTGGATTTAATCTATTCATACTTATTTTATAATTAGTCATTGTTATAATTATATATATCTGAATTTGAACATGCGTAATTAATAACCACTTTACAGGATGACTGACAATTAATAAGTGTATACTAGAGTTTTGGACACAACAAAATTATTGTAATTAAAAACGATATTGACGGCTGGCTATGCGAATGTTTTTAACAGTAAATAGCTTTTCTTCTGTGAAGACAATTTTTGCCATCCAATTCCTGCTGCCCGACGTTGAAATAGACATCTTTGGAGTCGTACGCTCTTGTTTTCTTCCGTAAGTAACTGGCCTTTTTGGAGCTTGTAAGCATTAATTCTTAGTTATTTTTTTTGCTATGAATCGAATTGATTCACGATTGATGCGTTTCGTGAGTAACTCTTCTCATGGAAACCGTTGCGATTCGTAGTATTGACATTGGGTTTTCTGCGTCTTTCTGGATCACCTTCATGACCCAGCACGAGAAACTAACGTACAAGCAATGAAAATCTGAAGCGCGATTTCACAATTGCGTTTGCAAAGCTGGTGCAATGTTATAAAAGCTGAGAGTTCTAGCTGAAATCTAGACCACATGAAAATTAAATCAGAGGTACTCGATTATGTAAAATAATGCAAGAATGAAAAAATTTCAGAAAAATTACAATAGTTTTCCTATAGCGCGAAGAAACTTGTAAACACTTATTGTCACTCTGTATACATCTATAGACAGTAAGAACTTTTAACCAGTTGACTTAAATAAAATGTCATCTATCAATACCGACGTTCAAAAATGTGAAAATTACAGTTTTTATTTAATTTTAATCATTATTGGCGTAATTTTTTTATTTAAAAATAAAAAATTTCCCAACCACATTCGTATCCATACGCAATTTTTTTTGGTCAAGAGTATTGATTCCATACTTAAATGTAACATGTGTACTACACCTGAAATAAATTTCATCCCTATATTTATTATTCTGTGGCTCATCACTAATTTTGTAGTTATTTGATCGTCATGAAATGTTGAGCATAATTTCTAAAGATTTGTTTCGCTAACTCAAGTTTTAACCTCAAACATTTTTAAATTGAAACAAATTAAGTGACTTTTTTATTGAACTTTTATTGAAACGTGAAATGTGGGATCCAAATCAAAGGTCAATCAATCCAAATTAAGGTCAAAAATAATTTTTTGTTCAACTAAACTATACTTATTACTACGTATTTCTTGTGGAATTAAAAAATAGTTTTCTTGAACTACACTTTATTTTTAATTATAGTTTTGTGCATTACGGATAAATTAGTCAAACACAATTAATGTAAACAAATCGAGAAACACAAAAAATTTAACTTTCTCTACAGAAGTAAAAACAAAGTTATTAAATATCCAAGT
Source organism: Palloptera scutellata (assembly GCA_958295655.1). Taxonomy (NCBI): domain Eukaryota; kingdom Metazoa; phylum Arthropoda; class Insecta; order Diptera; family Pallopteridae; genus Palloptera; species Palloptera scutellata. Next base: position 15,458,632 of record OY282453.1, read on the forward strand.
AATTTTATGTTGCCGGTTTAACTTTATTTTGCATTTGGATATTTTCAAATAAATTTTATTTGGTAACACCGGCAGCTATTAAGGTGGCGTAGCTCCACACCGCTCAACTATAACTAATTTAATTGTATGCACGAGCAATGGGAGAATACAACAAACAAACATTTCTCTACTACCAAATGAATCACAAATTTCTATAAAATTTAAGAGGTAAACGAGAATCATAACTAACTTCATAAAAATATGTATGCAGAAGTTACTCACCTTTTTTTTTGTCTGAAAGAGCTAAAAGCCAATATTGATACACTTCTGCAGATTCTATTTCTTTCCTTCAAATTGTGCAGCAACAGTAAGAAAATTTCAGTTTTTCTTTTGTACAACAGTACCTAACTTCACAATGCTGAATACACAAATTAATTCGCTTCGCTTTTCCTAAACCCGATATAACACAATTTAATGCAAAGAATCTTATATTTTTTCACTCTTTTTTTTATTCTGGATATGCACTTATCCATATATAATAAATTTATTTATATATATATATACATTATCCATACACGTAAACCTCAAAAAATATATACTTTTCAACAGCTTTTTAATGGTGTTAGCGAATTTATTGCAGATAATTGATTCGCACAAAAAGATACACATTCTCTTATAAAATTTACAGTATATATTTTCGTATCGTGAAATGAACGCGTTTGACAGTAGTTGCAGTTAAAAGTCAGCGGCAGCAGGGCATATTAGTATACAGTATTGTCATCTCAAGTATACAAAGCTATACATTTTATTTTACAACAACCGAGCCATTTGTCTACTTTTTTCAACAAAAAATTTGCCAAAATAAAATGGCTAAGCATAAGCTCTCTCACTCACTTTTTCACACTTTTTTAACTATCATACAAAACATCAAAATTCAGTCTGATTATACAGCTATTTACGATTTATATGTAAATAGATACATACATCGGCGATTTCCCGTTTTTATAATTCATTAAATAATCTGAGCATTTTTATAAAAAATAAAATTACGAATACTTTATTGGAATTATAATCTACACAATAACTAAAGTACACTACACTCTTCGTAGCTTGTAAATATATATATTCAATGTCACATATACGGCTATCAATAACGAAACAAAAACTCACCGCCAATACTGTGCGAAATAGACTATGATCACAACCAAAGTACATATAATTACCCCATAGCCAGAATAAGGGGAGCATCGACGATTTAAAAAAAAATACAACGTAAAGCAAAATCCCAAATAAATGACTACTCATTGTTGCAATAATATGCACTAAAGAATACAAGTTGGATAAATATGTATCAAGGTAATAAATATTTGACAGTAGTGTGGCCACATTGTTTATACAAAAAAGAGCATATGGCTGATAGTACACGATCAATGTCTAGTTGTTCACAAAAAAATTTTTGTTTTCAAAAATTAATACCGAGCCAAAGACAGAATAAACACTTTCCACAACCAAACTTAAACAAGAGCCGGAACAAAATCAAAGCATTCGTCGATTGACGACTACAACAAGCATTAAAACACACGTTAATTTGGGAAACGTCCAAAATTAAATCGACAGTAGACGACAATGGGGTATGTTCAGTGTTCTTATCTTGTTCTTGCATAAAGACCGTTTTATTTTATATCATAATGGACATCAAAAAAAATTTAGTACACGACGATAAAAAATCATGATTATATCAATTTATTTTACTCCGATGAAAGAAATACACAGAACGCAGCAAATGTGACCCTTTTTAATCCTGAACATTTTTAATAATCAAAAGTCGACATTTCGTACTTTTTAGGTCTGTTCAGACCTAATACTATTTCTAATTACCTCTCAAAAAAGAAGAATGTAAAAAAGTACGCGAACAGAAAACTTTTAAAATTCGTAAATAGTTGTGAAAAAAAATATTTTTAAATTATTTAAAAAGTTAATTTTATCTGAATCGATTTGAAATACAAATAAATATAAAAACAATATGCGAAGTAACAATATGCTAAATAAAAATAAAATAACCTTATAATCTTATTTCTGTGCACATTTTCAAAAAATAATTCAGAAAAATTATTTTCCAAATTTAAAAATATAAACAAAAAAAAAACAATTTTCAAACAGATTTAGCAAAATACATAGATCAACAATTGTTGACAGTTAGTCAGTTCAATAGCAGGTCTTGTTCTTCTCTTGATATTTTTACAATTCGACATATCTCCATATTTCTAAATATGGAGAATAGATTATAATGTTCATTAAAATCTCTACATATTCCACAAAAAGGATAATTTGAGCATAGTTTGTTCTGTAGGATTGCAGACAGGAGATGGGTATCAAGGATGGGTATTACAGGCGAAGTGAATAACATTTTTTTGTATAAGGTTCGTTAAATTCTTTTGATCAACCCTGAAAAACTTTCAGCTTTGTTCACACACGAGTTGATATGCAAGTTAAAACTTAATTTGTTTTCCATGGTGACACCCAAATTAACAACTATCAATAAATGTTTCATAGTCTGATCGTTAGCAATGCCTAAATGTCATAAACTTACATTTATCAAGATTAAATAAAATTATGTTTAATCGGCTTTACTTTACTTTTAATGGCACAACAACCCATGGAGGGCCATGGAAGGGACCTACAGTTTAATGCCGAATCCGAACGGCGAAGTGAAAAGCTTTTCATAGCAATTTTTACTCTTGTAGGTTTGCCATTGCCTCCCAAGAGGTTATGCCGTGTAGAAAAAATATTTTTTCTACTTTTTTTGATTTTGCCTGTGCCGAGATTCGAACCCCGGACACTCTGCGTAGCAGTCCAACGCACTACCACTACACCACAGCGACCACAGTTTAATCGGCACCATTTGGAAAAATTATCAAGATCTTTTTGGAATATATATACTTATAGTGTTGATTAATATAAGAACAACTTTACATTATCAGCGTACACTATAATTTTTCAATTTCGAATAACAGACGGCAAATCATTAATAAACAGAAGGAATAATAAATGTCCCAGATGGCTACCTTGGGGAACTCCCGAAGTAATACGAATGCTTTTTGATACGGCATTTCGGAAGATCACCTTTTATGTTTTATGTTAGTTATATATGACTCTATCTACCTTAAACTTAATGGCGGAAATCCAATCAAACCTAGCTTTTTAGTCAGAATGACTTGATTGACTTTATCAAATGCTTTGCTAAAATCAGATCAGTTTATTGGTTATTACTAAATCCATCCATTATATATACATGTAGTGAATTCTAAAACGTTCGTCGTTGTAGATCTCCGCTTAAGGAACCCATGTTGCGATGTGTTGATCAATGTTATAACAGATTTCACAATTTGAGTAGTAGCAATTCAAATAACTGAGCTACCACACTTAATTCAGCAATTAAGTATTAGGTATAATTTGAGATATTTGGTATAGCACCATTTTTATTAAGAGGAATAATAAAAGATTCTTTCCGACAAATTTGGAAAAGTTCAGCACAATTTTTTAAAATCAACTTGTGAATACCAGACGTAAATGACAACTCAAGAGATTTAAGATGGTGAAGAACATCTAGATTATCTATGGTTGAAGGATAAATAGTATTAAACGAATCAATGGCGAAGGGGTAAAAGTCATTGACATTGGAGCTAAACGTAAAATATGTAGATTTGAAAAATCAGCAAACAAGTTCGCAATTTCTAAAAAGCTATTATTGTGTTCTATAGCAGTGCAAGGATAAAGATGCGGAACTTCGTCGCAAAAGTTGCAAGTAACACTCGGCATATTATAATCACCAAAGACAATCAGCGAATCGGTAGTTCTCATTTTCATGCAAATTGTTGTTACGAAAGAAGCACACTTAAGATAAATATTATCAGTTTAATTAGGCGGAATATACGATCATGAAATAAATAAGTATTGCCCGTAGATCCTTATGCGAACACATAAGAATGCCATGACATCAGAATAATCAAATGGGTAAAACCCAGATACAAAAACTGAACGGCAATCAGAGTACCGCTTGGGCCCACGCGTTGTACGCGCACAACCCTCTCTGAATTTGGAATAGGTTTATAAGCAAACACTTTAAATTTTACTACAATTTTATCAACGCGCGAGCAGCCAATTCAGCATTCCTCAACCTGGAATGAGAGGCTCGTCAAGTGGGTCTAGTGGTGAACGAGGACAAAACGAAATATCTTGTTTCAACAAACAAGGAGTCACGGCGTCTTCGGCAAAATGTCACTGTTAACAATTATACTTTTGATGTCGTCAAGTATTTCGTTTACCTAGAATTCAGCATTAACACCACCAATAATGTCAGCCTTGAGATAAAGCGGATATTAGTCGTGAGCTGTACGAACTGTACGCCGACACTGACACAATAAAGCGCATAAAAATTCAGCGGCTTCGCTGGCTGGGTCATGTTGAGCGAATGGAAGAATGCGACCCGGAAGTGTGTTTTATTCGAGACACGGTGGAGGAACACGTAGTAGAGGACGTTCTAATCTCCGGTGGAAAGACCAGGTCTTGGGAGACTTGTCTGCACTTGGTCTTACCAACTGACGACACCGCACGCATACATGAAAGAGTTTTATCGAGGCGGCCAAATCAGAACATCGGTTGTAGTGCCAACTAACTAAGTTAGTAACTACCCTGGCCCTACAAGGGCCAATAAAATGACTAGTTTTTCAAATATTCAAGCAACATCTAGTTTTTAAATTGGTTGAATACAAATGCTGTGATCAACCACTTTACATAATAATACTATTCAGTGAAAATATTGTCCACTTATAATCACTTATATGGATTTTGAGAAAAGGGAGCTATCACAAAGATATCCTCCATCAGTGAGGATATGAACATGAACTGCCTAGTTGGAAGAAATTAAAAAAGTTTCTATAGTCATTGTAATAAATATATTTATTTACTGGTACTCATCATTTCCGGCCGAATAGCACTTCAGCAGTTACAACGTCTCCATTTTGGTTCATTTTTTTCGCTTGCCCATGTAGGGCCTAGGCCGAGCTTTACGCATCCATTCATGTTGGGTGTGTTACATTTTTACATGAATGGAACGGACCTGCAGTTTTATACCGAAGCCGAACAGCAAAGTTAAAAGATTTCTTAGGCTTGCCAATGCCTGCCAAGAAGTGGATGCGATAATTGGCGTGTTTGCTGCAATGGAATGCAGTAAGTAGCTTTCTGACTAATTGAATGAATTCTGCAAAAGCAATTCCTCAGCTTCAGAATAGAAAACATTTACATTTAGGGTATTCTTGACTATGAATTTACGAAAAAACAAGCAATACTAAAATGATTCGGTGTTGTAAAGCGCAATCATTGTAACATAGGAATCCATTACTCAGGATATTGGAACCAGTTGAATACATACATATGATGCCATTCCGTATTTTGCATTAAATTTTAAATGTCCCGCCGGGACAAAATTTGTTCCGCATTTTAAATAGCTTCATTATTTGCCTTGGATTTTAAAATATGTATCTACGTTGTGTACATATATTTATCTATGTTTGCACACGTGCTTCAAAAAAGCAGTGTGCACAGATTATTAAATACTATTGCGTACAAAACAGTGGTCGCTGTGGTGTAGTGGTAGTGCATTGGACTGCTACCCAGAGTGTCTGGAGTTCGAATCTCGGCACAGGCAAAATCAAAAAAAGTAGAAAAAATAATTTTTCTGCACGTCACCACCTCTTGGCAGGCAATGGCAAACCTACAAGAGTAAAAATTGCTATGAAAAGATTTTCACTTCGCCGTTCGGATTCGGCATTAAACTGTAGGTCCCTTCCATTCATGTACAAATCTAACACGCACAACATGAGTGGATGCGAAAAGCTCGGCCTAGGCCCTCCATGGGTTGTTGTGCCATTAAAAGTAAAGTAATTGCGTTCAAAACTGTGTGTGAACGTAAGCAGTGACCAGAACCGTGTATCTGTTGTACGGGGTATACTTACTACTGTCAAAAGTTAAAATGTACTGAAAATATTGCTTGTGAACAGAATGTATAGTTGATTCAACTTTAACTGTTGAGTGTCGACTCAAGCAAAAATTACATTATGCAATGTATCGTGTTCTAATTTTCCAGAAAATTATCGATAAGCATCAGAAAGGTATAAAAGGCATTACTAACTTTTGTGGGGCTTTCTGGAATTTCGGAAATGGCGGACAGAGACAAGTAGTATGCAATTTTTATTTTTTAGTTTCATATTTATTAATATGTACTAATATTTATCTGCTTTTACTTATTTTCCAGTGATAGTATGTGGACACACTCCCGAAAGGTACTACTCCCAAATGTGCGTTTGGAGCACGAACCGGAAATTGGCGCCAAAAGAAGGAAGCGGTCGGTGCTGTGGGAAAAGGTGCTGCGAAAGTTAAAGTTAAGGAATCCAAGCCGAACTTCCCATTTTCCCACGAAGACATAACCAGGAAGTTTCTCAAATTCCTTTTTACATACAAGCGAATTAAAAGGAGAAATAATACGTCGGGTGAAGCAGCAACGACGTGGGAGTTCTTCTACGCGATGGATGAGGTTTATGGGACCCGCAGCGACATAACAGTTGCAGTAGCAAATCTGGACTCTTGTTTAGACAATGTCGACGCTGTGTTGTTGGAGGATTCGTAGTGTTGAAAAAGAGCCCCTCGGAAACGTCCCCGATGCGAAGTACTGGAATTCGTGCGATGTGGAAGAATTTGATGAGAGAATTTTTAGCTTGTGAAAAAGAAAAGATTCAAATGGAGAAAGATAAAGTAGAAGAATTGAAGAAAATGCGGGAAGTTTTGACTAACATTTTATTATGTTTTACTGTTCGATCTCATTTACGTACCACCGTTGTGTCCTTATTTACAAATAAAAAAGTTGTGTGTTACAATAAAGTGTAATTATTCACATTTTAATATCAAGCTGAAAATATTATTACTAGGTTTTCTCTTTTGTCCCTTGCAGCTGCAGATGTTTGTGGTACATCGGTGTCATAATGTGCGATATTTTCAATTTCATTGTCGTCAATTGCGAGGCATTTTTCATTGTTAATAATAAAATTATGTAGCACTAAACTCGACATTACAATTTGTTTGGTAATTTTTAAGTTTTGCACATCAACGTAATTCATTATACGTTTTTTTTTTCAAAATCCCCAATGCCTGCTCGACGCAAACTCTAGTAGAGCTTAGGACATTGTTGAATCTACAGAACAATAATCCATTATCTTTGTATGGCACCATTAGGAAAGTTTCCATGCATAAGCGGCATCTCCCAGAAGATTGCACTCTGGGGGGAATTTGATGCGGTTGTCTACTATTGCTCTTCTAAGTGGACTGTTCTGACAAATTGCGGCGTCATAGCACCGGCCTGCATATTTTACAAAAGCATCTGTAAATCTCACTTCATTGTCCGCAACAGCCTATAACGAAGCGATATGGAGTAAGTTTGGAGATTGATTTGGTTCATAAATCGTAAATATATTGAAATATGTTACCTGTAACACCACCGAATATGTGTCTGTTATAGTAGCTAATGCCATCTTTAACGGGCTGTGGTATGCGTATGTGGGTGCCGTCTACGCAATCTAAAACGAAGGGAAAGCATCGTGCATCGTAGCTTCAAATTGCTCCATTGTTTTCTGTTGGCTTAACTCTGTTGCCGGAAATTGAATGAGTTGACCTTTCAAACGCGCTAATCTTATGGTTTTGATGACTGTTCTATAAACGGTACCACGGCCTTTGTTAAAAGAATCCCCTATTTCCCGAAAACTATTTTTGTTCGCACGACTTCATATTTTAAAATAGAGCGCAACTCTTACCGAGACTGCAGGCCGAACAGGCCTATCATAACCATTCCAATCGGGCTTCAGTATTTCAACCAATTTCTTTAAAAATAGATGTTTTGTGTTTGAAATTATTTAATATTATTTCATGTAATTACAATATTACATCAAATGTTTTTGTTTGTTTCCATACGAAAATGCGAAAAGAACACATCAGACGGTATTTTTTCAATGACTGCCAAAAACGTTTCGGTTTTTGGGACTCTTGTAGTCGCATTTGTTCTCAGTAACTTTAACGAAGCTATAATACATCTTTTACACTTATTGTTTCTATAAACATTTACAATGTTAGCACTGCTGCTGTAACAACTTTCATATAATTCCAAATAATTTTGATTAACAGCCCGTGTTTTTTATTTGCTGCCATTGTTATAGTTTGCTTTGCATAAAAGTGTTCCAAAATGTCACGAGTGTTGCCAAGCAAAACAAAAATAAAGCAACAGGGTTGCAAAATTTACTCTGTATAAATATTGCATCACTACTTTGTAATTGATAATAAGGAACTCAGCCAATATCTAAATAAGTTAAGTTTATGTAAATCTTTGCAAAATGATATTTTAGAATGTAATGCAAATTTTATTCAATATATTGTAAAGTGTATGATTGTTCAAAAAAAAATATTCTTTCAAACTTAATGTTAAACTTGAATAATCGAGTTAATTATCAAAAATTTTTAAGTAGCTGCGCGAATTTTTGTTATTAGTGAATTTAACATGGACTTTTTGTATGAAAAGTTTCATCTTATAATTCATCTAAAATTTAAGTGTTGTAACAAGAAATGATTTAGAACATTTAATTGCTGTTGAGAAATTGAATCATATATTAAAGCAATTTCGCTATGCTGATTTCCCAAATATTTTTGCAATTATTTCATTTGTTTTCAGCATTCCTAACTCGAATTGATTTAGAAAGAGTTTTCTCTCAAATGGTTATAAGTAAGAGAAATAGATGTGCTTCAATTTATAAGAGCAGAATTACTTACAGTAACTAGAACTGAATTTTTACGCGTAGTAAAGAGTTCCCTAAAATATAATTCGTAAATTTTTTAATTTCACAAAATCTGTATTACTTTATATTTAATATGCTCGTACAAGCATATACACCTTAAAAACTTGAATTTTAAAAACATTTTAACTTTTATCAAACCTTTTATGTGATAAAAATTTTTTTTCAAAAAATTGTTTTATTTTTCATTTGTACCGTAAAATTTTTAAAAACACTGTTTTTTCGTAAAAATTTGTTTGGAAAAAAATTTTTTGTCGTGCATATTTCTTCATTATTTTATATTTATTTTTTTATATGCATCTACAGTTATACACCATTATCGCTGTAGCGTAGTGGTAGTGAGTTGGACTGTTACGCAGAGTGTCCGTAATTCGAATCTCGGCACAGGCAAAATAAAAAAATAGAAAAAAACAATTTTTCTACTCGGCACCACCTCTTGGCAGGCAATGGCAAACCAACAAGAATTAAAATTGCCTATGCAAAGATTTTCAATTCGCCGTTCGGTTTCGGCATAAAACCACGCACAAAATTAGTGAATTCGAAAAGCTCGGTCTTTTGCGCTACATGAGGTCATAGTCTATGTTGATAAACTGAAGCTCATTGTGGTAAAGGCATAAAACTTGCCACAATAGCTGTGTACCTCTTTATCGCTGTCCTGTGATTGCATTCCCCCTCTCCCTCCTTTTTTCTCCCACCTATCAATCTTCTTTCCACACAAGGTAACACAAAGTAAAGTGCATGATAGTAGCACAAACGGGTGATTCCGTGTTCAGTCCTTGCGCTTCTGCATCGGGCTTGGTATCCACCACGTTAAAAACAATCCGAAAAAGCCTCGGATATCGAAGGCAAGGTAATGTTGACGAAGGGATCAGAAGGCAATTGAGAGACAGGGCCCTCTCTCGACCGAATAAAATAACACTATAAGTCCCTTATTCTTCCCGTCGTAATGTGGCACAGGGACTTGGACATTGACCATCAATGATGAGAGGCTGTTAGGAGCGTTCGAGAGGAATATACTATGTAAGATCTATGGTCCAATATGCGTGGACGACGTGTATGGAATAAGATGAACATTTCCTTTAGGCCACTTGGATGTCCCCTGATCAAAACACACGAAACCAGATTGATCACGTTGTGATTGACGGAAGGCACGCTTCCAGTGTACTAGACGTACGCACAATACGTGGTGCAAACATCGACCAAGTCCACTATTTGGGTGCAGCCACGTATATGTGTAGCAAATCGTATACGGATAGGTACAAAGGAAATCTGGATGTCGCTCTGCAATCACAACGGATTAGCTGAAGCCTTGTCCGAACGACTCGCACTCCTATCGCCAAACCCCCCTCAACTTGATTATATATGCGAGCAGTGGACTGACATATCCCGCTCTTTTCTAAGTTTTAGCAGGGCGACCAAGACTTCTGTTTAAAATTTGATTACATGTAAATTGTAACGTTCATTCTGCATAGATCAAAATAAGTGACAGTTAGACGGAACAAGGTCTGGCGAATACGGTGGGTGAGCCAAAACTTCCCATCCATTATTTTTCAAATAACTTTTAACAGGCCTAGCAACATGAGGCCACGCGTTGTCATGTTTGAAAATTATCAATTGTTTTCTATACAGCTCTCCCGTAATAGTTTAACCACGTTTTAGCAGTTCATAATAGTTGACACCCTTCTGATTTCACCAAATACAAAGCATTACCTTGGCGCCATGAATATTTTGTTTCGGCGTTGATGTTCCTGTTTAGCCGAGTTTTACATACGACTTCTTGCGCTTCGGGTTGTCGTAATGAATCCATTTTTCGTCGCCAGTAATAATTCAATACAAAAACACCTTATTTTTATAGGGCTGAAGCAGCATTGCAGATATCCAAAATCATCTTTCAACGTCTCTCGGCTTCAAGTTGTATGACACCAAATTTACACTTTGGCATATTGCTACATAGATATTCAAAACAAAAGTTACATGACGTAGCTAAAACATGAAAGTAATTACAGTATTGCATTTACCATAAAGGGGTGCTTTAGTACAAGTTACGCCATCAATTGTGAATCCCTTATTTTCAAGTTATACACCCAATATATAACAAATTTTCATGAATATTTTTTGAACACTTTTTTCCTGGAATATTGAAATATATCTGTAATTGGGCCATTTTTCGAAGAATTTGGAACTCTGCAGGTAAGATCTGAAAGTTCTGAACCAGAGCTACATTTTCTTCTTAGGTGATATTCCTCTCCGAAAACTTGTGAAGTGTGTTACTCAAAGTTTTACCTCTCCAACGAAAATTCATTCAATATTAATTGTTTTCTAAGAAACTTGTTTTGTTGTTTTTTCCAAAAACTCGTAAAGTAAATGGTCGAATTTCGCAATTTGATTCACCATACGGCTTTAATTGTGTAAAAAAAAATTGTATTTAGGGCCGTAAAACTTTGATTTACAGACTTCACTAGAAATATGAATTCGGAGGATTAACAACTAAGGAAATGTTGCACTTGTCGAGCCCTTTACAACAATATAAAATACCAAATTTATGAGAAAAAATTCATTTTGGCTGTTTTTAGGGTGGTATACAAAGAATTGGTTTTTTGATCCAAGTTACATAAGCTTTCGGGGGCCTGGGGCGTAGGACACAAGGTAAAGTTCGTGACAGTCGCAGGTGCGTCCATGGTCGATCCTTGCGCTTCTACGTTTCAAGTCGACACACAGCCTCCTCGTGGCGTCCCCTGGATAGCGATCTGACAACCGTCAGTGAGTTAACTAATGTGTGCGGCGGGCTTCTCCATGGCCTTGAATGAATGGTTGTGCGTCGGGCTTGGAACCCACCACGTTAAAATACCCTCCAATGAAACCTCCAAACAAGCCTCGGATAATGAACCTCTCTAATGTTGACGACTCCCGCAAACGCCCAAAGGACAACGATTTACGGATATGCACCTGGAATGTCCGAACCCTCTACAGGGAAGGTGCCTCTATCCAGCTGGTGGATGTCCTCCAAAAATATAGAGCTGACATCACCGCTGTACAGGAAATGCGATGGACGGGACAGGGTTGCTCCAAAAGAGCATCCTGTGATATCTACTACAGCTGTCATGCGTCGAGACACGAATTTGGTGTTGGATTTGTGGTTGGGAAGAGACTGCGTCATCTAGTCTCGAGGTTCACGGCGGTGAACGAGCGCCTAGCCACTATCCGCATCAAGGCAAAATTCTTCAACATCAGCGTAATTTGTGTCCATGCCCCGACGGATGAGAAGGATGAAACGACCAAAGATGACTTCTACGAGCTCCTCGACAAAGCTTATGAGCATTGCCCCCGTCACGATGTTAAAATCGTGTTAGGCGACTTTAATGCCAAGGTGGGCAAGGAGAGTCTCTTTGGTCCGACGATCGGAAAATGCAGTCTCCACGACGAAGCCACCGATAACGGTATGAGACTGATCGACTTCGCCGCGGCACGAAACATGACAGTTAGTAGCACCAGATTCCAACATAAGGATATCCATAAGGCCACTTGGCTGTCCCCTGATCAAAACACACGAAACCAAATTGATCACGTTGTGATCGACGGAAGGCACGCTTCCAATGTACTAGACGTACGAACAATACGTGGTGCAAACATCGACTCAGACCACTACTTGGTTGCAGCCAAGGTCTGCACACGTATATGTGTAGCAAATCGCGTACGGATAGGTACAAAGAGAAAGCTGGATGTCGAAAAGCTGCAATCACAACAGACAGCCAAAGTCTTTGCCAACCAACTTGCACTTCTCCTTTCGCAAAACACCCCTCAACTTGATGATATATGCGCACAGTGGACGCACATTTCCCGCTCTATGCGTACGGCTGCCGAAGAGGTGCTAGGCTACCACCGTCGACGGAGAAATATGTGGTACGACCAAGAGTGTCGCGATGCTACTGAAGCAAAAAACGCAGTCTACAGAGCCACCCTGCAGTCAGTTGCAACGCGAGCTGCTAAGGAGCGATACAGAAAGTTGAGGAGGGAGGAGAAACGTCTTTTCAGGCGCAAGAAAAGAGATGAAGAAAGACGCGAGTTCAATGATATCGAAATGTTGCGGGACAGGAACGAGATCCGAAAATTCTTTGAAAGAATAAGACGCCTGACTCTTGGTTTGAAGACCGGGGCCTCTTCCTGCAAGGATGAAGATGGAAATCTGGTGACAGATATCCAGATAATGAGATTATGGAGGGAGCACTTTTCGCAGCTGCTTAATGGCGAAGTCGGCAATAATCCCGCCACTGCGGAACCCACTCCGGAAACCCCAATCACTGACGGCGTTGAAGTACCGCCGCCTGACTATGAGGAGGTCTTAACAGCCATTGCTCGGCTGAAAAACAATAAGGCTGCAGGTGCAGATGGCCTGCCTGCTGAGTTGTTTAAGACCGGAGGCGAAGAGCTCAAAAAACGCATGCATGAGCTTCTATGCAGAATATGGTCAGATGAAAGCATGCCAAGTGATTGGAATCTCAGCGTACTCTGCCCAATCCATAAGAAGGGTGATTCCACGATCTGCGCCAACTACCGTGGGATCAGCCTTCTTAATATTGCATATAAGGTGCTATCGAGCGTACTGTGCGAAAGACTGAAGCCCATCGTCAACAAACTGATTGGACCTTATCAGTGTGGCTTCAGGCCTGGTAAATCCACCATCGACCAGATATTCACACTACGCCAAATCCTGGAAAAGACCCGAGAAAAACAGATCGACACCCATCATCTATTTGTCGATTATAAAGCCGCCTTCGACAGCACGATTAGGGATCACTTGTACGCCGCAATGTCTGATTTTGGTATCCCTGCAAAGCTCATTCGTCTTTGCAAAATGACACTGACCAACACCACCAGCGCAGTGAAAATTGGGACAGACCTCTCCGCACCATTTGATACCAAAAGAGGTTTCAGACAAGGTGACTCCCTATCGTGCGACTTCTTTAACCTAATGCTGGAGGAAATAATTCGAGCTGCGAACATCGACATCTCTGGCACTATCTTCTACAAGAGTGTCATGCTGCTAGCAAACCAAACTGAGCATAAATCAAGTGACAGCTGCCAAAAAGACCAACTCCGAAAAATCCAGATTGGAAACCACACTTCTAGAAAAAACACCCTATACATACATATGTACATATATGTGGCAAATACATATACTTATCTGCGAGTAAAATATGTAAAAGTAAATTCTACATTTAATTCATTCAATTCATTACTTTATGGAAAAAATTTATTTTACTATACCTATAAAAAGTTATGAACAAGTAGGTATATTTTATAAAATAGAAAAATAATAGACGTATTCATGCAAACTCGCAAATGCCTTTTAAACCTTGTAAACTGTAAATACTTATTTCATAAAAATTTTGACAAATAGTCAAACTTAATAGAAGGGATGAAAATTATCATTTTGGTATAAATATATAAAAGGGGTGTTGTGTGATTAAAAATTAAAGAAGGTCGATATCTTATTTCCCGTACCCATTAATTGCAACTAAAGTTAGACCTAAATAACTTGTAAAAAGTAACTCTAATAATTACGTTCTTCTACGGAATTTCCCGAACAATCGTAAGTTACCGACTGTAAAAATTTATCCCACCGCATTTGCCGCATTAAAAATTTTAAAGTTGCCCAACTTTTTGCTTTTAATGTGGTAATGCTGTACATGCGAAAGCTAATGGAGTTCACTATATGAAGGGTGTTTTTTTTAGAAGTGTGGTTTTCAATCTGGTAATACATTTTTCGGAGTTGGTCTTTTTGACAGGTGTCACTTGATTTATGCTCAGTTTGGTTTGCCATTTTATAATGAATAGACTTACTCTTGAACAACGTTTGCAAATCGTGCAATTCGTGATGAGGCTCACTTTTGGTTGAATGGGTACGTTAATAAGCAAAATTTTCCCATTTGGAGAGATCATAATCCACAAGCCATTGTTGAGCCGCCGTTACATCCTCAAAAAGTCACTGTTTGGTGTGCTCTGTGGGCAGAGGGAATCATTGGTGCATATTTCTTCAAAGATGAAGCCGGTCATAATGTTACAGTCAATGGGGAACGCTATCAAGCCATGATTAATGAATTTTTCTTGCCTGAATTGGAGGAGCCAAAACGAAACAATCAATTTATTGAAGGAAACTTTTGGTGAGCGCATTATCTTGCGTCGTGGGCCTGTGGCGTCGCCTCCAAGATCGTGCGATTTAACACTGCTAGACTATTTTTTGTGGGGTCGCTTGTCTACGCAGATAAGCCCGAGACGATTTACGCTTTGGAAGACAATATTCGGCGCGTTATTACTGACATACGGTCCCAATTGCTGCAAAAAGCTCCTAATTTAACATAGTTGTCAACCGCATTCAAACGCAACCGGACTCAAATAGATATTATGGAGTTCCACCTTTAAGTTTATCGTAGAGTAGAGGTAGACACCAACCCAAAGATGTTTCAAAGCTTCCACAGCAAGAAACCGTCGAGTCATATTGTTCTATTAAATTTTTAATAGCGGTATTTACTCTTTGGTGTACATAAATGGTCTTGCATTATTGGTATTTCGCAGACGCAAGTGCTCAAGTTATGCTACACCACTGCTCTATGAGTGTCACAGAAACGGAACTTGGTCAGTTTGTGCTCACCAAAAATTTGGTTGAGCGGTCGTCATTTTTATTCTAGTGCATTATTTTTTTGCTACTATAGCTGAACATGTTTTTTGAATGAATTTAACAGCTCACAACAGCTGATGGTTAAAATAGTAAATTATGTGAAATTGAATTTGTAACAAATAGAAATTAACTTCCACACATTTATACTGTCCATAATCCCTATTTCGTGTTTCTTCGTAATTTTAACTTTCACAATCGCACTTAGCAAACGCTAATGTCGCTCGACACAAATTTTTCTTGCACGTATTAATATGTGCTGGTGACTACAGAATGGTTCAACGGACAAATTTTCGTCAACAAAAAATTGTATTCCCTTTCGATATTAAACATTATTTTCTGTGCATACATACAAAAGTGTCAGCATAAACCTATATAAGATAAATTTACATAAGGGCTGAACAGATTGCAATGTAGCAACGGATACAGCTGTTCAATGCTTTTACCGCAGAATACTCAAACAATTTAAGGAATGGTGTAGTTGTCACATGTCAATTTATAGAAAAAAATGGCTAGTGGGACGCCCTACAGAAGTATACTTCTTCAGAACGGTTGTGTTTTGAGTTTTCAGGTAAGGTTTAGTAATCTTGTAAAAACCAGAGCCTATCGTCATTATCATCAAAATATTCAGGTTCTATGATCTCAACAGGTGGAAAATTTGCCACTTGCCAGTCTGAAACCTCGCGACTGTAATGTGGTTGACTATAAACTTGGCAAATCTCGTCTATTTTTGTTGTGCTGATGCCAATTGTTTTCTTTTCACGGAGGAAAAATGTTCAAGAAAATTTTCCAGTAAACCTTCTACCCTTCTCTTAAGAAGCTTGGAATTCGGCCACCTCAATGACTGCCTGGTGCTGTATAATCTGAGTGCCTTTGTCGGGACTCAATGACATGAGTGGTGATGATCTAATGAACTCATTTGCCATTTTTTTTTTGATACATTCAACACACAGGGTTGACTCCTATGACTGCAGGGCATTGTGTTGAATGGTAGGTAGATTGATGTGTGGGAGGAAAAGGAGGGAGAATGAGAGAGGGAATGCAATCACACAGGATACCGATTAAGAGATAGACAGCCTTGTAGCAAGTGTTATGCCTTTACCACAATGAACTGAAGTTTTATCAGTGTCGACTATGACCGCATGTAGCGCTAAAGGCCGAGCTTTTCGCATCCACTCAGGTTGTGAGTGTTATATTTTTACATGAATGGAAGGGACCTACAGTTTTATGCCGACTCCATACGGCGAAGTGAAAAGCTTTTCATAGGCAATTTTTACTTTTGCAGGTTTGCCATTTCCTGTCAAGAGGTGGTGCCGTGTAGAAAAATTATTGTTTTTTTCTTCTTCTTATTTTTTTACTCTTTTTTAAATTTTTGCCTGTGACGAGCTTTGAACACTGCGTAACAGTCCAACGCACTACCGCTACGCTACAGCGACCACATATAAACATATTTAGATTCCTAATCTTATCAAAAATAGAGTACACCCTCCCAATATATGGATGGTGTGCTGTAAGTAACCTGCGTCTGTTATATGGACCTTAGCATGCAGCTGTTCGAAGAAGCATTAACGCATTTCCTACGCCACCACAAAAGAATATACTTGCAGAGGCAGGCCTGCCATCAATACCAGAACTTGTAAAAAATACTACGTATAAGCTAATACCAAAGCTCTTCAATGCAAATAACTCCATCCTGCATAAAGATGTGCTTTCAGCCCTGAACCAAAACAATGTCCTTAATAAGACGTTGTGTAGATTTCGCGAAATCATTCCAAATTGACTTAAAAAAAAACCAAGAAGTGAACCTCCTTGGAACCTGAAAGAGGCATCCTTCAACACTCACCTTATGGCGTTTTCCAAAACATGTACAAATACCTCCGTCTATCGTCAAACATTTTGTGACATAGAGCAACGATGCAAAGAATATAATTGGAATTTCCTTTACACAGACGGTTCGAAAACTGAAGAATCAACAAGCTTTGCAATAGTAAACAGCAATGATTCCGTAACTTTATCAGAAAATTCATTATTTGCTCTGACAGTAAATCAACTATCAATGCTGTTAGAAATATCACCAACTCTAACTACATCATATCAAAAATCAGAAACTCTTGCATCCAAAATCAAAACAAAATAAAATCTATGTGGGTGCCCGAACACTCAGGTATACCAGGAAATGAAATGGCTGACAAAGCAACAAACGAAGATACTATGTCAGCAACTACTACACAAACACCAATTTTTTATACGACAACAACGCTAGACTTACTAATGTCATGTCATATGTAAAACACTAGATCAACAGAAACATGAAACATGGTTACTATATCAACATTGGTACACAAAATCAAATCCCGACGCGATAAAGCCGAGGTATCCAAGCTCTTGCTAGCGACAACATGCATCAACGTTCATACGACTCCGAATTGGGCACACTAAACTTGCGCATGAACATCTACTACGCGGGTGTAATCCAAACAGTTGTCTATTTTGTGGCGGCACTTCCGTTCGACACATTCTTGACGAACGCCCAACAAATAGTAACGTTAGATCAAAGATATTTTGCTAAGTTACACCAAGCACCCTTCTAAAAGAAGTATCGATATATATACCAACATATGGATAATCGTAAAATTTATCAAACAATGTAATTTATCTGACAAAATATAATTAAGTATATTAATTTTCCTGCCTCTTTCCTGCCTTTAGTTATAATAACTTATGGTTGTTATTATTAATATAAAATAAATAAATAAATTTGTGGTTAGGATTCCTACAGACTACATCAAATTTCTAACCACGTAGCAACGCTAATTTTAGCTGTCAGTTCTTTGGTTTCTTTCTGCATTTCAATTGATGCACAGTTACTCGTGTGCCTAGTGCTGCGATTCAATTAAATTGTCAATTAAATATATTTAAAAACAGATATTGCTTTTTATTGCACTCACGATTGGGAAATTTTGGTGCCTCCTGTGAGGAAAAATAATTGATAATTTGGACATAATATGACTCTTGGGTAGGAGATAGAAAATTTGTTCAACGAAAGGAGTATTTTGATCAGCCGGTTTCTTTCCCATTTACGGCCTCGGGTTGAGCACGAGCAGGCAGCACGTATTGTTCGTATTGATCGTAATTCAAACATAAGTTAGACCCGTTGGCTATCCCTAGTTTTGATGGGCATAACTGGCTAGCTTTCAAAGATGCATTTGAAACATTGGCTCACCAGTCAGATCTCCCTGAAGCTTATAAATTGGGTAAGCTACGGCAAGTGGTTAAGCCGCCGGTGGGGGCGAGTATTCTGGGGGATATAAAGAAATATGGACGGCGTTGAAGAAACACTACGACAATCATAAACTACTAGCTGAGATCTACGTGTCTCGGTTTCTTAACATCCCAGCGCGAATAAAGAGACGTCAGCGTCATTGTTGACTGTAGTCGACGCTGTACACGAATCACTGCGTGCACTGCGACGGACATTCCAGTCCTGAAATTTGTTGAAAAACGTGCACAGAGTCTTACTACAAAGCTCACCCGTTGGCCGGCTTTCCCTGAAAAGAATCTTCCGAGGTTTACAGTCCGGGTAAATCAGCCGGATTTTTTCGCGATAGATGATTTGTGACTAACTGACCGTGCTCTTTCTCATGCCACTCTTCTCAAACAGTCTTTCTTGCAACGCAAATGAACAACGTACAGCCCGGATTTTACGTAACCCTGGGTCTCAGGTGAGCTTTACACTCGTTTGGCTAATCTTCTAAAATTACACCGTAACAAATGTGGCATTAGGGAGGAGGGAATCGGCGCACAAGCCAGCACACAATTATTTCTATACATTCTGATTTTACATTAGCATTCAACTCCTTGGTCATTCCTACAATCACTTCAACAACTTCCACGGAATGGATTGATATGGAACAATGGCGGGTCTTAAATTAGCCGACCTACATTTTGGTTCACCGGGAACTGTCGACATTCCGGTGGGTACGGACATCTGAGATCTCATCTTGGAGAGTCAGGTGGTGAATGGTCGTCATGACGAACCAAACGCCCAATTTACACGGCTGGGTTGGATAGTTTGCGATCCTGCGTCCACGAACGCGACAGCTGGCGACACTGTCGACGATTTGCGATTAGATGACCTGCTTCAAGCCTTTGGGACATCTTCATATGAAAGGTGTGAATCTGATGAATGTAGTCGCATTTTTGCAAACACGCAGCAGCGCGACCCGAGTGGCTGTTATATGGTGCCTCTTCCTCGTCCACCGTCTGATCTGGGTGATGCATGCGGTACGGTATTAAGACAATTCGCGGCTGTAACTCAAACGATGCAGCCGTGTTGGAGTATTTGATGAATGCTACGCCATTCGTTTCCGAAAGCTTCACTGAATCAACAGCAGCCACTGTACTCGGTCTGAAATGACAGATGAACTGTTTTCCTCTGACAAATGAACTGTTTTACACACTCAAGATGGATCACGATACAGGAGGCCTTAGTAAGGTGGTCAGACTATTCGATCCGACAGGTTTATTGGCACCGGTGTTCGTTACCGGTAAAATATTTCTACAAAGGCTGTGGGCTGCTGGTCTTACCTGGGATGAGCTGTTACCTAGTAAGTTGAATGAATTTTGTCCAAAGTACCGAGAGGACTTGCCAGCGCTTAATCTTCTTCGGGTACCAAGATGGGTTGGCATGAAATAGCTAGACCCGCAATCCTTTACGGTTTCTACGATGCTAGTAACCGAGACTATGCAGCTGTGATATATGTCAAAATGTTTTACTGAGAGCACGTACCAAGGTCGAATTTTACGAGTCGAATGCGTGTTCCTCCACCGTGGTTCGAATAAAACACCCTTCTAGCCGGAGCGCTTTCTTCCATTCGCTCAACATGGCCCAGCCAGCGAAGCCGCTGGAGTTTTATACGCTTGACTATGTCAGTGTCGGCGTACACCTCATACAGCTCATCGTTCCAACTTATTCGATACACGTCGTCCACGCATACTGGACCGTAGATCTTACGGAGTATCTTCCTCTCAAACGCTCATAACGGCCTCTCATCATTGATGGTCAATGTCCACGTCTCTGCGCCATACATTAGGACGGGAAGGATGAGGGACTTATAGAGCGTTATTTTCTTCGGTCGAGAGAGGGCTCTACTTCTCAATTGCCTAATGAGCCCGTCGTGGCACCTGTTGTCAAGAGTTAGTCTCCGCTTGATCTCATGATCTCAAGGCTGACATTATTGTTGGTGTTTATGCTGGATCCTAGATATACGAAATCCTTGGAGACTTCAAAAGTATAGTTGTCAACAGTGACATTTTGTCCAAGACGCCGTGACTCTCTGTTTGTTGACACAAGGTATTTCGTTGTGTCGTCGTTTACCACTAGACACACTCGACGAGACTCCCTTTCCAGGTTGGAGAATGCTGTACTGACTGCTCGAGCGTTTTTGCCAATGATGTTAATATCATCAAGGTATGCAAGCAGCATGACAACACTCTTGTAGAAGATAGTGCCAGAGACGTCGATGTTCGCAGCTCGAATTATTTTCTCCAGCATAAGGTTAAAGAAGTCGCACGACAGGGAGTCACCTCTCTTTTGGTCTCTTTTGGTATCAAATGGTGCGGAGAGGTCTATCCCAATTTTCACTGCGTTGGTGGTGTTGGTCAGTATCATTTTGCAAAGCCGAATGAGCTTTGCATAGATACCAAAATCAGACATTGTGGCGTACAAGTGATCCCTAATCGTGCTGTCGAAGGTGGCTTTATAATCGACAAATAGATGATAGGTGTCGATCTGTTTTTATCGGCTCTTTTCCAGGATTTGGCGTAGTGTGAATATCTGGTCGATGGTGGATTTACCAGGCCTGAAGCCACACTGATAAGGTCCAATCAGTTTGTTGACGATGGGCTTCAGTCTTTCGCACAGTACGCTCGATAGAACCTTATATGCAATATTAAGAAGGCTTATCCCACGGTAGTTGGCGCAGATCGTGGAATCACCTTTCTTATGAATTGGGCAGAGTACGCTGAGGTTCAAATCACTTGGCATGCTTTCATCCGACCATATTCTGCATAGAAGCTCATGCATGTGTTTTTTGAACTCTTCGTCTCCAGTCTTAAACAACTCAGCAGGCAGGCCATCTGCACCTGCAGCCTTATTGTTTTTCAGCCGAGCAATGGCTGTTAAGACCTCCTCATAGTCAGGCGGCGGTATTTCAACGCCGTCAGTGATTGGGGTTTTCGGAGTAGATTCAGCAGAGGCGGGATTATTGCCGTCATCGCCATTAAGCAGCTGCGAAAAGTGCTCCCTCCATAATCTCATGCCCTGGACATCTGTCACAAGATTTCCGTCTTCATCGTTGCAGAAGAGGTCCCGGTCTTCAAACCATCGGTCAGGCGTCTTATTCTGTCAAAGAATTTTCGGACCTCGGTCGTGTTCCGCAACATTTCGATATCATTGAACTTTTGTAAGACTTTTTTTTATACACAAACACACAACATAATGGTTAATTCATATACACAATTTAAATCCCGTTACTTTTAAGCATCGCAAGATGACCATAGCGAAAGAAAAAAAAGAGTAATCACTAGTCAAAAAAGTTTACGTACAATTCTAACCACGTGCAGTGTTTTTGCAGACATAACGGTAATCACTCTCTCTTTTAACCCTTTTCGTTCATCGCGAATAGAAGTACTGATCTTCTGCATAGCTAATTATGCAATCATGTTGTCATTTTCTGTTCAAAGTGCGAAGTGTGCGTCCACTGCCGTTGTGATTGCATATTGTCGGCATCCAACTTTCTTTTGGTACACATAGACGTGTGAAGACCTTGTCTGCAAACAAGTAGTGGTCTGAGTCGGTGTCGGCACGACTAGTACACTGGAAGCGTACGTTCCGTCGATCACAATGTGATCAATTTGGTTTCGTGTGTTTTGATCAGGGGACTGCCAAGTGGCCTTATGGATATCTGTTGGAATCTGGTGCTACTACCTGTCATGTTTCGTGCGGCGGCGAAGTCGATCAGACTCATACCGTTATCGGTGGCTTCGTCGTGGAGACTGAATTTTCCGATCGTCGGACCAAAGAGACTCCTTGCCCACCTTGACATTAAAATCGCCTAACACGATTTTGCTCATAAGTTTGGTCGAGGAGCTCGTAGAAGTCATCTTTGGTCGTTTCATCCTTCTCCGGGGCATGGACACAAATTAGGCTGATGTTAAAGAATTTTGCCTTGATGCGGATAGTGGCTAGGCGCTCGCAGTCTCTTCCCAACCACAAATCCAACACCAAATTCGTGTCTCGACGCATGACAGCTTTAGTAGATATGCTCTTTTGGAGCAACCCTGTCCCGTCCATCGCATTTCCTGTATAGCGGTTATGTCAGCTCTATGTTGTTGGAGGACATCCACCAGACATTCATAAAAGTATTTGTCTTCCAAATATAGATCATCTAGATGTTCTTCACCATCTTAAATCTCTTGAGTGGTCATTTACATCTGAGCCCGATAATATTCTGAGTTGTAAGTATAGTGAAAAATTGTGCTGAACTTTTACATAAACCGCTTGCAAAAATCTTTGACAAATGTTTGTTTTATTGTTCCTCTTCATAAAAATGGTGTTAAACCTAATATCTCAAATTATAGAGGTATTGCTAAATTAAGTGTGATACCTAAGTTATTTGAATTAATTGTTATAACTCACATAATGCACTCTGTTACAACATAGATCAACACATTACAACATGGGTTCCTTAAGGGGAGATCCACAACAACGAACCTTTTAGAATTCACTGATATTTTATATACGGATTTTAACAAAACATTTGATAAAGTCAATTATGGCATTCTGTTTAAAAAGCTAGATTTGATTGGATTTCCGACATTAAGTTTATATTACCATCGCTATAACTTCCGGGTTTCCTCAAGGGAGCCATCTGGGACCTTTAGTATTTCTTCTGTTTATTAATGGTTTGCCATCTGTTATACGAAAGTGAGAAATTATAATGTATGCTGATGACCCAACAAAAACCTCTGCAAGAAGAACTTGATAATTTTTCAAATGGAGCCTATTAAACTTAATGTTACTTAATCTTGATAAATGTAAGTTTATGGTATTTACGAGAGGCCAACGTATTTAGCAGACATAGGTTTACAGAATCAGACTCTGAATCATGAATTGATATTAGTTGATTTGGGTGTGATCATGGACTCCAAAATAAGTTTTAAGTGGCATATCAACTCGTGTTAAAGTTTTTTAGGGTTTGTTAACCGTTAGTGAACATTATAATCTATTCAGTATTTCTGGTTCTACGGAACACATTAAAATAAACTTATTTATCATTCTAAATCGATAAACAGCTGATAATTTATAGATATCTGTAGTTGTATGGAATACCTATTCGGATATACGCAGCTTATTACATATTTTCGTGGAAAGCGGACTCCGTTGGGATTCGTTCTCTATAGAAATATATTATTATGTTAATGACAGTATTGCACTGCTTACTGCTGCGTTGTACGTTGACGGCAGTATAAAACAAAACAGCTGTAGCGTAGTGGTAGTGTGTTGGACTGTTACGCAGAGTCTTCGGGGTTCGAATCACGGCACAGGCAAAATCAAAAAGTAAAAAACAAAAACATTTTTTCTACACTGCACCACCTCTTGGCAGGTAATGGCAAACCTGCAAGAGTAAAAATTGCCTATGAAAAGCTTTTCACTTCGCCGTTCGGATTCGGCATTAAACTGTCGGTCCCTTCCATTCATATACAAATATAACAAACACAACATGAGTGGATGTGAAAAGCTTGGCCTTTGGCGCTACTTGCGGTCATAGTCGACACTGATAAACTGAAGTTCATTGTGATAAAGGCATAACACTTGCCACAATGGCTGTCTATTTCTTTATCGGTGTCCTGTGATTCCATTCCCTCTCTCATTGTCCCTCCCTTTTCCTCCCATCTATCAATCTTCCTTCCAATCAATACAACGCTCTGCATTCATAGGGGTATACCCTGTGTGTTAAATGTATCAAAAAAAAAGCATATTACCTGTCCCTTTTGATAGTAATCTATGAAAGTATACAGAGAAGTTTTTGTGAGTGGGCAATTGATATGCTATGAGCATTTGCGAAATGGCATCATACAAGAGGGTTCGCTGCGTTCGCGCTTTTGAAAATTTAAAGAAATTACAAAATTTATCTGATGAAGACTAAAAAAGAAAAAAACAAAAACAACAACTTTGGGAAATACTAAACAAGCAAAATGGTGAATCTTCTACCTAAAGAGTAAGAAAATTACGTAGCTCAGAATATGTAAGAAGAACCAAACCCATCAACTCGTCATCGTTCTCGAGAATTTAACATTTCACGCACTTCTTTGATATGAATTGTACCTCGGTATGAAGCCGTACAAATTGGTACAACAGCTGAAGCCTCATGACCATTCGCAACGTTTTTGGTTCGCTAATTGGGCTCTGGAACGCTTGGAAGAAGATGAGCATTTTCACCGAAACATTTTCTGACGAAGCTCAGTTTGACCTCGGTGGCTAATAAGCAAAATTGTCGCATTTGGGGCTCAGAAATCCATGCGCGACTGCTGAGAAGCCAATGCACCCTCAACGCACCCTCATTGGGTCATCTTTTAAAATGAAGAAGAAGGATGCGTTACAATTAGTGGTACGCTCTATCACACAATGATAACTGATCATTTGACAATCAATCTTTCGCGTGGGAAGTTTGAAAATCGCATTGTTAGCCATTTTAGTGATGTAAGTACTTTGGTCACTATTATTATTGGGGAGCCGTTAAAGATAAGTGTTGTATTAACCATTCAGCAACTACTGAAAAAAAATTGTTCGTTTTTTATTTACAAATTCCGAAATTATAAAATTCCAAAAATCAAATTCCAAATTATAAATGGTCCACCCGTTATTTCGTTTACTTTTAGATAAAAAAGCAGAAGCTCAAAAATAGGTAACAACAATAAATTTTGTTGAAAACATAAAATTCATAAAAAACTTTAAAAAAATTAATAAATAAAGATATGTTTTCAATAAATAAAAATATTTTGCTGTTTTTCATAGGGATGTGATATAGGCTCCGCTCAAAGCAGCTTGCAAAATATCGTGGTTACTAACACCACTCGGCTGCATTGTAATTTGTCCATCATGAGAGGCTGCCAAAGTACTTTTCTTGTCGCAAGGTGATGAATCTCGGACACTGTTGCTTCAGCCAGAGACAACTGTTGCAGTTAAATGGCTATTGTCTTCGCAAAGGAAGTAAACACATTGTCGATTTCGGTGGCAGTTGCAGATTCAACGATTTTATTTAATTATTTTTTACCGATGCCGATGGTGTTAACGACGAAGATGGCGTTGAACCTGATGGCGATGGTATTGGAGGTGATGGTTACGGCATCGGAGCAACAGGTTTTGGTGTCAACTGAATACGTAGTGACGGTGCACAGTGTAACGCGTGCTGCCAAAATAGAAAAAGTTTATGTTGGAATTATTGATTGAGATTTTTTAAAAATCATTTTTCTTATGATTTGGATCCTTGAAAGTCAAGGGTATGAAACTATTATGATTTAAGATAAAAATTTCAATATTTTTATACAGACTTCAAGCTAGTGTGACTTTATTATTTTTTCCTCTTTTTTTCCTCGCAGTTAATGACTTTTCCGAAAATATGATTTTTTTCTAATACCATGTTGAATTTCTCATTTTTCTAAGTCGTAAAGTTTACAAGTACCGTTATCCAGAAAAAAACAATAAAGCAAAAAAACAAAATATAGCGTTTGTAAAGTTTTAATTTTATAGTGGAACCTTCAGAATTTACGATCTTTTCAATGCCAGCTACCACTGCAAATAAGCAAACTGCCTTAAAAGCATACGTAGAAAATAAATATTGTTGAGAACTTAGAAGCAATGAGTTGGATAAAGTTCACATGCTTAATACAAAGTTCCAACAAAGAAGGCGCAATAGAACAAAGAAAATGGTAAAAAACAATATCATAGTTTGTGGCTTCTATCATATTTTTCATTTAAGGTTGAAAGTGAAGTTAGATCTGAAGAAGAATGCATGAGTAAAAAGAAAAGGAAAACAAAGCAGATAGTGCAATAAAACTTTCGCTAATCAAGCTCTTTAGGAACCAAACACAAGTAACGGCAGGAAAAAAAATTGTATTATGAAGCGTCTGAGCGAAAAGAAAGACGAAGAGTCGGCGAGCTCATCACAGGTAACTCAGCTGAACAAATCAAAGCGCTACCAATATTATAAATCAGCAGTCGAATGAGAGCAATAAGAGTTTGTCATATAACAAAACGCTTTATGCTATGACTTTGATTTATCAGTGAGAAAATACAATACGTTACAGTCGGCAGTTAATAACATTCACAAGTATCTTTCCCAAGCTACTATGCGCTGAAAAAATATAAAGATGAATTATCACCTCGTCTGGTAGTTGTTTCGGAAAATTCAGCTGAAGTGCTTTTGCAAAATCTTCTGAACAAAACTGCCGAAAGCTTACTTAATAAATTTTGTGATATCGGTGAAAATATTGAAATACTTAGTTTTAGAATGTAAATGGGGTTTTGGTTTTAGTTCGGGTCATAGCGTGTATAAACAAAGACTTGAAAAGAAAGTCAAACAGATGAATTTATGTTTATTGTTGCTTTAGGTCCTTTGAAAATATTAAGCGCTAACGATCGAAAAGAGATTTCGATTAATAAATCGCCCTCATCGACAATTTATTGCAGGCCGTTGAAATTCATATTTATGAAAGGAAGCCCTGACTTGGTTCGCCGCACTGAGAACGATTTTGCTAAGTCCCCTTTGTCAAGTCTTGAAATCACGTTATTTTTTTTAAAACTTTTGTTTTTTGCCGTTTACTTCCTCATTGATCTACTACTACTTATTCTTCCAATGTGCCTTAATTTATTATTCATTCACACTCTCTGAAAAAGTCGTACTCTACGCTTAGCACACTGAAGTGCTTATTATTTAATTTCATACAATAAAAACTGATATTGTACCAATCCTAAGATCATATATTAAAATTAATTCTAAAGAATTAAAGAACTAATATAATTGGAGCAGTCGTTGGCGAACTTAAAATCAAATATTTAACTAAATTTAGAAAAGTGCATATAAACTTAAGTTTATTAGCAAACTAAAGTTTTGTTATACATAAATCCAAAATATATAGTGTTTAAATCAAAACCTTCAAAGACAAACTTAAAATAAATAATACTGAAGGCGTATTTCATAAATATTGATTGTACGTTTAATCAAATTAAACAATTAAAAAAAATAGATAAATAAAATTAAAATTAGTAAAAACTGTCTAGCTTAACTAATAAATTTGTGATACCGTCTTATCAAAAGGTTTACTTTGTTTCGATAAAATCCGGTTTTTCCAAAACAACAATAACCGTACAATAAAACACGATACAAACAGTTTGTCCAAAAAAACAAATGCTAAAGCTGAAAAAACAAAAGAGAGAAAACAGTTTGTCCGAAACAACGCTAAGCTAAAAACAAAAAAGCACAAAAAACTGTAAATTAAATATAATAAAAATGGCTTTGCATCTGACAGCGAATGACATTATCAAAGACGCTCAGAGAATTCACGAATTCAGGGGTGATAATACCTATGCATTGACGTCATTTATCAGAGAAGTTGATTCTGTGCAGCAGTTGATAGAAAATCAAACGGGCCTTCATACCTACATTCATTAGCGTGTTATTCTAAACAAAATTCAAGGTGGAGCTCTGCACGTATTGAGAACATTGGGTTCGAGTCCATTATTAATTTTAACTATCAATTTTGGCTTAAAAGAGTCATACAATCATTTTTATCAGCAAGCATTTTCAGCTATAAGTTACATTAAAACTCTTTGTAATATATTATGTAAAATTAATGAAAAATATGAATTCGATAATGAAAAGCCAACTGAATTTAGTCCAATTAATGCAAAAAAAAAGAACATTTTTGAGTAATATTAATTTAAATTTGGCTTTAATAAATATTAATTATAGAATAACGACTCTGAGAGAAGCATTTAATATACTAGAAAAAGAAGAAAGGAATAGGGTAGAATAAATCATGAAAATAAAAATAATCAACAAAAGAAAAAATTATAATCAGAAGACTGAAAATATTAATAATAATGAATATCGCAATTCAATTTCAACATTTCAAAATAGGCAGGTTTACCGCAACAACATATTCAAAACCCTCAACGACAACCTAATTCGCAAATTTATTCAAATCGAAATAAGCAAGCCAATTTTCAAGGTTATAACAATCAAAGACAGATTCACGAGTTTACTCTAACCAAACAAGACAAAATTTCAATCCTAGATATAATTCACAACAAAACACTCATAGATATAACAGTCAGGCAAATAGATATTTTACCAGTAATTTGGGACAACTATCAAATCAATGTCAAACATATAATAACAATAATATGGAGAAAACAAATGCAGATTTACAAATGGAAACGGACTACATTCAGGTAGAAGCAGGAAATCAATTTGTTAATTAATTAAACCATGATCAAGTAAATTTTCATTTAACGAGATCAAGAAAGCACCAATAGTAAAGTTAACTATTAAAATCAACAAATTAAAAGTCCTGGTTGGTACAGGTTCTACTACATCACTGTTAGATCACCGATTTTAAACATAAGCAATTGATGCAATATTAGGACAAAATTTATTAATACCAATGGGAGCCGTCATAGATATGAACAATGAAACCATTACTATAAATGGAAATAAATTAAAATTCATGGATTCATATCGGGAGGGCCTTGGGCGTAGGACACAAGGTAAAGTTCGTGACAGTCGCAGGTGCGTATATGTTCGATCCTTGCGCTTCTACGTTTCAAGTCGACACACAGCCTCCTCGTGATGTCCCCTGGATAGCGATCTGACAAATGTCAGTGAGTTAACTAATGTGTGCGGCGGGCTTCTCGATGGCCTTGAATGTATGGTTGTACGTCGGGCTTAGAACCCACCTCAAAATATTCCCCAATGAACCCTCAAACGAAGCCTCGGATATTTAACCGCCCTAATGTTGACAACTCCTGCAAACGCCCAAAGGACAACGAATTACGGATATGCACCTGGAATGTCCGAACCCTCTACAGGGAAGGTGCCTCTATCCAGCTGGATGTAGAGCTGACAACACCGCTATACATTAAATGTGATGGACGGGACGTGGTTGCTCTGAAAGAGCATCCTGTGATATCTTCTACAATTGTTATGCGTCGAGACAAGAATTTGGTGTTGGATTTGTGGTTGGGAAAGGACTGCGTCATTTAGTCTCAAGGTTCACGGCACTGAACGGGCGCCTAGCCACTATTCGCAAAATTCTTCAAAATCAGCCTAATTTTTGCCCCGACGGACGAGAGCTCGTCGACAAAACTTATGAGTATTGCCCCCACCACGATGTTAAAGTCGTGTTAGGCGACTTTAATGCCAAGGTGGGCAAGGAGAGTCTCTTTGGTCCGACGATCGGAAAATTCAGTCTCCACGACGAAGCCACGGATAACGGTATGAGACTGATCGACTTCGCCGCTACACGAAACATGACAGGTAGTAGCACCAGATTCCAACAGATATCCAAAGATATCCATAAGGCCACTTCACAGTCCCCTGATCAAAACACACGAAACCAAATTGATCACGTTGTGATCGACGGAAGGCACGCTTCCAGTGTACTAGTCGTGATGACATCGACTCAGACCACTACTTGGTTGCAGCCAAGGTCTTCACACGTCTATGTGTACCAAATCGCGTACGATTAGGTACAAAGAGAAAGTTTGATGTCGACAATATGCAATCACAACGGCAATGGACGCACACTTCGCACTTTGAACTGAAAATGACAACATGATTGCGTAATTACCTATGCAGAAGATCAGTACTTCTATTCGCGATGAACGAAAAGGGTTAAAAGAGAGAGTGATTACCGTTATGTCTGCTAAAACACTGCACGTGGTTAGAGTTGTACGTAAACTTTATTGATTAGTTATTACTCTTTTTTTCTTTCGCTATGGTCGTGTTGCGATGTTTAAAAGTAGCGGGATTTAAATTGTGTATATGAATTAACCATCATGTTGTGTGTTTGTGTATAAAAAAAGCCTTGGAAAATTAAGGTTAAAAGTAATTTAAGCATAGTTTTAATAACAAATTTAGGGTGTACGTAAACTTTTTTGACTCACTGTATATCGCGTACCGATAGGTACAAAGAGAAAGCTGGATGTCGAAAAGCTGCAATCACAACAGACAGCCGAAGTCTACCCGCTCTATGCGTACGGCTGCCGAAGAGGTGCTAGGCTACCACCGTCTACCCTCTACCCTCTCGAGAGATTACCACTTTGTCGCGGTGAGAGGGCACAGTAGGTGTAATGAATCTTCGAGCTATGCCGGTTAGGGCCACTCATGCTGGAAGGTCGTAGAGGAGCACTGAAGCCAAGAGTAATCATGGCATTCAGGAACAATTATGCTCATTGTCGAGCATGTAGACGACTCAATTCATGCCAGAGAAAACTGTAAACAAAACAACATATACAATGAGTACAAATCCGAATTTGTCTGCATGAGGTACCCATACTAGTGGTAATCCTCCCGCTGGTACGCCAGCGTCCTGGCCGAAGGATGTGCAGGGCCAAAACTCAATACTTGCTAAGACCGGGACGTACTGGGGTCCCGGAGGAAGCATGTTACCAGAGGATGAGGGCACATTGACAATGCCAATGGAGAGCCTACTCTTGAAGGATACGGAGGAGATACTAATGTCACAATCGGAGGCGACAGTAAAGGCCGTTGAAGATGTGGCACTAGATAGTCCGACGGCGCCTTCTAGACAAACTAAAGTACGGAGCGAACCTCTGACAACGGTCAAACCTGGTGCGAGCCAGGGGGTCATCGGTAAAGAGGCCGCTGGTACTGAAGTCAAGTGCAGGTCTGGGTTTGTCTAAAAGACAACTCAAAAGAAGGAGACAGAAGAAGAGAAAAGCTGCAGCGCAAGCGAAGGCAAGTCCTCAAATTCTGCCAACTTCAACAACTGTGATGACCACAGGGAAGCGTGACGGGCGATGACTCGTCTACTTTGCCACACTCTTCTGAGGCCAACCAGGGGTCTGTGCAGTCGGTTGTGAAGAGCAACAAGGCAAAGAAGAGGAAGGTCCACGGGCCGAAATCGGACGTGTCTTTGAGCTCGACACAGCAGTCTGTATGCCAGCCTGATCCTTCAAAAGAGAAGGTTGAAGGACCCCAAAATACGCCGATAGGATCTCAGACGTCCACCTCTGATACCACCTTTTCGAAGGTGGCCGTCGAAGCTATGACGGTAGGGATTCGCGCCAGCATAGAGAATGGTCGGTTATCTCAAGGGCAACAGGATTATTTCGACAGCTACCTTTAGAAGGCTATCGGGTATTCGAAAGGCAAACCGACTTTTGAGGGGAAGAGTGTTGAAGATGGCATCGTCAAGGTGCAATGCTCTAACGCTTTTTCCCGAGCTTGGCTGAAAGAAGTTGTAGCTAAGATGCCAGAATGTGAGAAAGGTAAGTTCGAATTATCGGACTTACCAAGACGCAGACTGGTCAGAGGGTCCGCTTGGATACCTGGAAACCAAGCGAGCTACGCCCACGTATCCGTGATCAAAACGGAGGTCTGGATACGAGTCAATGGCGGGTATACTCATATACCAAGGCTGTCTCGGCCTCTACCAAAGGAGCTGGTTCACACCTGGTGGTAGGTATGGACGTGGACTCGTTGAAGGTACTGAAGTCGAAGTACGGGTACCGTCCTCACTTACACCTGGGGAGAGTGCATTTTCGCATCCAGGACAAGGGAGAGGATAAGGTGTAGAGGTAGATTCGGTCACTAATCATGACAGAAATTACAATTACGCAGATTAACTTGCAGCATAGCAAATCGGCTACTGCATTACTATGCAGTAGTCATGCGAAACTGCAGACATGTCCTCACATAATACTAATTCAAGAACCATGGGTATGCTACAAACGTATCTGTGGCCTTGGTGCCATTAGGTGGGGACAAATCCTTAAATGTGAAGAGAGTAATCGACCGCGTGCTTGTATTATCATGCCGCGGATGATTGAATGCACAATGCTCAGACAATATTGTTCGCAAGACATTTTTGCTGCAAAAATAAAGTACTGGAAAGGTGGGAGTAGTGTCGAAACTATAATAGTGTCGGCCTACCTGCCGTACGACTCTACACCACCTCCTCCTTCAAAGAAATTAGTGGAAGTCGTCCAGAACACGGAATCCAGTGGTTTGGGACTTATAGTGGGCTGTGATGCAAATGCACAGAACATTGTATGGGGTAGCAGTAAATGTAATCCCCAACCAACAGGAGACAAGAAGTGATTGATCTTACGCTAACCAATAGGAAGGTGGCAGATCAGATCACCCAATGGCGAATTCTAGAAGAGGTCTCTCTCTCAGATCATCGCATTATCGAATTCCGGCTGGGTACTGACATTATGCCGATACCTAGTGGACGGAATCCGCGGAAGGCGGACTGTGATAGGTTTGGTGAGCTTCTTGAGGAGCGAGCAGACAAGGCAAGGCAGTCCTAATGCGGAATCCGAACGGTGAAGTGAAAAGCTTTTCATAGGCAATTTTTACTCTTGTAGGTTTGCCATTGCCTGCCAAGAGGTGGTGCCGTGTAGAAAAATTATTTTTTCTACTTTTTCACTGTGCGTAGCAGTCCACCGCACTTCCACTACGCCACAGCGACCACCAACAACAAAAATTGATATTGTACCATTCCTAAGATTGTGTATTTAAATTCTAAAGAATTAAAGAACTAATATAATTCACGCGTAGCTATCGAAGCGTACTCTGACGTACTCTCAATGAATAAATTGTTTTGGGTTGGTATTAAAAATTTTCATAATTTTATTAATATATTATTAAAATTAAAAACCTCAGGATTGCTGTGTGATTGCTCATTTGTGTTGATAACCAAGGAACTTTCTACTGGAGATCGCAATAATTATTTGAGATTGACCAAGAGTCAATTTGGTTATTTGTTAAAACACATTGAGTCCCAAATTCAGCGCTCTCACAAGCTGTTGAGAGAATTGATTCCTCCAGCCGAAAAATTAGCACTAATGTTATGGTTTCTTGCTACTGGTGGTTTTGTACTAATTGAAATATTTAATATTTTTAATGAAATGCTTAACCTTCTTTTTCAGGGGAATCTTTTATGAGTTTGAACTACCAAACGTGGTTATCAACTTCATTTATCAGCAAAACTATTCCTATGCGAGATAATGCATAAAAAATTTAAGGTATCTTATCTGTTATGCGGATAAATAAATAATAACTAAAATAAATAAATTTTTTTTATTATTATTTCTATTTGATTTTAACTACAAAGGTGCCAAAGGATGTGCCAATTCGCCGAAAAGTGGCAATTTCCAAATTTCCTCGGTGCTCAGAACGGGAAGCGCATTAACTTTCTACCACTCGGTAGAGACGGTGCCTATTTCCATAACTATAAAGGCACCAATAGCATAATTCTGTTGGCTTTAGTTGAGGCCAATTTGCCATTTCATTTACATAGATGTTGGCTGGAATGGGCGCGTAAACGATGCTGGCGTGTTCCACGAAAGCCAATTAAATCTAATTTTGGAGGAAGAAAAAGATTTTCCGCTAAGCTCAGCCGTTAGTAGGACACGTAATTGTAGGCGATGATACATTCCCTCTACAAGAACATAATAATGAAACCCTACCATACGAAAAACAAACAAAAACAAGTGTTCAACTTAAGACTTTCTTGAGCCAGACATGTTGTTGAGCATGCTTTCGGCATTCTTTCCTCGTATTTCTTTCAACTATGAACGTAAAGCTGAAACTGTTGAAGAGATTACGTTGGTATCTGTCGCGCTTCATAATTTTTTTTAACCACCGGCAGCAACATCATAAGTTATTACACAGAGACTCCGAGGGCAAGCAATAGTGCTGTGTCAGATGGACCATATAATCCACGGAAAGGAGAAGCTGCAGATATCAGGCAGCAATTCACCAGCTACTTCAATGAAGAATGTAATTGGACTGGCTTAAAGATAAAGTCCAAGCAATTACTAAGTTTTTTACATACTTAGTAATACTTACTTTTAATGGCATAACAGCCCATGGAGGGCCTAGGCCGAGCTTTTCGCATCCACTCATGTTGTGCGTGTTATATTTGTACATGAATGGAAGGGACCTACAGTTTAATGCCGAATCCGAACGGCGAAGTGAAAAGCTTTTCATAGCAAGTTTTACTCTTGTAGATTTGCCATTGCCTGCCAAGAGGTAGTGCTGTGTGGAAAATTTATTTTTTCTACTTTTTTGATTTTGCCTGTGCCGAGATTCGAACCCCGGACACTTTGCGTACCAGTCCAACGCATTACCACTACGCCACAGCGACCACTACATACTTAGTAATAGCTTGAAAAATAAAATAAAAGTAAGAATCACGTAAGGTTGTTTCAATTTATTAATTAACACAAAGAATATATGAATATATGTATAAAAAAATATATTACCTACATTACAAAAAGAAAAAAACTTTTATACTGAACACAATTAAAAAAAATTGTCACAGTGTAAACTCTAAATATAACTTACTACTTAGCTGGCACCACAATCAATGATCAGTCTTGGACGCCTCTGCTATGCTCGCGCTGGCGCCAGTTGATGATAAGGCCAAGTGCAGCCTGGTCTTGTTTCGACGGAGATTAGGACGTCTGTTGCTCCACCTTGGCTCGAATAAAACACCCTTCTAGCCGGAATGTTTTCTTCCATTCGCTCAACATGTCCCAGTCAGCGAAGTCGCTGGATTTTTATACACTTGACTATGTCAGTGTCAGCGTACAGCTAATGGTTTCATCTTATTCGGTACACGCCGTCCTGCATCCAAGACCATAGATCTCACGGAATATCTTCCTCTCGAACGCTCCTAACAGCCTCTCATCATTGGTGGTCAATGTCCACGCCATACATAAGGACAGGAAGGCTGTGGGTATTAAAGGGTATTATTACGTCGGTTTTCTCAATTGCCTACTGAGCCCGTAGTAACACCTGTAGGCAAGAGTTAATCTCCACTTGAACTTAAGGCTAACAGTATTGTAAGTGTTGATGCTGGATCCTAAGTAAATGAAATCCTGGACGACATCAAAAGTATAATTGCCAACAGTGACATTTTGACCAAGACACCATGACTCTTTGTTTGTTGACACGAAGTATTTCGTTTTGTCCTCGTTCACCACTAGACCCAGAGACCCACTAGACCCACTAGATAATACTAGAGATATCGATGTTCGCAGCTGGAATTATTTTCTCCTGCATAAGGTTAAAGAAGTCGCACGATAGGGAGTAACCTTGTCCGAAATATCTTTTGGTATCAAATGGCGCGGAGAGGTCTATCCCAATTTTCACTGAGCTGGTGGTATAGGTTAGTGTCATTTTGCAAAGACGAAATATTATATCTAAATATAAAAGCTAGTATTAATTTGTATCAAGACCACGAGTGCCATATTGTGTTAGCTCCAATGATTATAAAACCAAGCAAAATGAAAAATATGTATAATCGCTTTAAACCACATACTTGCACAAATGCAAAATATCAAATAACATTGGAAGAACTAAAATAAAATGGAAAATCTGTGCACTTAAAAGAACAAAACTACAAAAAATCGTGAAGTCCAAAAAATCCTCTATTCATTGACTCTTCCAAAATATCTCTTGGCACAAAATTTGATGTTGATGAAGTTGAGGCGAACCCGCTTCTTTTTTTTTATCAATTGTTTTCTGTCAATATTTGCTGATAACACTCTGCACCTCCATCACTGCTGCATTCGGTTTGAATTCCTCATCGACTTCTTCTAATTGTCCAGTCACTTGCTTCGCCAACCAGTCAAATTTTTTCTTCTTTTTTTTTCATTTATCAGCTTTTTTATTTGTCCTTTATAAGTTCAGTTGGCGCCATTTTGGGCTTCTTCAAGCAGTTTTCAGTACTGCTAGTAGATGCTTCGAAACACTCTTCAGCATTCTGAAATAGATCAAGATTGAGTAAACTTTATTGGAAACATTTTTCATAAATAAAATAATATATATATACCTAGTATACCAGTATACCATGTTTGTTGTACTGGGTCTTAATTGAGTGTGACTTTGCAAAAATTTAAGCTTTTCAAAGCACCATAATTTTGAGGTGTATATATTTATCATTAACCCTAGCCCCGCTTTTCTTCTTTTTTTTTTCTTCTACCGTAACACTTTTATTAATTGATTTTGCATTTCTGCAAGTATGTCATTTAACGCGGACGCTTTTTTTGTCTATTCCCGTGACGCATTGAAAGTCAATTTGTCTAAAAAATAATTAGTTAAAATATACATACGCATGCGTAACATTTAATTCAATAACTTACCTTTAAAATTGTTAAAATACAATTAACTTCTACAATACACAATTTTCAAGTATCGAAAAAGATCGCAAAATATCATAATATGACAGCGAGTTGAGAAAAATAATATGGAAACAAATTTCAAAAATATCAAACACAGAAGAGAAATTTGAAAATTATAAAAAGAAATGTAGAAAAGTTGACGGTACAGCAAACTCTTTAATCTCCCTCTCTCTTCTCACCTTTCTCACCTATATACACAAAAACTTGATTTCAAGACTTGACAAACAATTTGTCAAGTTTGGTTGCTAATGTTCTAGCCAACAATAGTTCTTGTATTACTCATTATCTTTGTGGTGCTACTCCCAAGGTTATGAATAAATTCTATGCAATAGAACGATCTTTGAATTTCTAAATACGGTTCGTCTGTTTTGCATGCTCAAATAAAATTTTTTTAGGCCTATAATTCATGTATATAATTAAAATGTTGGCGAGTGTTTGGGGGGGAAAATAAAATAATTTTTCAAGCATACAAACAGAGAATCCAAAAAGAGTTCGAAAAGAAATATGCTAGTAACAGGCAAGATTAGAACGGGACATCAAACAATGGTAACACCGTTCTTTTTTTTTTTAAATGTTGAAGTATCTATCAAATAAATTTTAATAAACAATTTTTTAATCTTACGAACATTGGCTAGTGGTAATAAAATAAATGTTACTACTTTATTATATATAAATATATATATATATATGGTGGTCGCTGGGGCGTAGTGGTAGTGCGTTGGACTGCTACGCAGAGTGTCCGGGGTTCGAATCTCAAAATCAAAAAGTAGAAAAATGATTTTTCTACACGGCACCACCTCTTGGCAGGCAATGGCAAACCTACAAGAGTAAAAATTGCCTATGAAAAGGTTTTCACTTCGCCGTTCGGATTCGGCATTAAACTGTAGGTCCCTTC
This sequence comes from Palloptera scutellata, assembly GCA_958295655.1. NCBI lineage: Eukaryota > Metazoa > Arthropoda > Insecta > Diptera > Pallopteridae > Palloptera > Palloptera scutellata. The sequence continues at coordinate 15,496,572 of OY282453.1, forward strand.
GATTCATGTACAAATATAACACGCACAACATGAGTGGATGCAAAAGCTCGGCCTAGGCCCTCCATGGGCTGTTGTGCCATTAAAAGTAAGTAATATATATATATATATATACATATATATATATATATATATTATTATATATATTAAACAATATCTATGATATTAATTCATGGGTGCGAAATTGATCGAATTTGCACTCGAGGCTAGCCATAAAGAGTTTCGAAAGTGTCGACTGGAAGAAACTCAAGAGAATCAAGTAATAACTTTTTTCCGAAGTTAACTACGAAAACTCTATTACAACCAATTTGTCACAAGATTTTATTGAAGAAAGTGATAGCGATTGACTAACTTTCAATTTTGTTTGCGCATTTTTATGATATCTAAGGATTATAACAATAAATGAATTTGGATTTATGTATTTAATATAATATTTTTACCACATACTATACTCGTACATATATTTTATTCTTCTTTGTAATAAAAATATTGCTCCCTTTTAAAAGATGATAAAATAAGTGTATATAGCGATTTTTATTAATGAAGGGCTATTACTTTGGGAATTATCGCTAACTTTTGAAGTAGGTGTGCTAGCCCGCCCATTTTGTTTAGCTTTAAAAAATGTTTGTGGCTAGCTTCTGCACCAAATGTAATCATTCTCCGACTTAATATGGATGAATTATTTGGTTTTGAAGAAATTTTTTGTGTGGAAGGTAAAATCCAATTTTTCATGAAAATACCATGTGTTCCAAATTTTAACAAAATCAAGCAACGTTTACTATTTTTAACCACCGCTTGTATGAACTCGTTAAACTGTGCGGTATCCGGTCTGAAGCAAACATCAGTCTTTTCTGCCAAAGAAATTTGTTTTTTAATTTGGAAAAATTATTTTTCTCGAATTTGTCATCTTGTGAGATTATATTTTGTGTACTAATCAGGCTTAATGAACGTTAAGTTTGCCATAGAGAGAAGAACAACAATGTACGATCGATTCGAAACCAGCCATGATCACTCATCAGTGATCTTGGTGGTAAATCTTTGTGTTTCAATAATCCATATAAGTTACTCAAATACGAAAAGGTAATCTAGAATTACTATGACAAGAATAATATACAATATTTTCACTGAATGGTATTATTTAAACATACTTTCAGTTACAAAAAGCGTTGCACATCATCCACTTTGATGTATTGTCAAAGGCGCTACAATTCGTCAGACTGCACTCAAAGCTCATTATAACTGTCAGCAATATCAGCACACCAAAGTAGGTCAAAAATTGTTTAGGTCAACCCACGTAGAAGAGTTTGATAATTTCAAAAAAGAATTATCGTTGGTCAGCGGAATTGATAATTCGGAATTAACAAAATCGGACAAATTGTGTTGAACGATGAGAGAGTTTATCATGAACTGACGAATTTTTTATTGTTGAAGAATTGTTGAAATATTCTAAAATACTAAATATTGTTTTTATATTTTCAACAAAAATTTAAACTAATAATATATTTAATACCTTGATGAACAATCAAGTTGTAATAACTAGGTAAAAATTGACAGATAGTGACTTTATTAAATTTTTAACGAAAGTGGTTTCAAAGGAGGCAAAATGCAAAATGGTTTCAAAGAATGCACGGTGAAATTGGTGCAAATAAATGATTCAATTTCATGTAATGGTGGAGTGAAAATGTAAACATTAAATGGTTTTGTAATCAATGTACATTATTTGATACAAATACAAAATTTATTGAAATAAAACATTCAGAGAGGGCTGTGCGTTACTCAAATACGAACAGGTAATCTAGAATTTCTATGACAAGAATAATATACAATATTTTCACTGAATGGTATTATTTAAACATACATATCACCCTATACTATGTAATAAATGATAAAGGTATATTATTTACATTTATTCCCTTATTACTATTCAACACATAACGGTCAGAATTATTTTCTGAAACTAGCGTTACGGTGGGTAGTCAGATTTTTGTTTGTATAAGCAATACAAGGAAAAATGTTTTTTGTATATTTATTGAAGCGTGCACTGTTATGGTTTAAGTATTTGACAGCAAAATCATTTTTTCACCAAATTACGTCTTCCAACCTACCTGATGTTTTTAGTAAAACGACTGTGGTATCAAGGAACCTCATTTCATTAAAATAAATGAGGCTCGTATCAATACCAAACTCACCTGACAAGTCGGGCGTTTTGCAGCTGTCCACTTTTGTTTTCTTTAAAACATAAGCTGTTCGGAAATGCTTAATTTTCTTTTTTGTTCACTTTAATGCTCGAAGTAATGGTCCTAAGTCAGACTTTCTTTCTTCTTTTTTTCTTTTTAATGGCACAACAGCCCATGGAGGGCCTAGGCCGAGCTTTTTCGTATCCACTCATGTTGTTCGTGTTATATTTGTACATGAATGGAAAGGACCTACAGTTTTATGTCGAAACCGAACGGCGAGTGTAGGTTTGCCATTGCCTGTCAAGAGGTGGTGCTGTGTAGAAAAATATATTTTTATACTTTTTGATTTTGCCTGTACCGAGATTCGAACCCCGGACACTCTGCGTAACAGTCCAATGCCCTACCACAACGCCACAGCGACCACACACTTTGGCTTTCACCATAGCAAATTTAGCTTAAATAATGCTCTGTATAAAGCCTACTCCCCTCCTTCCTCTTGCTAATCCATGTATTTAACTATTGTTATATAATATAAAAAAAATTAAATAAAATTAAAAAAAAATTAAATAACAACAACAAAATTAACGGCATCACCTCCTGGCAGGCAATGGCAAACCTACAAGAGTAAAAATTGCCTATGAAAAGCTTTTCACTTCGCCGTTCGGATTCGGCATTAAACTGTAGGTCCATTCCATTCATGTACAAATATAACACGCACAACATGAGTGGATGCGAAAAGCTTGTCCTTTGGCGCTACATGCGGTCATAGTCGAAACTGATAAACTGGAGCGAAAATTTAGTTCCTTATTTATTTATATTACAGAGGGGATAATGTTATCGGGTATAAAATATATCCTAGGCAGTGAAGGAATTGTGGTCGCTGTGGTGTAGTGGTAGTGCGTTGGACTGCTACGCAGAGTGTCCGGGGTTCGAATCTCGGCACATGCAAAATAAAAAAGTAGAAAAGATAATTTTTCTACCCGGCACCACCTCTTGACAGGCAATGGCAAACCTACAAGAGTAAAAATTGCTATGAAAAGCTTTTCACTTCGCCGTTCGGATTCGGCATTAAACTGTAGGTCCCTTCCATTCATGTACAAATATAACATGAGTGGATGCGAAAAGCTCGGCCTAGGCCCTCCATGGGTTGTTGTGCCATTAAAAGTAAGTAAAGCAGTGAAGGAATTCGCTTTCTGGAATATGTTATGAATTAACATTTACTGACATTGAGCTCGAGAAAATTTTTATCGCACCATTTTGAAAAATTATTCAAGTCATCTTGTAGTGGGCGATAGTCAAGGGGTATTAGAATGTGTCGGTAAATTTTCATGTCATCAGCATAGATAGAGAGCTGAGAGTTTTTGATGATATAATCTACATCGTTAATTGTGAGGACAAAAATCAAGGGACCAAGGTGGCTCGTTGAGGTACACCGGATGTGGCAACAAAGGGTTTAGATGTGGATGATCCAGATTGAAAACCTAAAACGTTGAGTTTAAGAAAGATATTACCATGCGAAATTTTATCAAAAGCCTTACTGAAGTCGGTAGCAATTACATCGACTTCTTTGCCGTCCTCCAATGCACACAGGGTGCTGGATACAAATTCGGTTAAGTTAGTTGTTGTTGTTGATCTGTAGTTTAGAAATCCGTGCTGTTTAGGTGAGGAAATAGATTTACAATGGAAAAACATTGCATCATAAACTATGCTTTCGAAAAGCATAGGTATACAGGAAAGCTTAGCGATTGGTCGATAGTTCGAAATTTCATTTTTTCTACCCTTTTTGTGAAGTGGAGTAATGATAGAACTCTTCGAGGGTATGGGAAAAAAGTCTTGTGAGGTAGAAAGTTGGAATAGAGTCCATATTGGTTGCGCTAAGACGTTTTGACATTATTTTATAAATATTGCAGGCAAGCCATCTGGGCTCTCGGCCCTAAGTGTACTCGTTCCTAAGTGTTTGTATCTTCTCTTTTACAACTTCAAGAGGTATTTCGATTGAAGTTAGAGATGTTTGGGAGCAATTACATGTACGAAAAGTAATCAAGGTTAGTACATGCCTGGTGAAAGACTGGTTAAAGAAATGGGCAAACAAATTTGTAATTTCCTTTGGGTTGTCTGAGGAGGTGTCACCCAATTTCAAAGTAGCCGGGCAACTATCTGATTTCCTTTTCACGTTAACAAAGCGGAAACAACTTTTAGGGTCAGAGGTGAGGTTGGACTGCATTTGGTTTAAGTATGACAGGTAAAGAGGTTCACAGAGTTAAGAAAAATTTTTATACATGTACAATTTGGAAATTTTAAAAGTCAGAAACAGAACGAGATTGTACGTAGGCACGCCATAGTTTATTCCTTTAATTACGAAGTTCTCGCAAATCCTTGTTGTACTGTAGTAGGGAGGGGACGATGAAAAGTATTTCTGGGGAACTAAAGGGACAGATTGTTGAATGCAATTGAAAATTTCACAATAAAACAAAGTAATTGCATCATCGATAGCTATATGTTTGCACTCAAATATAAGCTGGAAGTTAACTTTGCTGATTAAACTATTTAATTCTTCGAAGTTCGCCTTACGAAAATTGAATCTGTATGAGTACTCCGAGTTTAGTACTTTATTAACATTGATAGAAGTGGGTGATACTTAATAATCTAAGTTTGAGAGAAGATGGTGGCTCTCTGATGTAATTCAATTGTTGGCATCTGAAACGAAAACAAGGTCAAGTTGACGGTAAAAGTTATTAGTAATACCACTTAAGTTTTTTTTAATTTTTTTTTTTTATTGATACATTCAACACACAGGGTGTACCCCTGTGTGTGAATGCAGAGCATTGTATTGAGTGGAAGGAAGATTGATAGGTGGGAGAAAGAAGGAGGGAGAATGAGAGAGGGAAGCAATCACACAGGACACCGATAAAGACTAGACAGTCATTGTGGCAAGTGTTATGCCTTTACCACAATGAACTTCAGTTTATCAGTTCGACTATGACCGCATGTAGCGCCAAAGGCCAAGCTTTTCGCATCCACTCATGTTTAGCGTCTTATATGTGTACATGAATGGAAGGGACCTACAGTTTAATGCCGAATCCGAACGGCGAAGTGAAAAGCTTTTCATAGCCAATTTTTACTCTTTTAGGTTTACCTGCCCTGTATAAATTTTGATGTTGTTACTTTTTTTTTATTTTTTATTTTTTTATTTTGCCTGTGCCGAGATTCAAACCCCTGACAGTCTGCGTAACAGTCCAACGCACTTAACGCTACAGCGACCAATGGAAAAAATCAGAGTTTAAGAGACAGTCAGTAAAAAGAATTTCCTTGTCTGAGCAGGGATTAGACGCGAAATAATACGATTCGTCATTAGATTGCACCCATTTGAGATTAGGAAGGTTAAAATCCCCAACACTTATGACAGTGTCCGAGGGATCAACAGCATCTAATATAGAATCAAAAGCATATAGAGCCTATTGATAGCCATTAATAGGTTGAGAGGGATGAATATAACAGCAGAATATGTAAAAGTAGCGTTTTATGATAGTTATTTTGACGCAAATATACTTAAAATAGGCCGTATGCGAGCAATTAATAAATGCCGGGTCGAAATGATTATGTACTGCCACAAGGACGCCACGACCGGAGGAATTGTCTTCTTTGCTGAGACCGTCGTCTCGGAAGACCTCAAAGTCAGCGGTAAATAATTCTGTATCTTTGTAATCGGAACACAAGTTGGTTTCAGAAAGAGCAAATACGTGGTAGGGAAGCTTTTGGGAGTTTAGAAACTGTGTGGAGATTTTAGTACGTAGCCCTCTTACATTCTGGTAGTATATAGATGCAATTTGAGAAGGGCTTGTGGGAAGTGGATTAGGAGCGAACAAACGAACAAAGATTTTTCTCAGCTCACTTGGATTAAGTAGTTGTGAGGTCTTCTTGATTTATTGATACTAGTACGCTTGCTTTAGTAATACCATCTATGCAAATAGAATTCGATTTATCGTGCAGATAGGCAAGATAGATACGTACGTTTTCGTAAATTCTGCGATCCCTCAAACGAGATAGGATAAACCGGTTATCGTCACTGTTATCTGTAAGTTTTTTGGTAAGTTTACTTATAGGTGGGAGGAGTGGGTCTAAAAAGGCTGGTAGTGCATCATGCGGGCTTCGGGAGGGCTTTGAAGAACTAATATCATTTTTTTCACTAGGGGATATTGAGGAGGGAGATGTCGGATTTAGAACGTGAGAACGAATAAAATTTAGGTAATTAACGGTGGGAAGAATTTGCCGTCTGAAGTGGAGAAGGAGAGGGATTCGACGATAAATTAAAGGATACGCGATTACGTTGAGTAGTTGAGCGTTTAGTAGTGGGTTTAGCAGGGCGAAGTGTGCTTTGTGATGTAGTAGATGTATTAATAGGAGTATTTGAGGGTTGGATTGATTGTGGAGAAAAATAAGGAAAAATATTAGTTTTAAATTTCCAGTTCGGATCAAGGGTGGAATTATTTTCAAGGCTAGCTGAGCACTTGGTTTATTAGACTTAAGATTAGGCTTACGAGTATTATTTGATTATTTTGATGACTTAAATTTAGGTTGTGTTTGGTTTCCTTTCGGCTTCGTGACAACCATTTTCCTTAGCAAGGTAACACTTCCCTGTGCAGTTAGAAACATCCATTCGAACTTAGACGGAATGTTTATTTTATAACTACAAGCCGTTTCTCATTAAGTTATATTGTTGATGAATTTCTGGAGAAAGAATTTACAGACCCAAGAAGCTGCAGCATTTCGGAGAATGCCTTTGAGGAATAACGTGGTAAAATCCTAGTGATTGTCACTGCGAAACTTTTTGAGACTATCTTCCCATTCAGAAGGTGTTCACGTTGTACCAAATTGGTTAATTAAATTGCGTGGAACGGGTGCAGGGTGACGAGTTTCGACGCCATGTCCTTTAGAGGCAGTATAGTCAGCAGATAACCCGGTAGCCGGAAGATCCGTTATTGGAAGTAGGGGGATGTGGGCAGCAGGCTGGAGAGACGGGCACAGTGGCATGTCGGCTATTGTTTCCATCAATTCGGAATGTATTGACGTTGACATGTTGGCTGTTGTTTCCATTAATTCCGCTTGAATTGATGAGTTGTACAGGGAAGTTGGAGGCTGGATAACATCACCGATTTCCGCAAGCGTAGACCGAGTAGCGGAAAGCTCATCACTGATATCGTTGATTCTATGGATCAGTGTTTGTATTAAAGGGCCCGACATTTGAGGGGAAACAGTGGAAATTTTAGGTGGTGAAGATGATGAGGATGATTGAAGAAATACATCAATAACCTGTTGCAGCGATTTGATATTTTTGCTGATTTCGGCAATGGACGAGGCATCCTTAGCATCCCAGGTCTGGAGTATTTTTTTAATTTCTTCAAGTAAGTTCTCTCTGACAGGCTTGTTTTTGGACAATGCACATGTAAGACTATCGAAGCATCGTGCCATTTCTTTAAAAGCTTTCCTCATTGGCCAAGGATTGTGTGTGTGCTTTAAAATTAGGTTATCGTTATCGTTGTCGTAGTTAAGCCTCTCGATGTGACCCACAATATTGTCGTACATACACTTTAATAACTTCTCCATACTCTGGCAATCGGTACGTATAAAATGCTCTTCAAGATATGGATGATACCAATTTCTAGGGGCATCCATACATACACCATGGAGCTTTCGGTTACAAAAAGCTTTGCACATCATCCACTTTGATGTATTGTCAAAGGCGCTACAATTCGTCAGACTGCACTCAAAGCTCATTATAACTGTCAGCAATATCAGCACACCAAAGTAGGTCAAAAATTGTTTAGGTCAACCCACGTAGAAGAGTTTGATAATTTCAAAAAAGAATTATCGTTGGTCAGCGGAATTGATAATTCGGAATTAACAAAATCGGACAAATTGTGTTGAACGATGAGAGAGTTTATCATGAACTGACGAATTTTTTATTGTTGAAGAATTGTTGAAATATTCTAAAATACTAAATATTGTTTTTATATTTTCAACAAAAATTTAAACTAATAATATATTTAATACCTTGATGAACAATCAAGTTGTAATAACTAGGTAAAAATTGACAGATAGTGACTTTATTAAATTTTTAACGAAAGTGGTTTCATAGGAGGCAAAATGCAAAATGGTTTCAAAGAATGCACGGTGAAATTGGTGCAAATAAATGATTCAATTTCATGTAATGGTGGAGTGAAAATGTAAACATTAAATGGTTTTGTAATCAATGTACATTATCTGATACAAATACAAAATTTATTGAAATAAAACATTCAGAGAGGGCTGTGCGTTACTCAAATACGAACAGGTAATCTAGAATTTCTATGACAAGAATAATATACAATATTTTCACTGAATGGTATTATTTAAACATACATATCACCCTATACTATGTAATAAATGATAAAGGTATATTATTTACATTTATTCCCTTATTACTATTCAACACATAACGGTCAGAATTATTTTCTGAAACTAGCGTTACGGTGGGTAGTCAGATTTTTGTTTGTATAAGCAATACAAGGAAAAATGTTTTTTGTATATTTATTGAAGCGTGCACTGTTATGGTTTAAGTATTTGACAGCAAAATCATTTTTTCACCAAATTACGTCTTCCAACCTACCTGATGTTTTTAGTAAAACGACTGTGGTATCAAGGAACCTCATTTCATTAAAATAAATGAGGCTCGTATCAATACCAAACTCACCTGACAAGTCGGGCGTTTTGCAGCTGTCCACTTTTGTTTTCTTTAAAACATAAGCTGTTCGGAAATGCTTAATTTTCTTTTTTGTTCACTTTAATGCTCGAAGTAATGGTCCTAAGTCAGACTTTCTTTCTTCTTTTTTTCTTTTTAATGGCACAACAGCCCATGGAGGGCCTAGGCCGAGCTTTTTCGTATCCACTCATGTTGTTCGTGTTATATTTGTACATGAATGGAAAGGACCTACAGTTTTATGTCGAAACCGAACGGCGAGTGTAGGTTTGCCATTGCCTGTCAAGAGGTGGTGCTGTGTAGAAAAATATATTTTTATACTTTTTGATTTTGCCTGTACCGAGATTCGAACCCCGGACACTCTGCGTAACAGTCCAATGCCCTACCACAACGCCACAGCGACCACACACTTTGGCTTTCACCATAGCAAATTTAGCTTAAATAATGCTCTGTATAAAGCCTACTCCCCTCCTTCCTCTTGCTAATCCATGTATTTAACTATTGTTATATAATATAAAAAAAATTAAATAAAATTAAAAAAAAATTAAATAACAACAACAAAATTAACGGCATCACCTCCTGGCAGGCAATGGCAAACCTACAAGAGTAAAAATTGCCTATGAAAAGCTTTTCACTTCGCCGTTCGGATTCGGCATTAAACTGTAGGTCCATTCCATTCATGTACAAATATAACACGCACAACATGAGTGGATGCGAAAAGCTTGTCCTTTGGCGCTACATGCGGTCATAGTCGAAACTGATAAACTGGAGCGAAAATTTAGTTCCTTATTTATTTATATTACAGAGGGGATAATGTTATCGGGTATAAAATATATCCTAGGCAGTGAAGGAATTGTGGTCGCTGTGGTGTAGTGGTAGTGCGTTGGACTGCTACGCAGAGTGTCCGGGGTTCGAATCTCGGCACATGCAAAATCAAAAAGTAGAAAAGATAATTTTTCTACCCGGCACCACCTCTTGACAGGCAATGGCAAACCTACAAGAGTAAAAATTGCTATGAAAAGCTTTTCACTTCGCCGTTCGGATTCGGCATTAAACTGTAGGTCCCTTCCATTCATGTACAAATATAACATGAGTGGATGCGAAAAGCTCGGCCTAGGCCCTCCATGGGTTGTTGTGCCATTAAAAGTAAGTAAAGCAGTGAAGGAATTCGCTTTCTGGAATATGTTATGAATTAACATTTACTGACATTGAGCTCGAGAAAATTTTTATCGCACCATTTTGAAAAATTATTCAAGTCATCTTGTAGTGGGCGATAGTCAAGGGGTATTAGAATGTGTCGGTAAATTTTCATGTCATCAGCATAGATAGAGAGCTGAGAGTTTTTGATGATATAATCTACATCGTTAATTGTGAGGACAAAAATCAAGGGACCAAGGTGGCTCGTTGAGGTACACCGGATGTGGCAACAAAGGGTTTAGATGTGGATGATCCAGATTGAAAACCTAAAACGTTGAGTTTAAGAAAGATATTACCATGCGAAATTTTATCAAAAGCCTTACTGAAGTCGGTAGCAATTACATCGACTTCTTTGCCGTCCTCCAATGCACACAGGGTGCTGGATACAAATTCGGTTAAGTTAGTTGTTGTTGTTGATCTGTAGTTTAGAAATCCGTGCTGTTTAGGTGAGGAAATAGATTTACAATGGAAAAACATTGCATCATAAACTATGCTTTCGAAAAGCATAGGTATACAGGAAAGCTTAGCGATTGGTCGATAGTTCGAAATTTCATTTTTTCTACCCTTTTTGTGAAGTGGAGTAATGATAGAACTCTTCGAGGGTATGGGAAAAAAGTCTTGTGAGGTAGAAAGTTGGAATAGAGTCCATATTGGTTGCGCTAAGACGTTTTGACATTATTTTATAAATATTGCAGGCAAGCCATCTGGGCTCTCGGCCCTAAGTGTACTCGTTCCTAAGTGTTTGTATCTTCTCTTTTACAACTTCAAGAGGTATTTCGATTGAAGTTAGAGATGTTTGGGAGCAATTACATGTACGAAAAGTAATCAAGGTTAGTACATGCCTGGTGAAAGACTGGTTAAAGAAATGGGCAAACAAATTTGTAATTTCCTTTGGGTTGTCTGAGGAGGTGTCACCCAATTTCAAAGTAGCCGGGCAACTATCTGATTTCCTTTTCACGTTAACAAAGCGGAAACAACTTTTAGGGTCAGAGGTGAGGTTGGACTGCATTTGGTTTAAGTATGACAGGTAAAGAGGTTCACAGAGTTAAGAAAAATTTTTATACATGTACAATTTGGAAATTTTAAAAGTCAGAAACAGAACGAGATTGTACGTAGGCACGCCATAGTTTATTCCTTTAATTACGAAGTTCTCGCAAATCCTTGTTGTACTGTAGTAGGGAGGGGACGATGAAAAGTATTTCTGGGGAACTAAAGGGACAGATTGTTGAATGCAATTGAAAATTTCACAATAAAACAAAGTAATTGCATCATCGATAGCTATATGTTTGCACTCAAATATAAGCTGGAAGTTAACTTTGCTGATTAAACTATTTAATTCTTCGAAGTTCGCCTTACGAAAATTGAATCTGTATGAGTACTCCGAGTTTAGTACTTTATTAACATTGATAGAAGTGGGTGATACTTAATAATCTAAGTTTGAGAGAAGATGGTGGCTCTCTGATGTAATTCAATTGTTGGCATCTGAAACGAAAACAAGGTCAAGTTGACGGTAAAAGTTATTAGTAATACCACTTAAGTTTTTTTTAATTTTTTTTTTTTATTGATACATTCAACACACAGGGTGTACCCCTGTGTGTGAATGCAGAGCATTGTATTGAGTGGAAGGAAGATTGATAGGTGGGAGAAAGAAGGAGGGAGAATGAGAGAGGGAAGCAATCACACAGGACACCGATAAAGACTAGACAGTCATTGTGGCAAGTGTTATGCCTTTACCACAATGAACTTCAGTTTATCAGTTCGACTATGACCGCATGTAGCGCCAAAGGCCAAGCTTTTCGCATCCACTCATGTTTAGCGTCTTATATGTGTACATGAATGGAAGGGACCTACAGTTTAATGCCGAATCCGAACGGCGAAGTGAAAAGCTTTTCATAGCCAATTTTTACTCTTTTAGGTTTACCTGCCCTGTATAAATTTTGATGTTGTTACTTTTTTTTTATTTTTTATTTTTTTATTTTGCCTGTGCCGAGATTCAAACCCCTGACAGTCTGCGTAACAGTCCAACGCACTTAACGCTACAGCGACCAATGGAAAAAATCAGAGTTTAAGAGACAGTCAGTAAAAAGAATTTCCTTGTCTGAGCAGGGATTAGACGCGAAATAATACGATTCGTCATTAGATTGCACCCATTTGAGATTAGGAAGGTTAAAATCCCCAACACTTATGACAGTGTCCGAGGGATCAACAGCATCTAATATAGAATCAAAAGCATATAGAGCCTATTGATAGCCATTAATAGGTTGAGAGGGACGAATATAACAGCAGAATATGTAAAAGTAGCGTTTTATGATAGTTATTTTGACGCAAATATACTTAAAATAGGCCGTATGCGAGCAATTAATAAATGCCGGGTCGAAATGATTATGTACTGCCACAAGGACGCCACGACCGGAGGAATTGTCTTCTTTGCTGAGACCGTCGTCTCGGAAGACCTCAAAGTCAGCGGTAAATAATTCTGTATCTTTGTAATCGGAACACAAGTTGGTTTCAGAAAGAGCAAATACGTGGTAGGGAAGCTTTTGGGAGTTTAGAAACTGTGTGGAGATTTTAGTACGTAGCCCTCTTACATTCTGGTAGTATATAGATGCAATTTGAGAAGGGCTTGTGGGAAGTGGATTAGGAGCGAACAAACGAACAAAGATTTTTCTCAGCTCACTTGGATTAAGTAGTTGTGAGGTCTTCTTGATTTATTGATACTAGTACGCTTGCTTTAGTAATACCATCTATGCAAATAGAATTCGATTTATCGTGCAGATAGGCAAGATAGATACGTACGTTTTCGTAAATTCTGCGATCCCTCAAACGAGATAGGATAAACCGGTTATCGTCACTGTTATCTGTAAGTTTTTTGGTAAGTTTACTTATAGGTGGGAGGAGTGGGTCTAAAAAGGCTGGTGGTGCATCATGCGGGCTTCGGGAGGGCTTTGAAGAACTAATATCATTTTTTTCACTAGGGGATATTGAGGAGGGAGATGTCGGATTTAGAACGTGAGAACGAATAAAATTTAGGTAATTAACGGTGGGAAGAATTTGCCGTCTGAAGTGGAGAAGGAGAGGGATTCGACGATAAATTAAAGGATACGCGATTACGTTGAGTAGTTGGGCGTTTAGTAGTGGGTTTAGCAGGGCGAAGTGTGCTTTGTGATGTAGTAGATGTATTAATAGGAGTATTTGAGGGTTGGATTGATTGTGGAGAAAAATAAGGAAATATATTAGTTTTAAATTTCCAGTTCGGATCAAGGGTGGAATTATTTTCAAGGCTAGCTGAGCACTTGGTTTATTAGACTTAAGATTAGGCTTACGAGTATTATTTGATTATTTTGATGACTTAAATTTAGGTAGTGTTTGGTTTCCTTTCGGCTTCGTGACAACCATTTTCCTTAGCAAGGTAACACTTCCCTGTGCAGTTAGAAACATCCATTCGAACTTAGACGGAATGTTTAATTTATAACTACAAGCCGTTTCTCATTAAGTTATATTGTTGGTGAATTTCTGGAGAAAGAATTTACAGACCCAAGAAGCTGCAGCATTTCGGAGAATGCTTTTGAGGAATAACGTGGTAAAATCCTAGTGATTGTCACTGCGAAACTTTTTGAGACTATCTGCATTGAACGGCTGCAGGGTGACGAGTTTCGACTCCATGTCCTTTAGAGGCAGTATAGTCAGCAGATAACCCGGTAGCCGGAAGATCCGTTATTGGAAGTAGGGGGATGTGGGCAGCAGGCTGGAGAGACGGGCACAGTGGCATGTCGGCTATTGTTTCCATCAATTCCGCTTGAATTGATGAGTTGTACAGGGAAGTTGGAGGCTGGATAACATCACCGATTTCCGCAAGCGTAGACCGAGTAGCGAAAAGCTCATCACTGATATCGTTGATTCTATGGATCAGTGTTTGTATTAAAGGGCCCGACATTTGAGGGGAAACAGTGGAAATTTTAGGTGGTGAAGATGATGAGGATGATTGAAGAAATACATCAATAACCTGTTGCAGCGATTTGATATTTTTGCTGATTTCGGCAATGGACGAGGCATCCTTAGCATCCCAGGTCTGGAGTATTTTTTTAATTTCTTCAAGTAAGTTCTCTCTGACAGGCTTGTTTTTGGACAATGCACATGTAAGACTATCGAAGCATCGTGCCATTTCTTTAAAAGCTTTCCTCATTGGCCAAGGATTGTGTGTGTTCTTTAAAATTAGGTTATCGTTATCGTTGTCGTAGTTAAGCCTCTCGATGTGACCCACAATATTGTCGTATATACACTTTAATAACTTCTCCATACTCTGGCAATCGGTACGTATAAAATGCTCTTCAAGATATGGATGATACCAATTTCTAGGGGCATCCATACATACACCATGGAGCTTTCGGTTACAAAAAGCTTTGCACATCATCCACTTTGATGTATTGTCAAAGGCGCTACAATTCGACAGACTGCACTCAAAGCTAATTATAACTGTCAGCAATATCAGCACACCAAAGTAGGTCAAAAATTGTTTAGGTCAACCCACGTAGAAGAGTTTGATAATTTCAAAAAAGAATTATCGTTGGTCAGCGGAATTAATAATTCGGAATTAACAAAATCGGACAAATTGTGTTGAACGATGAGAGAGTTTATCATGAACTGACGAATTTTTTATTGTTGAAGAATGGTTGAAATATTCTAAAATACTAAATATTGTTTTTATATTTTCAACAAAAATTTAAACTAATAATATATTTAATACCTTGATGAACAATCAAGTTGTAATAACTAGGTAAAAATTGACAGATAGTGACTTTATTAAATTTTTAACGAAAGTGGTTTCAGAGGAGGCAAAATGCAAAATAGTTTCAAAGAATGCACGGTGAAATTGGTGCAAATAAATGATTCAATTTCATGTAATGGTGGAGTGAAAATGTAAACATTAAATGGTTTAGTAATCAATGTACATTATCTGATACAAATACAAAATTTATTGAAATAAAACATTCAGAGAGGGCTGTGCGCATTCCTCGTGTGGATCCAAAAAACTAGCTTTTCCGACCTTGCTTTTGAGATGGATAGAGTCATATATTACTAGCCGGAAACAAACAGTGATTTTCCAAAATGCCGTATCAAAAAGCATTGCTGTTACTTCCGGAGTTTTCCTCAAAGGAGCCATCTGGGAGAACTTTATTATTTCCTCTGCTTATCTATGATTTGCCATCTGTTATTCGAAATTGCAAAATTGTAATGTATGTTGATGATGTAAAGTTGTTCTTATCTTACAACTCTATAATCCAACAAAAGCTTCTGCAAGAAGATCTTGATAATTTTTCAAACTGGTGCCGATTAAACTTGATTTAGTAACATCATCTGGATAAATATAAGTTTATGACATTTACAAGGAGACAACCTATGTCTGCTAAATATTCTTTACAGGATCAGACTCTGAGTCATGTATTGATATTTGTTGATTTGGGTGTAACAATGGACTCCAAATTAAGTTTTAACTTACATATCAACTCGTGTGTGAACAAAGCTAAAAGTTCGGATTTATTAAACGCTGGTCAAAGAAGGTTAACGACGGTCCGTTCGGAATCCTTAAGAAAAAAAAAAAAAAAAAAAAAAGTACAAAAGTGCGATCAAAACAAGATCGGGAAAGCTGAAATGAAAGACATTATCGAAGAAGCAATGTTCCAAAAATTCAACCAAGTGAAAATCAATGTAGCTACAGAATTTAATACACTTCTTGAGCATTATGTAGATGTTAAAATAAATCAAATTAAAAAAGACATAATAAGTGAATTGGCAAAAACAATAGAAAAAAATAATAAAAAACTAAACGAAGTATGTTCGGGTGTAAACCGCAAAAATGAAAATATTAAAATTTCATATGCATAAGCAGCAACGCTAAGGCTGTGGTTATATTCAAATGTTACTCGGCGAACACCATGCAATTGTTGTTGCCCGAACACGAAAAAAGAGCTTTTACTCACTCTCACACCGAACACGATATGCTGCGTGAAATGCAGCGAGCACGCCGAGTATTCAGAGTGTCAAGTAGTTATTCTACAAAAAAAGAACAAAAATTTATGTAAAATAGAAGGAAAATATGCAAACCTGTACATCGCTATTTTCATATGCAGAAAAGCGAAGTTGCGAATGTTTTTAGTTCTTAAAAGTGAATATTAAATATATTATTCATAAAACTATTGGAGAGAAATCATATTATTCTCATAATTTTTTTTTTTTTTTTAATTTCATATTGATTAAATCGTTAAAATTTTTTTGGTATACCATTTAGTGTTAAAAAAATAGTATTACAAAAAAACTGAATCTCGACAAAAACAAACTCTGTAACGAACACCAATGTAACCACTAGACCCAGCACGAGAGTAAAATATGATGTGTTCGTCGAACAGCGAACACCAGTATAACCAGCACATAATAGAACCAACAGAAGGTCTTGTGAGCCCAGTGACAGAAATTAGCAGCGGCGGTATAATTGTGGAATGCAAAAGAAAGGAGGCGTATGAACAGGTGCAGCAGAAGATTACGAATCAAATTGGAAACGACTACGACATGGAGAAAACGAGAGAAAAGAAGGAAATAAAAAAAGTATTTAAAGTTATCGGTTTATCAGAGAGGCTAAGCAGTGAGCGCTTAGCTGAATGTATTACTAAACAAAATAACATATGTGAGGGTAAAGAATTTAAAGTTCTGAAGATTTTTGTAAACTTGAACAGAAGAGAAGAATGATATAATGCTCTTATTGAAACAGATATAGCAACACATGAAAATATTTTAAAACAAAAGAGAATTAGTGTAGAGTGGGACTCATTCATTGTTTTTGATTATGTACGGGTATTAAGATGCTTTAAATGCTTGGGATATAATCACAAGGCTGGTGAATGTATTAATAAAAAGCTTGTAGAAAATGCGGAGGTAATCATGATGTAAAAGATTGTAATTCGAATGTGTATAAATGTATAAATTGTTGTGAATTAGTCCAAACAAAAACTTTTAGATGTTGATGTGCATCATTTTGCTTTTAGTAGAGAATGTCCAGCATACAAAAGATACTTTGAAAGTAAAGCCAACACTCGCAAGTAGCAATCAACAAATACTTACTTAAATTGTTTATATCTCAATGTTAACAGTATTTTATGTAATAAAAATGAGTTAGAGAAACTGATTGAAATTAAAAATCCAGCTATAATATTATGTGCTGAAACATGTACCACAATTGAAATTACAAGAGTTAAACATACAAATTTAGAAATTAGTGCGATGTGACTCTCATAGCAGGCATACTGGTGGTGTCTTAATTTATGTACATAATTATATTGAATACAGTATTAAATACAATAAAACAATCGATAAAAACCTTTGGTGTATTTTTATCAAATTGAAACATTTTAACCCTAAATGGCAAATTGGAGTGGTTTATCACTAGCTAGCACAAGTGATGCTACCTTTATTTATTATTTATCCAACGTTTAAGGTAATACATGTGAACTGTCAGAGAGTAACATACTTGGTGCATTCCAAAGACGAACAGAGTGTACAAAAAACTGCCTTTCAGACGTTAAACAAGAAACACGTAAACAGTTAATCATATTAGTTCGATTGGATATAGAAAAGTTTAATATCGAAAACAAATAACTGGGTTCTGCATTACATATAATTTTATGCAACAATAAAAGCGTTCGATAGTTCAGTAAGTTATCAAAGGTTAAGCCATGGATTCTTTTAGCATACTGGGAAACATGATCTCTTCGTTTTAGTCCAAACACATAACGAACAATGTTATTGAAAAGAATATTTAATTTATTTTTACTTAGACTATCACAATTTGCAAATATTTCGCAGCCATATAGCATTGTTGGTATGAGATATGCTTTAGCAAGTAGCATTCGTATATGAAGAGGAGCAAAGTACTGCGTGTGGTGTTACTTATGTGGTTATTCCAAGTTAGAGTTCTGTTGAAGGTTACCCCTAGATTTTTTGCAGAGTCTACGTATTCAATATTGCTTCCGTTTAATGAAAGGTTAGGGGCAGTGGAAATGTCAATGATTTTCTTCGCAATTACCAACCATTTTGACTTTGCTGGATTAAGGCTTAAGCCGTTTTTTATTGCCCAATTACCAATGTTTTCAAGAACACTATTCAGATTCAGATTCTTCTAAAACAAAAATTGATTTACTTTTTACAAATTCTAATCATATAAGTAGTGTGTCGAAAATTAGAAGAACCTCAAATATCCGATCATGAAACGATCCAATTTAAAATTAAACGTAATCCTAAATTTCAAATGAGAAACAGCATAAAAGTAATTTCTTGGGAGTTTTATAATAACGAAGCACTTCTTAATCAACTGCGCCTATGCGATTTCACCAATTTTGATTGCATTTGACTTGGAAAGTAAGGTGTTGTTGATTAATAGCAATGTTCTGGATGTTATGCGAAATCTGACGTATGAAAAAGAAGTTTAACTAAAAATTATGAATAAATGGTATGATAATGAGCTAGCCAATCTGAACAAAAGTAAATTCGAACTATATAAACTTACCCAAATATCGGGAGACTGGGAAGAATACCGAAATATTAAAAATACATACAAAAAACTAGTGAAAACTAAAAAAGTAGAGCATATGGAATATAAGATAAATAGCAATAGTCATGATAATAAAATGATGTGGAAGTATCTGAAACAAGCAATAAGTATGGTAAAAGAAAACTCATCCTTAAAAAAGATTGGGATAAACGGTCAAATATTTGAAAATGAATCGGAAATGGCGAACAATTTAAATAAATATTTTGTAGATAGCATTGAAGATATTACCAGCAAAATAGAATTAGTTGATATAGACATTAATATATCCAAGCAGTCAAATACTGATTTCAAATTTAGCCAAGTAACAACGAATGACGTCGAATATATAGTTCATAAGTTTAAAGCCAAAAGGGGTGGAAAAAAATTATTATCTGAAGGTGTAAGGATTAAGAATTTTGTACCATATTTAAGTTTTTTTTATGCTCAAATCATAAATGAAAGTTTAAGCAGTGGTATAGTTCCAAATATATGGAAAACGCCAGTTATAGTGCCCATCGAAAAAGTTAATAATACTATAAAAGCAGAAGAGCTACGACCAATAAATACTTTGCCCTGTGATACAAAATTTTAGAAACTGTGATAAAAAACCAATTACTGCAATATTTAGAAATTAATAAGATTCTGATACCTCAACAGTCAGGATTTAGACAAAGACATTCTTGTGAGACAGCGTTGAATATGGTTTTAGCTGAGTGGAAAGATTAACTAAATAATAAAAATTCAATAATAGCAGTTTTCATTGATCTCAAAAGAGCTTTTGAAACAATAGATCAAAGAATATTATTAGAAAAACTGTCAGGCATTGGTATTACAGATGTTGAATAAGATTGGTTCGAAAGTTTTTTATCAAGTCGTAAACAACGTACAATAATAGGTTCGGAAGTATCAGAAGAATTGGACGTTAAGATTGGCTTGCCGCAAGGTTTAGTTCTTGTTCCAATTTTATTCAATATTTACATTAATGATATTAATTTAATTTTAAAATTTAGTACAATAAAACTATTTGCTGACGATGCATTGATTTCGATCTGTTGTAAAAACGAAAATGAAATGAGAGAAAACTTTTACAAATTGATTTAGATTCTATATATATTTGGCTGTGTGCTAACAGACTAAAAATTAATATTGAAAAAACCAAATATATGATCATAACAAGGAAAAACCTTACAGATATTGAAAGCATTAAAATAAATAATAAGGACATTTAGAACGTACAGAAGATAAAGTATGTACTTGGGTATTCAAATATTGAGTACTAAGTATATACATATTGAGTACACAATAAGCAAAATAGCGACAAAAATATGGTTTATTAAAAGAACCTGTAAAAAACTTCTGGCTTTCCATATGGTGTAACTGATGCCCACAATGGCTAGGATGACTGCTGCATAACCCAGTGTGAAATGGTGGGTTTTGAAGTTCTTGATTTGTGTTGGAAGATCGATTTGATGTGCAATTGCGGTTTGTATCTCGCTCAAATTTTTTAATTGATTTTTGTAATGGTAGCTGTCAGTTTTTTCCAAAATTGGCTGTAGTTGGTTTGGTGTCGTGACGTCACTTAACTTCCCTATGCTCGTGTATGACAAATGGACACTGCAGGAGTGAGACTGATGGCCTTGAATTAAGATGTTATTGTGTTTAATAACGCATTCTGGCTGTAGCATAAGTAATCCAGAGCCTAATAATATTGAGTATTAAGTATATACATATTGACTACACAATAAGCAAAATAGCGACAAAAATATGGTTAATTAAAAGAACCTGTAAAAAACTTATGGATTTCCATATGGTGTAACTGATGCCCACAATGGCTAGGATGACTGCTGCATAACACAGTGTGAAATGGTGGGTTTTGAAGTTCTTGATTTGTGTTGGAAGATCGATTTGATGTGCAATTGCGGTTTGTATCTCGCTCAAATTTTTTAATTGATTTTTGTAATGGTAGCTGTCAGTTTTTTCCAAAATTGAATTAAGATGATATTGTGTTTAATAACGCATTCTGGCTGTAGCATAAGTAATCCAGAGCCCTTGAGGGTAAGTTGTGGTATGTTCCGTTAGCAAACTGCATTTAACATGGTGGGAATTTTGACGGTGTACATCCAATGATTTTTATTTTCCATTTGAGTCCATGTTTCATTCATTTTTATTTCTTGCAGGTCACAATTGTCCCGTGGCTCATTGTTAAATAGATATATTTCACATGAACATATATCAGCACCCTTGCTGTATTTTGATTATACTCGGGAACTTAAGTAAATGCCCATTTTCATCAACGTACAGGAATGTAGCAGTTGGGTCGTCATTGGAAAGTATACGTCTCTGTGTGCATTGACTGCGATGATGTCGCTACATGGTCTCACAGCAACCAGGTATTGGGAACAATTTGTAAAACTCGAACACTTTTCGTTGTAGAGTGGTATTGTGACACGGAAAACTACGTGGGTCTCTGTTAGTCCTCCTTGGATTGTCATAAGCCGGTACAGTTGTAAAGGGTCAGCTGGCACTTGAAGGAAAGGTGGAAGATGATTGCGGATTCTCACTAGTTCCACTTGCAATTGTTGTGGAGATAGCAAACTTGGACTAATTTTGCCATGATGTGTGTCTGCGAGTACGTCTAATACTAAGGTTTGTATTCGTTGTAGATTCGATGACATTATTGTGAGCTGAAGTCCTAGCTAGATGAACGATGTATGTTGGTCATTATCGGCATGAATTGCGATTTCCTTAATCTGGTTGTCAAGATGATCGAATTCGGTTTGAACTGCCAGTTCGTCGCCTTTGAAGAGGTTGATAGTAGAATCCACTATTGATGTTTTGTTTTTCAATAACCGTTGAAGAAAATCTTCGTTTTCCTTGACCTTGTTGATTGTATCTGACATTTGGTCCGCGTAGTTCGAGTCAAGTACTCCGAATAAGGAATTAGCTATGTTTCCTACCATGCTTTGCGTCATATTGTAAGTCAAAATTCTTGAGCCGTCCTCCGACTCTTATGATTCCGCTAGTGTCCAGAAAGGGGGTGAGGTTGCTTAAACTGCTTCCGCTGGTGACATGCTCCTTGGACAGCAATTGTTGTTGATCGATTGGGAATCCTCTGCTTTGTACTTCCATCACGATTATAGTTCCTGCCTTGTATAGTCAGCAAACACCAGTTCTCCGCTTCGCCCCTTCGCTTTTAGTCGACAGTTTTCGATGAAACGGTGGATGTAAGCAGTGACTCGAAGGAGACGGATGAACGAATTATGATGATTAACTTGGTCAATAACGTGAGTCGTAGATTAACGATTAGTTTGGTCAATAACGATATTTCCAAATCGGTGTGAATATGAGTTGCTGGTGCTGTGCCGCCATGAAATACCGACAACTACATTAGCGTCAAACACTACTACTCACGTTATTGACCAAACTAATCGTCAATCTACGACCCACGTTATTGACCAAGTTAATCAACATAATTCGTTCATCCGTCTCCTTCGAGTCACTGCTCCTGTGTCCCTGCATCATTGATGATATGATCCGTAAGAATAATTCTGACCTCCATGCCATAAAAGTTTGGGGTAAAAATAATAAATTATGCATTAACCTTTTGAAATCCAAAATCTTGCCTAACTCGAGGAACACTTGTGTTTCTCTCGCTATTCCACCTATTTTTGTTGGGGACTCTAAAATTGAGCTTGTTGACAGAGTCCTGAGGTTTGGTTTCATCCTGAACTGTAAGCTTACATGCTGTGACCACATTAATGGTGTTGTGTCTAAAATCTACAATGTTTTACGCTCACCTCGATTCTCTGCCGAATATACTCCTCCTGCAATTCTGCAATTAGAGTTAACCATTTTAAACAATTAGTAGTTCCTCACATTACCTATTTTGATGTTGTCTTTAGTAAATTAGACTCCACCTCACAGCCCAAACTTGGACTTGCGTTTAATATTGGGATTCGATATTCCTTTGGACTACGCCGTTATTATATCTCATAAATATACTTGTATTCTTGAAATGGAATTAACTGACTATTTGGCTACTCGTAACATAATTTTTCTTCAGCGGATCATTCACTTCAAAGCGCCTACATATTTGTATGATTAATTGCAATTGTTATTATTCCTGGGTATCTTCTTTCTTTCTTTCGTTTAATGGCACAACAGCACATGGAGGGCCTAGGCCGAGCTTTTCGCATCCACTCATGTCGTGCGTGTAATTTTTGAACATGAATGGAACGGACATACAGTGTATGCCGAATCCGAACGGTTTTCATAGGCAATTTTTACTCTTGTAGGTTTGCCATTGCCTGCCAAGAGGTGGTACCGTGTAGAAAAAATGTTTTTTGTTCTACTTTTTTGATTTTTCCTGAGCCGAGATTCGAACACCGGACACTCTTCGTGACAGTCCAACGCACTACCACAACGCCACAGCGACCACTAGGTATACCCATCTTAATTCTGGTCGATTTTCTTTACCAACGCCATTAGACTATGGAACTCACTTGTGGTGCCAGCTAAGTAATTAATAATTTAATATAAAACAATTTAGCTCTAATTGATTAAGCTTGATTGTACTGTGTCTCCTCCTTTATATTTTACTTCTTGATGTACTTTAAAAGGATTAATTCTTACTGTACTACAAATTATAACTACTATAAATAATTACAATAATGAAAAAAATGGCATAAAAAAACTAATTGTATATTTTCACGGTCGATTTCATTTTGTCGCATGCAAAAATAGAAATATTTGCGCTGTGGCAATTTGCAGTGTCGCCACTGTTCCTCTTCAATAGAATGCATGTTGTAGCCGCGTACGTTGTGGTCGTACTTAATTCTGCTATTACATGAAAAAACAAAAATAATTTTGTTTCCTATGACGCAGCTGTTGCCAGTAAAGAGGAACTGGCAACACTGTTTTTGTCGTCAATAATCAATGTCGTCCAGTTTGGTAAATTGAAACTACCTTCTCAACATTTGTATCATGGTTATAACGTCAGTCATTGTATCAGATTGTTCGTTGATTCGTTTGTCAGTCGAGTCACTCAGTCATTTAGTCGGTTTGAGTGTTAGCTGCTCTGCACAGTTTGTCGTCCCACGGTTAGTTTTCAATAAATATTGGAAATTTATCGTTTATATGTTCTGTATAGAAGTATGGATGAAAAATGGCAAATTCAGTAAATGTCTAAATATTAAGAATTGTATTGTTCCGAAGCTGTTTCGGAATTGTTATGAATTAAATTGTATATTGAACATTAGTGAGACAAATATGTGGCTGATCATATTGAAAACATTATTTTTTTGGAAAACAATTTCTGTTTAATAGACAAAAAAAAATTTTCTATATGGCAAACAGTGTTAAGAAAGTGATGAGTTTTTTCTACCGCACTGCATTGCGTGTAACCTTCAAGGTTTACCTTTTTCTTTGTTCGTTTCTTTGTGTTCGTTATATCTTCGTTTATTTCCATTTAAATGGTAGATCGGGCGACCGAGTAAAAGCAATGTGTGCACGCGTGTTTTGTGTGTGCGTATGTTACAACCAACTCATATGTTTTCTACTGTCCAATACAACAAAAATGCAGAGTAGAGGAATGTGAAAATATAATTGGGCTGTATAAATCGGTGTTACCATTTGCAGATGTTATGTTGCTGTAATAATAATATAGTAAAGTTATACAAATTAATTCTCATTTTATGTTGAAAATAATCAAAATAGATTTTAATCTATCTATACAATTGTGGAAGGAATCAAAACAAATCGATGATATGTTTATATATGTTTGTTTTTCCTAAAAAGTTTATGACCATACATAATTAAACTTGAAAGTATAACAAGATAGTGCATTTGATTTATTCTAAGGCTCATTACAGATTGAAACTGAAAATTTCAATTAAGGATATTTTAGAAAATTTTTAATATTTCATATTCCTAAATAAATTTAATAGCTGACTCATTTTCTTAATAGTTAAAAGTTAACTATGATATAGGCAGTTGAGCAATAGGAATGACTTGAAAATTAGAACAGATCCTCAGCAATATTATTTATTTTGTAACAAACATCATCATTAACCTTTCCTCAGTAGTTACATATTAACACCTTATCTAAACATTGCATGGATGAATTGAAATCGGAGAATAATGAAATAACATTACTAGAAGAAATATAAATAAATATTTACATGTGTATGAATGTACGTTATGATGTTGAGTTAAAAAAAATTTAAAACAAGCGAATGTATACAGTTTATTCACATAATTGTGTAGTAATTTCTATTAAGTTTAACGTCTTTTAGTGATTTAACATTACTTTCAGTCAGTTTTACATTTCGTACAGAAAACTGTGATAGCTTTAGAAAAGCAAAAAAAAAGCTGAAAAATTTGAGCTGTGTATTAAGAAAATTTTTTTTTTTAGGTACAATTATAACTAAATAAAAACGAATAAATGGGCGGGAATTTGTTTTCATGCCAGAAAATTTCAAGTTTTCAATAACAAAATCTATTGCGCTGCCTAATTACGATCAATCAAGATAATTTTGTTTAAATAAATACATAGCGAATTCGAAAATATAAGAAATAAACTAAATAAAAGAATATGTAACAGTCTTAGAATATCTTCTTGAAATTTTGTATTTTGACAATTTTATATGACTTGGCAACTCATTAAAGCTTTTTAAACATTAATAAGAGTCTGAACACTGAAAATAAAATATATCTAGAATATATTCCGAAAAAGTGAGAGGAGAAGTGTTGAACGACCGCTGACGTTTCATGTCCAAAATGAAGGGAAACTCTAGATATCCATCCGCACGCATTACTGTTACGACGAAACCAAGTTGTCTTTACTATTTTTTCGCACTCATTTCTTAAAATAGAAAAAAGTTGTAGAGTCTTAAAAAAAATATATTCGTGAAATTCCGAAGTTGCTTGCGAAACTTATCGATTTCAGAAACGGGGATAGGCGCTGGCAATTTCACTGGTTCTCAAATCCAATTCGATCCAAATCCAAAATTTATATTTTGTTTGCTCCAATTCTTTTACTTTATTTTATTTATTTATTGCAAAGGTTTTCGGATTAGGCATAAAACTGTAGGTCCTTTGCTTTCATGTATAAATATAACACGCACGACATGAGATGCAAAAAGCTCGGCCTATGCCCTCCATGAGCTGTTGTGCCATTTAACACTATATTCTTGTATATTAAGGCAAAAGAAAAACACTTTTTCATATATAATATGAAAATGTTTACAATGTATTAAAATTTGGTAAAACACCTGGCACGAAAAAGTAATCGGTGTTTAGTTTGAGGAATCAAAACTGCGGCGCATATTTCAAAACTTTATCATTGATCATAATCAGATTGATTCAGTCTGTTATATTTTTGCTTGTCGGGTTGTTTAAGATCTATGTTTGTTTTTCTATTAACGACAAAAATTAAAACGTTGCAAAAATGGCGAATCGCGGGGTCTGTTTTTGAACATATACACACACATAATGGAATTGTGTGCATTCATTCGTTAAAAAGTTCAGTGAAGAAAAATATTTAATATGAACCATCTGATTTAGACTTTGTCCGTCTGATTTGGACTTTTTCGTTGCAATTCATCGTGGGCCTACATTGATAATCCTCGATACATTCATGTTTTCGATGCATCGGATAAATTTATATATAAATTTATTTCTAAAAAGGTAATTTTTGTCCCTTCTATTAATTTTGGCTATATTCCGAGGGATATACCACTCAAATAATTCTTCAGCGGACTCATATAAACTCATGACTATTTTGTATTTTGTTTTTTAGATTTAAACTAGACTTTCTGTTCAGTAGCCAGTATAACTCCCCAAATTTCATTTTCATTTGCTCGCGTTTTTTTTTCTATATGATAGTTCCAAGTAAGTTTACTATCTATGTATACTCCCAAATATTTGGCGACGGTGTCAATCCTAACATTTGTTCCATTAATGTTAATGGGTTGAGGATTAATAATTTTTCTCGTTGTATATATAACTTGAACTGATTTTTGTTCATTTACTTTTATGTGCCATTGTATGTGTTATTGTAGTGTTACTGTTGCAGTTGTAATATTTTGGTGTGATGCCAAGAGGACTGTGTCATCTGCAAATGTAGCTATAAGTGAATTTCTGCTGGTAGGCTGTGGTATATCTGCTGTATAAAGGGTATATAAAATTGGTCCTAGTACACTTCCTTGCTGTAATTTTTCGTAGTGTGGATATTTAATTTTTGTGTCTCACATAGAAGTGACGGTCTGTGATATAGCTTTTTATCAATTGGTACAAGCATTCTGGTAATATTATTTTGAGTTTGTAGAGAAGTCCTTTAATCCAAACTTTATCAAAAGCTTTTTCTACATCGAGATAGATCCCAGTGCAAAATTGTTTTCTCTCTAAATTCGTGAGAATTTTATGCATTACTCTGTGCACCTGCTGGATTGTGGAGTGTTTGCAGCGAAAGCCAAACTGGTGAACTGGTATTGCGTGAGTTTTTTCTAAAATTGGTTGTAGTCTGTCATATATGAGTTTTTCCATTAGTTTTGATAGTGTTGGTAAAATGCTGATTGGCCTATATGATGACGCTTGTGTGGCATCTTTACCTGGTTTCTGTATTGGAATTATCTCGGCCACTTTCCATAGTTTGGGGTAGTATTTTAGTCTAAGCATTGCATTCATTGTGTTTCGAAGGTATTGTAGCGCTTTTATCGGAAGTTCTTTGAGCATTTTGCCTGTTATATTGTCGTAACCTGGTGCTTTCTTGTGGCTTATTCTTTTTTTAATGCAAGTTTCAATTTCATGTCCTCTTATATATTGAGTGT
Organism: Palloptera scutellata; assembly: GCA_958295655.1. Taxonomy (NCBI): domain Eukaryota; kingdom Metazoa; phylum Arthropoda; class Insecta; order Diptera; family Pallopteridae; genus Palloptera; species Palloptera scutellata. The sequence continues at coordinate 15,524,085 of OY282453.1, forward strand.
TGTATTCAATTGTGTGATGCGTTTCTTCAATTTAATTTAGTTTTCTTGTTATTGAGTCGTTTGAGAATATTTTTTCGTAGTAGTTAGCAATTGTTGCTGCTTTTTCCTCATTAGATCTAGCCCAAGTGCCATTTCCTTTTTTTAAAGGCGGCTGGTGAAAAATTTTGTGGATAAGATTTTTTACAACTTTCCACAATGAATAATTTGTTTCTTCTGTTGGTGTTAGATTACTAAGATATTTTTTTATTCTCGTTTTCTATTAATGTTTTTTTCAGGTTTTTAACAGCTTTGTTGTATTTTGTTTTATCACTTGGTAGCCTTGTAATTGAAATTGATGAAGTCTATTGAAACAAACTTATTGCGTAAATGCCAGACGGAGTTGATCGGGTATTAAATTAAAGATGTGTAATTACCTAAATTTAGGTTATATAACAAAAAATCAGAAGCAATTAACTTATTTGATATCACTGTAACCTATTTATTAAGTTAGTATTAAGAAAGTACTTATACATATAATCTCCATAGCTTGATTTTTATCTTTTTAGCGATGTGGTAAATTTGGGTCACATGCCTTTAGATTTTTGGTTAATTGTTCTTAAATATATTACATTTAAAATTTTGTTGTTATGGGAAGTAGATATTAACAAAAAAAAAAAGAATCTCGAAACAACTTTTTGGTAAAAAGTGGAATGCGAGGTTTTGCCGTCGGGTTTTGTGTTTGCCAAATACATACATATGGTATGTATAGTACATATTATCGATAAAGTTGTATTATTGGGTCATATAAAGAGTAACCGCGGTTGGTATCCAAAAATCTGAAATGTGGTTGATGTTCAGTGCCTCCGCTATCTCCTGACACCTTCCGTGTAGATCTTGCTCCCCCATTTGCAAAGTTTTATCGTCTTTTTCAGTGACTTTCAAAGATGCACTTTTGATATCGATATTTTCGGAACGAAATCCAGTAAACCACTCCAGGCTCGGGCGTTCAATCACAGCATACTCACCGTAAAACGCACAAATTTTTCGACATGCTTTTGCAGCCATTTACCTTTTCTATGTAATAAAGCATTGTATAGCTTTTACCTTTCAAACGTGTTCATTTGACATAATCGGACTAGTATTACCAGATTTGTGGATAGCAATACTAAAAACCGCGGATACTTTTCAAATGACCCAATACAGTTTAAGAATACAAAATGTGGAATGTATTTTTAAACATTTTAGAAATACATATCTGTGGCCTTTTAAAAACTTTTTCTTTTGAAATACGAAGTTTTACGTTCTCTTCTAAATTATACAAGCTTTTGCCTTTTCAATCTCTGTGCTTTTAATTCAAGAGTTATAGCTTAAACTAAAACTTTTTTAAAAAAAGATGAAACCTCGTAGCATAGAAATAGATCAAGAGGCCGTAGGTATATATCTGCCATATATATGCGTGTCGTTCAATATAATAGTGGTCTAACTTGATACTTTTAGAGTATGCATTTACTTCACTGTTATTGAGAATTACTTGGTGTTTTAAGTTTCATAACTGGACAAGCATTATTGTATGAAAGGCCACGTGTTAGTTAAAAAAATGTTTTTCCCACCCTACAAACAACCAAAATTATATTATTGCCTGGTATTTTATATTGTTGTAAAGGGCTCGACATGTGCTATATTTCCTTCTTTATAGTTGTTCCTCTCTGAATTCTTATTTCACTAATGAAGCCTGTAACTCAAAGCTGTACCCAAAAAACGCCTTTAAAAGTCATTCTTCTCCAAGAAATGTCAAATTTAATTCATAAAAAAACAGGTTTAAGCTACCTAAATTGTTGGTGCAATTCTTATTTACATTGTTTCTTATAATATAAAATATATAAAATTTGATTTATCGGAAGAAAAACAGCATATATGACTACATCGACTGCTTATGCATTGCATCGATTATTTCCGATGCATCGACACCTAAATATCGATGTTTTCGATGCACCGATGTATATCGCCCATCACTAAACTAAGTTCGCTCTGCCGTGTGCATATGTGTGTGTGTGAAAACGTTTGCGCGTTTGAAGTTCACAGCTGTTTTGCTTGTGAGAAATTAATTCGTCGGAAGAATAATAAGCAATAAAAAAAAGTTAAAAAGTAAAACAAAACGAAATAAGAGATACAAAATTCAAGACATTTAATTAAATTATAGTTATGTGAAAATAGTATTTATGTGAAGGCAGAAAGCCAATCGTATGTGTAAAAAAAGAAAGATAAGTGCAAAAAAGTCAAATAAAATATACATTTAATCTTGCAAGAATTTTAAAGCAAGTAATGTACAGAATAACAATTACATACTTTGATATCTTTTAACCATTTTACCAAGATACAGATTAGAATTTGGAAAATAGAGTTTTTGTGGTTTGAGGTTACTTTAATCGAAAAATTTATACGTAAGAAAGAAAAAACTGTGCACACTTGATTGTATTTTATGTTTATCACGATTGATTGATTAGGAATTATTTAATTTTGTAATATCCTTTGAGATTTTGCTTGATGAGTTGTAGTCTCAAGATTTGTTTTTTTTTTTTGCGTAAGCATAGATGTGCAAGTATGTAGTAAACAAAACGTTTGGTTTACCATAAATAGTTCACCACATTCATTTTTATGTTTCGTTTTAGTTTGAGTGAATATATATTAATTAATGGGTTTGATTTTCGGGGACAAAATACAACTGTTTTAAACTTCAGAGAACAATATTTCAACTTAAACTTAACAAATAGTGCATTTAAAATGCACTATTCTAGTGGAATTTCAGATACTCTCGGCAAATCATATACGTATCTAAACATATCCAAACCACCAATTTATCATATTAGGCAAAATACGCACATATACATATATGTATATGTTTCTATACATAGAACAAAGATTATAAAGACTTGGAAATTAGGATAATTTTTTGTCTAATTTACAGGTGGAAAGGTAGTGCGAGAGAGGCGCAAGTATCAAAAAAAAATTGCGATTTCCCAAAGTAGCAATTAAATTCAGAAAAAGAAACAGATACCCAAAAATATTCTATAATAATAAAAAGAAACTTCAGCGTGAGTAAACAGCATCGGTGATCTGATCTGAGTAATTCGCTATCTCCTACTACATATATAAAATTCGTCGTTTATACATTTGCTGCGTCTTATCTGAGTAACCGTCGAACGTTTAAAAGAATTAGTCGGCGATATCACCTGTTTAAAGTAACAAAACAGCTATAACATCATATTCAATCATCAGCAGCATGTCTGATCTAGGCAGTGGTGACGAAGGCATCTCAGGCTCAAGTATGCATAATTAATATATTTATAACTTGAAAATTGCACTATATCTTCAGTTTTTTTTTTTTTTACTGCAGTTTAGAAAAAAATATTGCAAATATATACAGTGTCGGACAATAAATTAAGAACACCTTGTTCTGAAACCAAAAACATTAAAAAAAATATTTCTCTAGGCTTATGATAAATTTAAAAGGTGTTTACTTTTATTCATTTATTTCATAAGTTTAATTTTTTCTTAAAACAAAAACAAAATCAAGTCAGTGTAAAAAAAGAAATTTAAAAGTTATACATAAAATCACATTTCAAAAGGACAAAAAATAAAAACACTTAAATTAAAAAAAAAACAAAATTTATAAAATATTGACTCAAATTGTTCACTAATGCTAATATTTTGTGGAATAGCCTTTGTTAATTAAAACCGCCTTACACCTTCTAGGCATTGATTCCACCAGAGACGCGCAAGTAGCCTGGGGTACGGAATACCATGCTCTTTGAATGCTTTGCCACAATTCGTCTTTGTTTTTAGCTCTGGTACTGCCAATTTTCTGTGACAATATACCACAAATTCTCGATTGAATTAAGGTCAGGAGATTGTGCAGGCCAGGTCATAACGGGAATTCCATTATAGGAAAACCAATCTCGGGCAAGGATTGAGGTGTGCTTTGGGTCGTTATCCTGTTGCATTTGCCATTTCAGGGGCATTTCCCATTCAGCATAAGGAAGCATCCCCTCCTGAAGGATGTTTACGTAAAGAAACTTGTCCATCGTTTCTTTTATCCAATACAGAGGGCTCACACCATACCAAGAGAAGCATCCCCATACCATGATGCTTCCACCTCCGTGCTTAAATGTCTTCCTAGTATATTTTGGGCAAAATTCTGCATCGGGCGTCCAATTTGCCATCACTTCCAACAAGATTCACCTTGCTTTCGTCTGCCCATAATACGTTACGCCATTTTTTTGCATTAATTGAACCATCCCACTCAATGTGCGCTTTAGCGAACTCTATGCGACACTTTCGATGTCTTTGTGTCAACATTGGTACTTTTCGTGATGTTCTCCCATACATTTTTTTTCCACCAAACGTCTCCTTACTGATCGAGCACAAATTTGAACCCCTGTCTCCTCTCTAATTGCGGCAGTTGCCTTAAATGGAACGTTTGCCGCCAAAATTTGTATGCGATTGTCATCTGCACTTGTAGTTTTGCGGGGTAGTCTTTGTCCCTCATTTCGCAGTTTTTTCACCAAATCACGCTCCTCCTTGCTACAGTGCTTTGCTCGATCCATTTTGCTGTGACATTACGGAATAGTTTACATTTAATTTGTTGAATTACCCTCAATGCTACCATTTAAATGCTCACCAGTACAAATTATAAGCAAATTTTAGTTTTCTTTTTAATATATACATTTTTTCGTCTGCTGTTCTTATATTATTGTCCGTCTTCTAATGCTTCGCTTCAACTTTTTTGTTTGGGAATCCCCAAAAAATATTTAAATGTAGTGTTACCACCTAGAAATTTATAAAGTATATGCGATACCATTTTCTTCTCTATAAAAATTGTTTGCCATAAGCAGTCCGATAAAAAAAAATCAATGGAAGTTTTATACTGCAAGGTGTTCTTTTTGTATTGTCCGACACTGTATATCCCTGCTTAATAATAATAGGTACACAGCACACTTTCAACTTTAACATAACAAATAATGGTTTTATTCAATATTTTAATAAAAAAAATTCACATTAATTCAGTGGATATAAATAAATAAACAAAAATAAACTTCATTACTAGATAAAGTATAACAAAGAATCTGAGATCAATAAACATTTTAAGGCGCTTATTCGACTGCTCAAAAAAATAGTTACACTTGTAGTATTACAAAAAACACTTTCTTTTTTCCCCACAAGTTTTCTATTGGATTTAGATCCGGGGATTGAATTGGCCACTCTAAAACATTGACATTATGGTCTTCAAAGCATTTTTTAACAACTTAGCGGTATGCTTTGGGTCGTTTTCTTGCTGATAGACCCAATGTAAAGGCATGTTTTCCTCCGCATAGGGTAGCATTGCATTTTCCACAATGTCCTTGTATTCGGCTGCTGTCATATGGTTAGTAGTTTGGTGTATACGACCGACTCCGTACCAAGAAAATGATCCCCAAACCATAATATTTCCAGCTCCATGCTTCACTGTTTTTTTTTCGTGAAAGTCTTTGTCTTTTGGACGGCGTGCATTCCTTTCTGAATCGTTTCCGAACAGTTTAATTTTCGTTTCATCGCTCCATAAAATATTTCTCCACTTTTTCTCACCCTCAGACTCCACCCAGATTTTGTGTTTCCTTGCAAAATTAAACTTCATGCTCAAATTGTTTTTTCGCATCAAAGGAACTTTTTAGCTATTCGTCCTGGTAGGTTGATTAATTCACCACGTTTCTAATTTCGGCTGCTATTACCTTTGAAGACTTCGTTTTGGTGTTTTCTAACAAAATTATGGGTTATCCCCATCAATCGGCCAATGTCACGATGTGAATTTTCTTCTTTTCTTAGGCTCGAAACTAACCGGGCTTCTTCATCAGTGTAGTGTTATTTACGACCCATCTAAATTATAAATTATTCAATCAAATTTCACAATTTTTAAGTTAATTAAAGCAAAATTTACCGCTGTTAAATTAAGAACTGTAAGAACTAAAAAAAAAACTTTAAAAAAAGACTAGTGAACTTGTAGGTGTAACGATTATATTGAGCAAGCAGATTTTGGCTTTTTTCACGCAAAGCAAAAATTCACAATAATTAGGGAAGTCACACGTTTCACTTTGCCAGCATTGCCATATTTCGTTAATTAAAAAAAAACATTTAATTTTACCTTTAATTGCGCGATAATGGTTGCAAAAACCAGTTCGAACAAAAAGTCTTCCAGTGTAACTATTAATTTGATCAGGGGATTACATAAATTACAAAACAAAATTACCGATTCTTAGCTAAATGAATGCTCAACCATGGCTTAACTTACTATAAAAAGTGAACGAAACGACTTTCGAATGCTTAAGGAACTCTAAATATGCTTTTTGGTGGCTAAACAAACTATGCCGCCATAATTGCACATCTGCATAACTTTCGCACTATTAAAGAATATTTAAAATATATTTATATGTAATATATAAATGATTTCTATTCACAAAAAATTATTTGATGATATTTAGGGTCAAACTTCATTAACGTTCAGACTTACGCGTGTTTCTCGCACAACAATTTTGTCGTCTGTTTATCGTCGCAACGTGAGAAAAGCGGTTCCTGCTTTATGAGAAGCTATGGCGTCAACGATCGTCTGATCTGCCTGTTATACTATATATGTACATATGTACATTATTGTTATTCTCTACATGGCAAACCTAACGTTCATTAAACCATTCCATTCATGTACAAATATAACACACACAACACAGTTCATTGTGGTAGAGGCATAACACTTGCCACATTGGCTGTCTATCTCTTTATCGGTGTCCTGTGATTGTATTCCCTCTCTCATTCTCCCTCCTTTATCTTACAACTGCTGCGATATTTATCGTAACTTAAGGTAAGTTACGCTTCCTATTTGTCCTAAGCGTTTCGTAATTTTTGTTTCTACCATTCTTGTTTGCTTATGTTCTTATAATTAATAAAAAAAAATAATTTGCAAACAAAAAATAAAATGTTTTGTACATTTTTTCTAGATATTTTTCCAATTGTGAGCTTATAGTACATAAATGATCGACTATGAAAGAAGACCGTAAGCTGCCTTAAGAAAACTTATTCATTGTTGGACTTTAACGGTTTAGATAAGACCCCAGAACAATTTTTTTTTCTATAGAGGCGGCCTTTTAATCAATATTAATACAATTAAAAATAATTTTTGATTAACAAAATGTCTCTATAAATTATTGAAAATTTGAATGAACTCATTCGTTTTTATACAAGTAATTTTCACTACCTTAATTGGCTAAAGCCCTAACACGCATATTTAAAATTTTTCAGTAGAAACCAAAAACGTTTTGAAACTTAAATTATTCAGTATTGCTTTAAAAAAAATGTTTATTTAAAGAAAAAGACAGAAGTTTTCGATATATGGCTCCAAAATGTTTGGCAGAGATGCAGATAAGATCATAATCCATCATAAACTCGATTTTGGAAAATTTTATTTTAGGAATTCTGCAAATTAAGGTAATGATTTCAGTTTGCAAATGCTGAAATTTAGCTTCCATTGTACTTCATACGTGCAGTATCGAATAAAACATTTGCAACTGCGAGACGTTGTTGCAATTGCTGTTTGCGTATGATGTTCCTCTTTTTTTGGCTTCCATAGGTTTTTCCGTTATTCAGCTTGTAAGTCAACCGGAGCCTTCGATACTGTGCGGTACGCAGAGACCCTAAGGGCTGCAGTTATATAAGCTATATAAAGTGATTTTAAAGTCTGCGGGTCTTTAAAGTCTTGGGAATTTCTCTTAATAAACCCAAGCATGGAATATGATTTGGAGGTGATATAGTCAATATGTTTTGAGAAACTAAGATTCATGTCAAATGTTACACCTAAATCTTTAATCTAATTTTTACGGGACAAAACATAATCATCTAGGGAGTAGCCAAACATACAGAGGTGTGCTTTATAATAGTAATAGACAATACAACATTTATCAAGATTCAAATTCAGGTTATTAAGTGAACACCAATTAAAAAATTTTTTGAGGTCATATTGCAGGTTCCGACAGTCCGATAAATTTTAAATTGTAAGGTTATCGCTTAACTTCATCCGCAAACATTAAACACTTAGAGTACTTTAAACATAGGGGTAATTCATTTATGAAAATAACAAACAATAGTGGTCCACTAATGCCTTGTGGGGTACCAGAAAAAGGATTAACAGAAATATTCGCTTCAGATGATCCAATTTTGACTATCAATTTTCGATTTAAGAGAAAGCTCTAGAAAAAGTGTAATAATTTCCCTGATATACTCAATTCATTTAATTTACGTAATAAAATGTTGTGATCAAACTTATCAAATGCTTTGGCAAAGTCAGTATACTTAGATAACATCGAACTGGTTATGCAGTTCCAGTTCACCAACAATATGCTTTGAAATTAGAGTCAAGTTTGTACAAGTTGATTTGCCTGGAATGAACCAATGTTGGCAATAAGATAATTTCATATAAATGTGGTTATATAATTTATTTCGTAAGATTTGGTCAAATAATTTAGAAAATATGTGTTTTTTCACAATAGCCCTGTAAGTAGTGACTGTTTTTATCACCTGATTTAAAAATTGGCTCTATAGTGCATAGCCTCCAACTTTCCTAAAATGTCACTTCCATTAGACAAGCATTAAATAATCATTTTATAGGGTCAACATTAATGTCCAAGCAATTAATAAAAAAAATTAACTTCAACAAAGTTTTAAATTAGATATCGCTAAAACGATATCCGCTTTATTAATTTCAAAGTTTTGAATAAATTCAATATTGGTCATAATTAGTCATAATTATTTTGGAGCGGATTTGGTTAATTATTATATTCAGAGAAAACTTGATGGAAGAATTTAGCAAATAAGTCATCTACTGTGCTGTATGAAGTGGTATCTTCAAATTCATATTGGATGGGATTCCACTTGTGTTACGTTTGGAGTTAATAAAGGGTGTTTTTTCTAGAAGTGTGGTTTTCAATCTGGCAATACTTTTTTCGGAGTTGGTCTTTTTGACAGCTGTCACTTGATTTATGCCCAGTTTGGTTTGCCATTTCGTAATGAATAGACTTACTCCTGAACAATGTTTGCAAATTATTGAAATTTATTATCAAAATTCATGCGCTGTGAAAAAAGTGTTTCGCAAGCTACGTCCATTTAGCGCCGAGGCTCATTTTTGGCTCAATGGATACGTGAATAAGCAGAATTGCCGTATTTGGAGTGAAGACCAGCCAGAAGCAATTCAACAGCTACCAATGCATCCCGAATAATGCACTTTTAGTTGCGGTTTATGGGCAGGCGTCATCATTGGGCCGTACTGCTTCAAAGACGATGAAGGCCGCAACGTTACGGTCAATGGAGAAAGGTACCGTTCGATTATAACATTTTTTTTGTCATAATACTAGAATTGGACTCGGCCGACATGTGGTTCAAACAAGACGATGCCGCACTGCACGCGAAACCATACATCAATTGAGAGGCGAATTTGGTGAGCAGTTAATGTCACGTTTTGGTGCAGTCAATTGGGCACCAAGATCGTGTGATTTGACCCCGTTAGACTATTTTTTGTGGAGCTATGTTAAGTCTCTTGTCTATAGGGAGCAGCCAAACACGATTACTGCTTTGGAAGCCAACATTGAACTCGTCATTTGTGGGATTCCGGCCGGAATTTGTGAAAAATATGCCAAAATTGGACCTTCAGAATGGACCAAATGAAGCGTAGCCACGGGCAACATTTAAGTGAAAAGTAAATGGCAGGAATTGATTTATCGATCCAAATAAAAATTTCATTCACTTTTGCAAAATGTCTGTGTTTTTTTTTCATTTTCAAAAACTAAACTTATAAAAATTACCCTTTATAATGCTAAAACCGAGATGGGTTTGACTTCATCTCAGCTTTAATATTAGAAATATAATTATTATATAGGAATTTATGAAGTATGTCAAATTTAAGGCGCAGTCGTTCGAAATAGAAACAAACAGTTTCCAATTTTGATTTTCTAAATTTTTCAACACTTTGTTTTTTATATTCTTAAAATGCTGATAACCTAGCATTGAACCACGGAGGTTTATTCCTAAGAGAATGTTTTGATAGTGGTACATGTTGGGAAATCGCGTTGGAAAAAACATAGCAAATATAATAGAAATGTAAGAAGCTCCAATTCGCGTAAATTAAGTATTCATTGATGGCATTAAAATCAGCCTTTTTTTAAAGGTCAATAAACTCGAATATTTTCTAGATTAAAGTTACCACTGGGTGATATTTCACCCCATTTCATGTGGTCTGTAAATTCTTTAGTTTTTAGGGAATTCATTGTAATAACATATTTTTGATAAGTTGTCAATAAACATGAACAAAAATTTCGAAAAAAAAACTCATTTAAACTTTTCAATTCACCTACTTTTTCTTACGTGTAGAGTTAATAAGATTCAGTTATAATTTCTTTTACACAAGAGTTGTTTAAGACCGGAGGAGAAGAGCTCAAAAAACGCATGCATGAGCTTCTATGCAGAATATGGTCAGATGAAAGCATGCCAAGTGATTGGAATCTCAGCGTACTCTGCCCAATCCATAAGAAGGGTGATTCCACGATCTGCACCAACTACCGTGGGATCAGCCTTCTTAATATTGCATATAAGGTTCTATCGAGCGTACTGTGCGAAAGACTGAAGCCCATCGTCAACAAACTGATTGGACCTTATCAGTGTGGCTTCAGGCCTGGTAAATCCACCATCGACCAGATATTCACACTACGCCAAATCCTGGAAAAGACCCGAGAAAAACAGATCGACACCCATCATCTATTTGTCGATTATAAAGCCGCCTTCGACAGCACGATTAGGGATCACTTGTACGCCGCAATGTCTGATTTTGGTATCCCTGCAAAGCTCATTTGTCTTTGCAAAATGACACTGACCAACACCACCAGCGCAGTGAAAATTGGGACAGACCTCTCCGCACCATTTGATACCAAAAGAGGTTTCAGACAAGGTGACTCCCTATCGTGCGACTTCTTTAACCTTATGCTGGAGAAAATAATTCGAGCTGCGAACATCGACATCCTGGCACTATCTTCTACAAGAGTGTCATGCTGCTAGCATACGCTGATGATATTGACATCATTGGCAAAAACGCTCGAGCAGTCAGTGCAGCATTCTCCAACCTGGAAAGGGAGTCTCGTCGTGTGGGTCTAGTGGTGAACGAGGACAAAACGAAATACCTTGTGTCAACAAACAAAGAGTCACGGCGTCTTGGACAAAATGTCACTGTTGACAACTACACTTTTGAAGTCGTCAAGGATTTCGTTTATCTAGGATCCAGCATAAACACCAACAATAATGTCAGCCTTGAGATCAATCGGAGACTAACTCTTGCCAACAGGTGTTACTACGGGCTCAGTAGGCAATTGAGAAGTAGAGCCCTCTCTCGACCGACGAAAATAACGCTCTATAAGTCCCTCATCCTTCCCGTCCTAATGTATGGCGCAGAGACGTGGACATTGACCATCAATGATGAGAGACTGTTAGGAGCGTTCGAGAGGAAGATACTCCATAAGATCTACGGTCCAGTATGCGTGGACGACGTGTATCGAATAAGATGGAACGATGAGCTGTATGAGCTGTACGCCGACACTGACATAGTCAAGCGCATAAAACTCCAATGGCTTCGCTGGCTGGGTCATGTTGAGCGAATGGAAGAAAGCGCTCCGGCTAGAAGGGTGTTTTATTCGAACCACGGTGGAGGATCACGCAGAAGGGGACGTCCTAATCTCCGTTGGAAAGACCAGGTGCAGGGCAACCTGACTGCACTTGGCCTTATCAACTGGCGCCAGCGCGCGCATAGCAGAAGTGACTGGCGAAGCTTTGTGGAGGCGGCCAAGACCGATCATCGGTTATAGCGCCAGCTAAGTAAGTAAGTAAGTTAGTTCTTTATCTTGCAAAGAACTAAATAACAGTTATTTCTATATACATAACTTGAAAAATTTTTTTTTTTTCTCAGCTGCTTTCAATGCAATGAAATGGATGTTTTTTATTTTGTTTCCCTTGAAAACTTTTAATTTGACTACAACTAATACATATAATTTGATTATAATTTAATCTATCTATGATCTGCACTTATCCTATTTGCACCGTTAAGGGTGATTCTGAACGCTTTGTGACTTGTTGGTTATGTGATGGATTAGCTCATTTAAAATGTGCCGGATTTTCTGGCAGGACCCTTGACATATTTCAAGACATTGGTCGTGTTTGAAATGTAGGTCGACTGATATCGATCTATATAAAATTTTCAAACAAGTCAAGGTGGGTTTTTCGGAGATTGGGAAGGAGTTATCTACTCTGACATCTAAATTTAAGCATTATGAAAAGTTTTTCAACAACTACAAATGTTTTGATGAACCTGCTGTTTCCTCCAGAAATACGTGTTCAAGTGCTTCTAAAATTGAAAAATCCGGTGGTGAACAATCGGTGTCAGATTTTGTGGTAGAGGTAGATGTGGACGAGGCCCCAACTCCATCGCCGGCGCCTACTCCTGCCATTATCGTCACAGACTCTTCACCGGTTGTTTTAGATACTCCGGTTATTTTGAACACGCTGGGTACTGATACTCCAACTACTAGCAATTCAAATTCTACACAATTGCCTGCACTTAAAGAAGGATTTACTAAGAAATGTAAAAAACTAGTTGTTATTCGGCCCAGGAAGTCCTTGTTCGTGTCTCGCTTTGCAGCTGACACTACTGAAGATGATCTAGTGGAATATTTAACATCAAAAACTAACCTTAAGCATGATGACATAACTGTTTTTAAATATAACTTTAATTCTTTGGCCTGATAATGCTTTTGTGAAAGAGTTCATTTCTCGGGAGAACACTAGGTTACCTAAAACTGCAACACTGCCTAAACTTCATACGAACAAAAAAAAACTAATTAAATGTACCCAATGTAGTATTTTATATCAAAATGTTCGAGGTCTCAACACTAAGCTAAGAGATTTATTTTTAGCCAGCTTTGAGCTCGAATGTGATATTGTCGTCTGAGACATGGCTGAGATCTTCCGTACATAATACCGAGGTTTTTTGCCATTTATTTATTGTTTATTTATTTATTTATTTTCGAAAACCGGCACAACAAAGTTTAAAACCTTATTAGCAGTACCGGCAGCATGTAGCATAAACAAGATTAAATACGACTTATAATATATATTGCATGACATACAAATTTAAACTTTACTTTAAAATTAAACATTAAACATCTATTCATCTATTCGTAAAAAATTTTAATAATATGATATATTTCATTATTTCCTATTACAGCGAAGAAAGAAATAAAGCTAGTTTATTTTTGAATTGCACAGCATTATTACAAGATCTTAAACTATTAGGAAGTGCATTCCAAAGACGAACAGAGTGTACAAAAAACTGCCTTTCAGACGTTAAACAAGAAACACGTAAACAGTTAATCATATTAGTTCGATTGGATATAGAAAAGTTTAATCTCGAAAACAAATAACTGGGTTCTGCATTACATATAATTTTATGCAACAATAAAAGCGTTCGATAGTTCAGTAAGTTATCAAAGGTTAAGCCATGGATTCTTTTAGCAAACTGGGAAACATGATCTCTTCGTTTTAGTCCAAACACATAACGAACAATGGTGTCACGGTTTTTCGTAAAGACAGAAATTCTGTCGTTGGTAATACTGCTATGGGAGGCGGCGTTTTGTTTGCTGTTAGGTCTTGTTCCTTTTCCGAGGAAGTCACTCTTTCAATTGCTTTAAACATCGAATTTTGTTGTGTTAAGTTAAGATATTAATCCATTTGCTTCTACATAACGTGTTATGTTCCTCCTAACTCTTCTTCTGAAGTATATCAGATGCATGCTTTAGCGATCCGAGTAATTTGCTCTATGCTGAAACCAAATGATAAAATAGTCGTTGTTGGAGATTTCAATTTGCCTGAAGTTGCTTGGGATGTCTCCCCCGATGATGCTTTTATACTACTACCATAACTAGTGAAGGCCTTTACCAACTAAACTCAGTTTCAAATTCCAATAATAAAATACTGGATCTAATTTTCACTGACGATTTTTCTAACGTAAATGTATCACGTTCATTACCTTTGGTCCTCCTCCCAAAGGATCCTCACCATCCTACTCTTGGAGAAATTTTTGAATTACGTAGTTAAAAAAAATTATTTTGACAAACTGAGAAAAATGCTTACGGAAGCTGACTGGCCAGCTATCGATTCCATCCAAGACAACTGTGTTTTAAACTTGAATAATTTTCTTTATAAATGCTTTGAATTGTGTGTTCCCAAGCAAATGAACATTCGCAAGGCAAGTGGTCCGGTATGGTTTACTAGAGAACAACAGAGATTAAAAAATTCATACACCCAAGCTTTTAAGGTTTTTAAGAGGTCTGGGAACTCAAAAGACTATGTTAAATATTCTTCTCTTAGAAACAAATATCACATTCTGAACCGTAAATGTTATAATGACAATATAAATAAAATTAAATTAGAAATTCATAGCAAGTCTGAGGCTTTTTATGATTTTGTGAACATTAAACGAAAAAATACTGAGTTCCCTTCATCTATTAAATGGAAAGATTGTATGTCAAACGATAATACAACAATTTTTGCTGCATTTTTTATGTCTACTTATTCTGCTGACTCATATGATAGTACTATTGTTTATCCTTATCCTTCGCTGTCCTCATTGAGCTCGCTCGATATGCCTTTTATCATTCCTGAGGATGTATTATCACATTTAAAATCATTAAAGACATCTTTTTTACCCGGACCTGATAACATCCCCAGCTGTATTCTTAAAATGTGTGCAGATTTTCTATACAAGCCTCTAACGGAGATTTTTAATGCATCATTAAAATCTGATCATTTTCCTGCTTGTTGGAAAGATTCATTTTTAATTCCACTTCACAAAAGTGCTTCAAAGTCTGATGTTTCAAATTATCGAGGCATAGCTAAATTAAGTGCTATACCTAAATTATTTGAAGCAGTGATCACCGATCAACTCTCCTTTTCTGTTAAATCCTCTATTTCCCTAAATCAGCATGGGTTTTTCAAGGGAAGATCCACTGTAACAAACCTCCTACAATTTTCGAGTGCAATTATAAAGGGGTTGTCTAATGGGTTTCAAACGGACTTAATTTACACTGACTTTAGTAAAGCTTTTGACAAAGTAAATCATAATCTTTTACTAATGAAACTTGACCGAATTGGCTTTCCTCAAGCGCTTATTGACTATAGGATTAAATCCTATTTATATAACCGGAAACAAAGGGTTCTTTTCAAGGACACTGTCTCTCGCAATATTGATGTTTCTTCTGGGGTCCCAGTCATTTTGGACCAATTCTTTTTTCGCTCTTTATAAATGATCTTCCATCAATTATTCGATACTCTAAAGTTTTGATGTTTGCGGATGATGTAAAGCTTTTTTTTACCTCATTATTCACCCGCGACGCAAGGTCTATTACAGAGCGATTTAACTTCACTTTCTGACTGGTGTTCTTTAAATTTAATGACTTTGAACCTGGATAAATATAAATTGATGATTCTTTCACGGAGGGTGCCTTTGGTGGCAAATTATTATATTAGCACTAAACCTCTGGCTAAACCTCAATTGTGTTGATCTTGGGGTGACTATGGACCCTAAACTTCGCTTCGATTGACATATAAACACATGAATAAATAAAGCCAAAGGTGTCTTAGGTTTTATTAAGAGATGGTCACAGGAATTTAACGATCCTTATATTACTAAAATGTTATATATTTCACTTGTCCGACCGATTTTAGAATATGCTTCGAATGTTTGGTGTCCGCGATACAGTCGTTACATTAATAACGTGGAGCCTGTACAAAAACAGTACCTATCAAATTAAGTCTCTGTAAAACAAATTATGCACTGTTTAATCCTGTGCGTTGTATGTGCAATGATTTCAATAATCTTTATGTGCTAATAGATTTTCGTATCCCCGTTAATACCCTTAAACAATCTTTGTTATCTCATTTAAATTAATAATAACTATGTTCCACGAAGCTGTTGATAAGCCAAATCTGTAGCTGCTTTTGATGTTTCCACCTGATTCGTGAAAAGCATCGCAGTCCGGACTATGATTGTTTCGGTTACCGGTCCGTGCGCGCGCTATACGGATGCGCCCCACGGTCGTATAGGGCGCGTGGAGGGTCCCCTGGAATTCGTCGAAAAAAAAAAGTTAATACTGGAGACGGATATTTTACATTGTAGTTTTGAGAGTTACAGTACTTTCAAGAAGAAAACAATCGGCTTTTTCGCATGAAATAATTTGAATATCAAGTAGACCTTGATTTTCAAAAAACTTGATTTCATTGTAAATTTTGCAATGTAATTGTAGAAACAGTCCATTATACGCTTTCGTCTCAAGAGCATATTTAAGAAATGAGTTCCGTATACGCGAAACGTTTTGAAGCATTATTATTATTATCTTTAATTTGTTTATCTTTCTTTGTTTCCATCCAAAAGGTCCCAAGATGTCCCACTTGAGTGCTCCTAAGTACTTATAAAAATCGAAGGCGTTTGTCCAGCATTGGAACCCACACTTTTTGGTGCACAAAAATGTGGACGACTTGCCAAATCGCGGCATTTGCAGAGCTACCTCGAAACAGGAGGACTTGGTTATAAAGAGGATTTTCGAAGCTAATCCAGCCATATCCTTGAAAGCAGCTGAACAAAAATTGCCTCGAAAGGGCATAAATGTCTCTCTGAATACAATAAGAAACCGTTTGAGTGAGTTTCAGATCCAATTTCGAGCAACGACGGTAAAACCCTTACTAACTGCAAAGCAAATAAAAAAACGCCAAGAGTGGGCAACTGAACATGTGGATGACGATTGGAGCCAAGTGGTGTTCACAGACGAATCCTCCTTTTGTATGACAAACACTATTAAGCGTGCTTGGTCCACTAAAGACGGTAAGATACTCCAGCGATCAGTGAAACATCCAGGAAAGGTTCATGTTTGGGGATGCTTCACAAAACAAGGATTTGGCAAATTAATCATGTTCACGAAGAATTTGGATGCCAACTTCATGACCACGATATACCGTCGTGGACTTCTGCCATCAACGGATATGTGGTTTGGGGCAGGAAGCCGAGATTGGGTTCTGCAAGAGGCCAACGACCCAAAACATCGCAGTCGCTTGTGTAGCAGTTGGAAAGAGGAAAACGGCATAACTTCATTGGATGGGCCCTCACAGTCGCCAGATGCGAATCCGATCGAAAATGTTTGGGTTCTTATGAAGTTAAAACTACGTGGAAAAAAGATGCGTTCAATAAATCATTTGAAACGGCTTCTTAAGGTAATATGGCGAATTTTAACACGGTCATATGCTGAAAAATTAGTCGAGAGCATGCATTTCCGTTGTAATGAAATTACAGAGAATGGTGGCGACTGGACGCCATATTAATATATTTGCGCAATGAATAATTAATCATTTCAAGATACTGTGGATTTTTTTTTTAAGATGCCTTAATTTTTTCAGTGACTTAGCCGATGTCTTTCTTGTTGAAACTACTGTAAGAGGAAATTAGTATTTGATGTTTTTTCTTTGAGTTCTAGAAAAACTTATCACAGCAATCTTAAATTTTCTCCTTAAATGAATTCTGCAGCTGAATATTTGAAACCGTGTTTGTATGCAGATCTCATCTCTAGTAATACGGTAGATACTTATCTTGAAACCTATACGTCATAAAAAGCATTTCATGGCTTTAGGCGAACTAATGAACCTGTACGAGTATATACATGTCAGTAAATAATGTTTTGCACAGTTGGTTTTGATTTGAAGAAACGCTGTTTCAGATGCATGATTCCAGTTAATTTCAGATTTATCTTTTTATCAAAATAAATTTTTCGTATTCAAATGAACCGAATGGCGTTTCAATTTCTATATTTTCAACGGATTTAAAGATTTAAGTACTTAAAGTATTTTATCTGCTTGTTCTGCAATAATTTGAAGATTAGAATCTACTACCGCAAGAATAGGTCGCACTTGATCAGGCATTTCTTCAAGAAAGCTGATTTTAAAACTACGTCATCAATGTGATTATAAGCAAAATTTTTTATTTTTTAGTAAAATCTATAGGTTTATTGTCGCCTAATGTAACACACAAAAGTCAGAAGATTATGGCAATTTCAGATCAATTATCTTGATTTCCGCAACTTCTGCAATAGTTAACTGCTGCGACTCCAATCTTCAAGGCCGTTGTGCCAATGGCATAAAATGGTCAATACAATCGCTAGTCGCCTTGATTGTGTGCGGCTCTCTCATCGATAGCCTTGTTATCGCCTTGTGTTTATACTCTTTCATCGTGAAAATAAAATAATTTAAATAGTTATGATCTTTTCTATTAATTTTGCTTCGGTATCCATTTTGATATAAAAACAAAACAGTTTTTAATTGCAATAAATAAAACAGAAAACAAATGTCAGAAAATAGTAAACTTCACAGAAAATAAAATATATTTCATGATATATTAGATAATACGGGAAAACTGATTTTACTTGGCAGCACTAAAAGACAGGGTCTGTGTGGCACCGAACACGAAGAGAGAGCTTTTACTCACTCTAACAACGAACACGATATGCTGTGTGAAATGTACACCGAGCATGCCGAGTATTCACGGTGACAATGATTTATTCTAGAAAAAAAAGGAACAAAAATGTATGTAAAATATAAGGAAAACATGTAAACCTATACATCATTATTTTCATTTGCAGAAAAGCTAAGTTGGGTATGTTTTTAGTGTTTAAAAGTGAATATTAAAAATATTATTTATAAAACTATTGAAGAAGTACGTATGAAAAGTATTTATACAACATATTAGCTGTACTCACGATGTGATGCAAATGGTGTTGATTCGACTCTTGCCTTTCCACTTTCTCCACTACCTCAATAGCTTTTTTTTATAAGTGGCTGCCGGCACTAAAAATTATATTATTTGCATAATTTATTGCACATTCAATTATATTATGAATTTCACTCTCCATATTGATAAAATCGTTTAAAGTTTTTGGTATACCATTTTTGTGTTGTCGTTGCAAACAAAATAGTATTACAATAAAACTCAATTTCGAACAAAAGCTTAGAGTTTACTCGAATGTAACCACCACACCGAGCACGACAGAAAAATCATGTGTTCGCCGAACAGCGAACACCAGCATAACCACAAGCTTGGAGAAAATATAATACGTTAAACACAATCAGCGACCGAACTCCAATTTTTGCTGAGAGAATAAAAATAATGGAAGCGTCAGCTTCCAGCGTAAAGAATAAGCAGAAGAACGACAAAAAATAAAATCATTTATTTTGATTTTTCTTTTTAATTTATATTTGGAATTATACTGTTATTTCAAAATCTATTTTCACTTCACTTATTATTGAAAAATAAAATTTGTTTTTTGTTCAGCGCAAAATCACTTTTTTATAAAGCAACAGCGAAACAAAAAAAAAACGGAATAATATTGTAGATATATACGAATATTTTCGTACTAAAACTTGGCAGCACTTCGATGTTTTGTGAAAAATATGGCATATTTTCCCTTTCACGAGAGAAAAAATGTGTTGACGCTGTGAGAAATAGAATAGATTCTATTTTAGTATCGATGATGGAGGCATCGAACGTCAGTAATTTGCTTTCATGCAAATTAATAAAAATCTCTGTTTATTTTTGACGTCAAGTTCGGACGCTTTCATTGTCGTTCACTAATGTTCGTTGGCTATTGTCTTTCTGGACGTGTTCATATGTTTATGATTTTTAATGCTTGTCAACGTCGTCAATCGAAAAATGCTTTGACTCTGATTCGGCTCTTAGTAGTATCGTTTTTAAGCAGGAACAGGCATGTGGCTTACAGCCCAAACTAAACAAGAGCTTAATGCAACCGCTTTACACAAAATATGGAATGAGCCGCGTATATCCAAAAAGGCATTCTTTATAACTACAGACATAAAATCTTCAGCTGTTTCTCAATTTAATATGATAAGTAAGTTTGTTTTGATGTGTTCCAGAGAATCCGAAATGTTGAATAGATTATAATGCTCAGTAAAATCTGTACATATTACACGAAAACGATAATTTTGAGCATAGTTTGTTCTGCATATGCTATGTTTAATAGGAAATTTGGAATTTGCAAAATGGTGAATCTTCTACCGAAAGTGTAAAAAAATTACGTTCAATTTGTGGATCAATTTGAGAAACTGGATATTTATTTGATAAAACAACACGTTCTCGTACTCCTACAGTGCGCACAACCGACAAAATTGCTGCTGCTGATCAGAATGTGCAAGTAGAACCAACCACATCAACTTGTCATCGTTTTCGGGAATTGGTATGAATCTGTACAAAGTTCAATTTGTACAACAGGTGAAGCCAAATGATCATCCGCAACATTTTCGGTTCGGTAATTGGGATCTGGAACACTGGGAAGAAGATGAGCAATTACCCCGAATAAATTAAATTTTCTAAGGAAGCTCACTTTGACCTCGGTGGCTATGTTACTAAGCAAAGTTGTCGCATCTGGGACAAAAAGAAATCCATGCGTGATTGTTCAGAATCTAACGCACCTTCAACGAGTAACTGTTTGTTGTGGTTTTTTGACCGGCAGTATTGTTGGGTTATTTTTCTTTGAAAATGAGGAAGGAAGATGCGTTACAGTAAAGGGTGTGCGCTACCGCACAATGATAACTGATCTTTTGTATCCTATTTTAGAAAATGTGGACTTAGCCAACATTTGGTTCCAACAGGATGCCGCGCCATATCACACAAGCCGTGCAACAATTTATCCTTTGTGTTCATTGGCCACCACGCAGTTGCGATATGACTTCGGTGAACTATTATTTGTGAGGACCCCTTAAAGATAAGTGTTACGTTAACCATACGGATACTATTGAGGCTCTTAAGGACTAAACTGGTGCAGCAATTGGTCAAGTACAGCTCCTTACAGTCGAAAATGTACTGAATTGGGTTGATGGTAGGGCTAGGGCAAGGCCAGAAAGTCATTTGAATGAAATAATGCTCCATAATTAATCGGATTATACTTTCGAATAATAAAATACAAAATTATTCGTTTCGTATTTACACCAAAATCAAATTACAAATGGTCCACCCTTTACATTTCAGTTGTCCGCTATTTAATTTTTTTTACTGTTTAAAAAGTAATTAGTTGTGTTTTTAGATCTACTGAAAGTAACAATAGTGGTAGCGTAGTGTTAGTGCGTTGGTATGCAGAGTGTCCGAGGTTCGAATCTCGCCACAGGCAAAATCAAAAAGTAGAAAAGACAAAAATCTTGGCAAGCAATGGCAAACATACAAGAGTAACAGTTTCCTATGCAAAGCTTTTCACTTCGCCGTTCGAATTCGGCGTAAAACTGTAGGTGCCTTCCATTCATGTAAAAATATAATACGCACAATATGGATGTATGCGAAAAACTCGGCCTAGGTTGTTGTGCCATTAAAAGAAAAAAAGGAAGAAAAATCTACTGGCACATATAAGCCATATTTTCCAGGTTCTGTATTGATGCTATTGAAAGAGGTTCTCAAGTCGATGTGTTATACACCAACTTTGTGAAAGGTTTCGATAGCTCAAATTACAAAAGGTTTCACTCGAACTTTTTGATGTGTATAATTTCACATCTTTCTAATAGAAAATTAATTGTCAAAGTGTATGGATGTCATTGGGTTCTTTGCTGTTTCTGTTGTAAATAACTTGCCAGATATTTTTAAATTTTGTAAATGTTTGCAACTGTTTGTTATATGCCGACGACTTAAAATTATTCATGACGATAAATGATAATCTAGGTCATGTTAAGTTCCAAATTGACATTGAATCACATATTTCTTGGTGTAGAATGAATGGAATGAGCTCAAATATTTCTAAATGCTATTTCTTGACTTACTCTCGCAACTGTTGTCGATACAGATGCTAAATGGTTACACCTACGACAACACGTATTTATCCAGAGTTGATACAGTTAAAAGTTTGGGCATTTACTTTGACCCCAATTTATCTTTCAATCCACATAAAGAATATATGATTTCGAAGGCGAATTCGATGCTTGGTTTTCTAAAGTTGAACTAGACTCTCACACTTTAAAAACTATATATCTGAGTTGGGTAAGGTCAATCCTCAAATATTTAAGTGTCATTTGGAATCCTATTTATGGAAGGGAACTAACTCGCATTGGAAAACTCCAAAAGGGATTTTCGTCTTACGTTCTCTTATGAGAATATGCCATCCTATGCTGCAGGTCGCCAACTTTTAGGCATACAAAGCTTAGAAATAAGGTGCAAATCTGAAAGCATCCTATTGATTAAGGGCATTATATTACACATAGATACCAAGATTGATTACCAGTATTTGCTCGCGCTCATTCCTTCTTACGCTCCTTCTGGATCCTTAAAAGGAAAATGTTTATTTTTTATTCCATTTAATAGAACTAATTGTAGAAATATGGACCCAATTAGCTGATCTTTAAATTTATATACCTACATATACCTAGCCACATAGATTTTAGAATAAGTATGGTAGATATTTAATTAAAAAAAATATATTTTTAGTTAAGTACAGTAAGCCCCGGTTAAGTACCTCAGCGTAAGATGTCAGGCTTTTGAGGTACTTAAGCGTGGAAGGCATTTAAATTTGAATAGTAGAAAAAATAGCAAATTAAAGGCAGTTAAGCGGGAATTGCACTTAAGAGAGAGAGAGATCCTTAACCGGTATACTGTTATCTGGAAGATGAACGAGGTATTTCGAAAAATATGTTTTCATAAAATGCTGTTTTGAAACAAAAAATACGATTTTTGCTAGAACAGCTGGACTGAAAGTGTAATTTTCAGTAGATGTAATCATTGTCATAAGATCCCACTTTTATCCGACAGTTTATTTAGAGTATGTATGAGTAAAGTACTTAAATGAATTTTTGAATTTTTAAGAAATTTTTGGCACTTGTTTTGATAGATGAATATGATTGTCAAAATGGACTACATAAAAATGTTACAGATGATACAAAACACAGTTAATAAAAAGTACAGAGAAGCAAACAAGAGTATTCATATTTGACGCAAAAAAGACAAGAATAAAAGAATGTGACATTAAATAATTTTATTAAAATTAAATTAAATGGAACTACTATCAAAGAAAATGAAAAAGAATTATTTTACATGTTTAACTTGGTAAGTGTAATAATGAAATATTTTTATTTTCACTAGCGAATTAATTAAAGATGTTTTCCTGACATAAATTTGACTAACTTTCTGAAAGATGCAGATATTATCGGTTGAAGGTAACAACAGCGTATGTAAAAGAAATGGTTTACCTACAAAATTTAAAAAAAAAAATAGTGAAATATCGGTGATTTCTCCGGTTTGATATTGAAATGGCAATCAATACAGGAATTTCGGAATATTGCATTCATTCAATTTATTTTATTTATACAAAAAGTTTTATGAGTAACTTTTTTGTCGATGGTTTACCAGCCCTTGCTGTTAAAATTTACTCGGATATTTTGATACCGTTTGGCACAACAAAAATCGAGATATTTTCACCAAAAGAACAAATATTACAATGCATAGTACCATAGTACTTTGCTACAATTTGGCACCACACTTAATATAAAAGAATTGCGCCACATTTCAGTTTGATTAGTTGAACGGTTCTCGAGAGAAATCATGGTTACCGTCATTTGAAAATTTCGTGTTGAGAAAAATGCATGAATTAGGTTAGGGTTTAGTAGAGTGTTTAATCAGATTAGTGATCATTTCCACTCGTAGACCAGTTAATGTCCATAGTCGGCTGTCTTTACAATTTTCAGCAAAACTCGTATCTTTACTCCGGATATGTCTGCTAAGTTTTCGAAAAACCTTACACCTAGCGCGGCGACGTCGTTCTTGCAATGCAAGGCATCGACAAAATAGACGTTGGATTCATTTGCTCTATATCGCCGTAGCTTCTTTAATGATTATTGAACAATGGCAAGGTGTCCCGTGATCAATCCAGTCACTAAGCTCTTTGATGATCTATTAAGGGTCAAAAACCTATTTGATCAGCTTTTGTATAGCTCCGGCCATAACCTCCGAGCTGTGACGCAATCATTTATGTTCCTCCAAGCACAGTTTCTCACAACTTCCACTATAAATATTATAAATCACATAATATTATTGTCCGATCGGTGGCAGTATCTTAACATCTTCCACGCTAAGTTGCATTTCGGAGCGCTTTCGGGCCAATTCGTCTGCTTTGTCATTCCCTTCAATATCGCTATTTCCAGGAATTCAGCGCTTTCCGGCATTTTGATACCGCCTTATTTTTGACTATTCGTGATTAAATTGATTTCATAGCTGCTTGAATGTCCACGAAGATTGTGATATCTGACGAAGGGAGATCGCAGTTCAGTATTTATTGCGGTGGCTGCTTTTTCGATTGCTAGCATTTCTGCTTGGAAGAAACTGGATGTGTCAGGTAATCTAAAAGACTCCTTTCTGTAAAGTGTTCCTGACTAGAAGCCAGCTCACGTTCTCACTTTCATTTTGTGACTGGAATATATACGATTAAATGGAATATCAATAGTAAAGTCGTAATGAGGAGTGAGTTGTACAGTATGATGTTGTCGTAGGACTTCAGAGTTTAATACTCTCCCTATATCTTCCATTGTTTTCTGGATTGCCTTATGTCCATAGTTAGTTCGCTTAAGCAAGATGGATTTCCTCAGTCGAGAGTTCATTTTGTAGCTACTCCTATTATATAAGATGCAGGGATAGGAGATGAGGTATAATCTCTGCCCTCTTAGGGTGCGCTCTTTAAATTACGTGTACTAACTACAATTAAAACATGACTAATAGAAATTTATGATTAAGGAAAAGTATTTAAATGTAACGATATATTTTTTTTTCAGAGTACAATGCGAGCAGTATGGAGGGCACCGGAAGGAACGATTTCGATTCTTCAGGTAAAGGTGTGTTTTCATTTTATTTAAATTTTTTTAGCTAGTTTATATTTGTTTTTTATTGTGCCATTAAAACCTGAAGCCAAGAATTATATTGCAATTTTTGTCCAACTTAACCAAAGTTTTCATCAATCAATCAAAAATCATAGTCATAATTTTTTTAATTTAAAAATTATTGCCACTACTAAATTAATAATTAATTGTGTGGTTAAAAAATTAAAAACCATGGTGTAGGAAAATTTTTTTAAAGATAGTTTTGTAAACCATTTTACGCCCAAGACAAAACTGAAATATGTAGTTATGTGAAATAATTTTATTTAGTAAAAATATGTTGGATGACATTAGAGTTGCCACACACAAAATAACCAGTAGTTCAAAAGTTGATGGACCACCCTATATATCGCTGTAATTTTGCACGAAATTAAGATATTTTTGCTTACATTGTATGTATAAAATCATAATAAAAATGAGATGTCAGCGAGTTTGAATTTAAAAAAAACTTGGTAACCAGTTCTTCAACCTCGTTTTCTACACTTGGACACTAAAGTTTATTTGCAAACCTTTAGTTTTTTAATTTTCTGCAAAATGGTACTTTTGGAGATAATGGCAATTTGCTTGCTTTTTATCATACTGATACTGATGATCGCGTTGGCTACCATCGTATTACGGATTTCTAATTTGCTTTCATTTGTTCAATTTGTTATTCTTCTCATCATACCATTTTCATACCAATTTCATACCAATTTACGCCAACGTTGCTCAAATGAAGTCTTTTTTTTACTACCACAAAATTCTGCAAAGGCATTTAATCGTTGGTGTCCCACTCTTCTTTACCCTTAACATATAATTCAAGCCAACCTTATACATCGGTCGGCATATTATGCTAAATTTCATCATCACAACCCTCATTGTTCGAGAGTGTGCTTCAGGAGGTAAAGTTATAATCTCGTATTCGTTATCACTCTCATCTCGTTCCAATATAGAATTCAAGGCTTCCTCTTAACAAACATAGTTGTTTTTACCAAAATTTTATAAAATTCTTAAATTAATAAAAATATAAGTCTAAATATATGTGTCTATTTTCTCCACTTGGGGACACCATCGAAAAACTTTCTGTAAAACACATATAATTCATAATTTGTATTTATTATTTGTATACTTACATTTGATAATGTGCTTTTGTTAAACTTTATTCAACTAACAATTACACACGTTAAGTTTTTGCAATGAAAATTCTATTTCCTTTTATTGCAATTATTAACTTTATGTTACCTCCCAAAAATTTTAATTGACTTACTTACTTAGATGGCACTACAACCAATGATAGGTCTTGGCCGCCTCTATGAAGCTTCGCCAGTCGCCTCTACTATGCGCGCGCTGGCGCCAGTTGATGATAAGGTTAAGTGCACTTAGGTCGACCTGTAAGTAGTCTTTCCAAAGGAGATTAGAACGTCCTCTTCTGCGTGTTCCTCCACCGTGGCTCGAATAAAACACCCTTCCAGTCGGAGCACTTTCTTCCATTTGCTCAATATGACCCTGCCAGCGAAGCCACTGGATTTTTATACGCTTGGTTTTGTCATTGTCGGCGTACAGCTCACACAGCTTACCGTTTCATCTTATTCGATACACGTGTCCACGCATATTGGAGCGCAGAGTACGGAGTATCTTCCTCTCGAACGCTCCTAGCAGCCTCTCATCATTGATGGTCTATGTCCACGTCTCGGCACCATATATTAGGACCAGAAGGATGAGGGACTTTATAGCGTTATTTTCGCCGGTGGAGAGAGGGCTCTGCTTCTCAATTGCCTACTGAGCCCGTAGTAACACCTGTTTGCAAGAGTTAATCTCCGTTTGATCACAAGGCAGACATTACTGTTGGTATTAATGCTGGATCCTAGGTAAACGAAATCCTTGACGACTTCAAAAGTATAATTGTCAACAGTAACATTTTGTCCAGGACGCCGTGATTCTTTGTTTATTGACACAAGGCATTTCATTTTGTTCTCGTTCACCACTAGACGCACTCGACGAGACTCCCTTTCCATATAGGAGAATGATGGACTGACTGCTCTCTCTCGCGTTGGTGCCAATGATGTCAATATCATCAGCGTATGCTAGCAGAATGACACTCTTGTAGATAATAGTGCCAGAGATGTCGATGTTCGCAGCTGGAGTCACCTTGTCTGTAACCTCTTTTAGTATGAAATGGCGCGGAGAGGTCTGTCCCAATATTCGCTTCGCTGGTGGTGTTGGTCAGTGTCATTTTGCAAAGACAAATGAGCTTTGCAGGGATACCAAAATCAGACATTGCGGCGTACTCGTGCTGTCGTAGGCGGCTATATAATCGACGAAGAGATGGTGGGTGTCGATCTGTTTTTCTGGAGTGTTTCCTAGGATTTGGCGTAGTGTGAATATCTGGTCGATGGTGGATTTACCATGGCTGAAGCCACACTGATAAGGTCAAATCAGTTTGTTGACGATGGGCTTCAGTCTTTCACACAGTACGCTCGATAGAACCTTACATGCAATATTTAGAATGTTTATCTCACTGTATTTGGTGCAGATAATGAAATCACCTTTCTTATGGATTGGGCAGGTTACGCTGAGGTTCCAAACACTTGGCATGCTTTCATCGGACCATATTCTGCATAGAAGCTCATGCATGCGGTTTTTGAGCTCTTCGCCTCCGGTCTTAATCAACTCAGGAGGCAGGCCATCTGCACCTGCAGCCTTATTGTTTTTCAGCCGAGCAATGGCTGTTAAGACCTCCTCATAGTCCGGAGTAGATTCCGCAGTGGCGGGATTATTGCCGTTAAGCAGCTGCGAAAAGTGCTCCCTCCACTCCATAATGTCATTGTGCCCTGAACATCTTACTTACTTATTTAACTGGCACTACAACCGATGACCGGTCTTGGCCGCCTCTACAAAGCTTCGCCAGTCGCCTCTGCTGTGCGCGCACTGGCGCCAGTTGATAAGGCCAAGTGCAGTCAGGTTGCCCTGCACCTGGTCTTTCCAACGGAGATTAGGACGTCCCCTTCTGCATGTTCCTTCACCGTGGTTCGAATAAAACACCCTTCTAGCCGGAGCGCTTTATTCCATTCGCTCAACATGACCCAGCCAGCGAAGCCGCTGTAGTTTTATACGCTTGACTATGTCAGTGTCGGCGTACAGCTCATACAGCTCATCGTTCCATCTTATTCGATACACGTCGTCCACGCATACTGGACCATAGATCTTAAGGAGTATCTTCCTCTCGAACGCTCCTAACAGCCTCTCATCATTGATGGTCAATGTCCATGTCTCTGCGCCATACATTAGGACGGGAAGGATGAGGGACTTATAGAGCGTTATTTTCGTCGGTCGAGAGAAGGCTCTACTTCTCAATTGCCTACTGAGCCCGTAGTAACACCTGTTGGCAAGAGTTAGTCTCCGCTTGATCTTATGATCTCAAGGCTGACATTATTGTTGGTGTTTATGCTGGATCCTAGATGTACGAAATCCTTGACGACTTCAAAAGTATAGTTGTCAACAGTGACATTTTGTCCAAGACGACGTGACTCTTTGTTTGTTGATACAAGTTATTTCGTTTTGTCCACGTTCATCATTAAAGCCACTCGACGAGACTCCCTTTCCAGGTTGGAGAATGCTGCACTGACTGCTCGAGCGTTTTTGCTAATGATATCAATATCATCAGCGTATGCTAGCAGCATGACACTCTTGTAGAAGATAGTGCCACAGATGTCGATGTTCGCAGCTGGAATTATTTTCTCCAGCATAAGGTTAAAGAAGTCGCACGATAAGGAGTCACCTTGTCTGAAACCTCTTTTGGTATGAAATGGCGCGGAGAGGTCTGTCCCAATTTTCACTGCGCTGGTGGTGTTGGTCAGTGTCATTTTGCAAAGACGAATGAGCTTTGCAGGGATTAAGAAGCTGCGAAAAGTGCTCCCTCCATAATGTCATTATGCCCTGGACATCTGTTACCAGATTGCCGTCTTCATCCTTGCAGGAAGAGACCCAGGTCTTCAAACCATCAGTCTTATTCTTTCAAAGAATTTTCGGACCTCGTTCCTGTCCCGCAACATTTCGATATCATTAAACTCGCGTCTTTCTTCATCTCTTTTCTTGCTGAAAATACGTTTCTCCTCCCTCCTCAACTCTCTGTCTGTCTCTGAGGGTGGCTCTGTAAACTAAGTTTTTTGCTTCAGTAGCATCGCGACACTCTTGGTCGTATCGTACCACATATTTTTCCGTCGACGGTGGTAGCCTAGCACCTCTTCGGCAGCCGTACGCATAGAGCGGGAAATGTGCGTCCACTGCGCGCATATATCATGAAGTTGAGGGGTGTTTTGCGAAAGGAGGAGTGCAAGTTGGTTGGCGAAGTCTTCGGCTGTCTGTTGTGATTCCAGCTTTCTCTTTGTACCTATCCGTACGTGATTTGCTACACATATACGTGTGCAGACCTTGGCTGCAACCAAGTAGTGGTCTGAGTCGATGTTTGCACCACGTATTGTGCGTACGTCTAGTACAATGGAAGCGTGGTTTCCGTCGATCACAACGTGATCAATCTGGTTTCGTGTGTTTTGATCAGGGGACAGCGAAGTAGCCTTATTATAAAAAGATCTGGATATCTTTATGTTGGAATCTGGTGATACTAACTTTTAAAAGTTTTAAATTGGTTAAAATATTTTTTCAAAGCATTATCAAACATTTGATAAAGTTTTACTCCAATAATAATGACCACTGATATGCATACTCACACTTAAATTTTTATTAACACATGACTTATCCGGCAAACATTGAAGACCTAGAGAGGGAAACCCATAGCTTACGAGCTTGATTCAAGATTCGGCATGGCGCAGTACGCCACTGGTGAAAAGCAAGCAATCCGATAATATTTATGCGCCCGAAATTTTAAATCTAGTTTTAAAAAAAAGAAAACTTCGCAAAAAATGGCAACAATCATGTTTAGCACAAGATAAAAGGAACCTTAATAAGTAATAAGTAAAAAAACAAATAAGTAAAATAAGTAAAAACTCAAAAATTTAGACGAAAAATCAGAGAACTCAAAAATTAAAATACTAACAAATATCTTACGAGCTTGACATATGACAGCAAAACCAATTATTTTCCCTGGAAAGCTATGAAAAATTATGATAGACCGATTTCCCAAAACCCTCCCTTAAGGAAAAATAACAATAAATGGGCAAAAAGCAACATTGAGAAGGCACACGTACTTGCTGAATACCTTAGCAACACCTTCAGTCTAGAAGAAACTCAGCGCATAGAGCCAAATATTAACATAGACGACGAAACTGATAAAAAACAAAGAAATAGCTGCAGAAATTAAGAAGCTAAAGTTAAAAAAATCACCGGGATACGACCTCATAACTAGTGAAGTGTTAAAAAAAACTACCACCAAAAGGAGTGGCTAAGCTTGCACAAATATTCAACGCGGGAATAAAATTAAAAAAGGTTCCAAGCTACTGGAAAGCTGCTGAAATGGTGATGGATTTGAAACCAGATAAGGATCAACACTCTCCAGCCTCGTATAGACCAATTTCGCTCCTTCCAGTTATCGGAAAATTATTTGAGAAACTCATTTGTAAAAGGCTCGAAAAAATCGTTTGCCAAAGAAATATTATCCCAAATCATCGGTTTGGATTTCAAAAAAAACTTACAACGATCGAGCAAGTACACAGAGTTACGCACGAAATCGAAAAGGCCTTAGAAAACAAGGAAACTTCAGCTGTGTTTCTTGATATATCTAAGGCTTTTGATGTGGTCTGGCATTCTAGCCTGATTTATAAGCTAAATAACCTTCTGCCACAGCAATAATGTAAACTGTTGGAATCGCATATTGCCGAAAGGTTCTATCGAGTTAAATTAGATGATGCGTATTCAAAACTATATCCTATAAATCGCGGGGTCCGCGGAAGTATACTAAGCCAGTTGTTGTACCATGACTTGCCGGTAAACTCAAGCTGTGTTGTTGGAACTTTTGCAGATGACACGGTAATAATGGCTACAGGTCCAAATAACAACGTGTCTACCACTAAGATACAAACCGCTCTCCAAGAAGTTGAACAATGGACCAATAAATGGAAACTGGCAGTAAATAGCTCCAAGTCTATCCACGTCGACTTTACCAACAAAAGAGAAACCCAAATTCCATGGTGAACACAGTGAACAAATTCCAGCAGCTAATTCTGCGAAATACTTGGGTATGAACCTAGATGCCAAACTGAGATGGAAGGTACACGTCAAAAAAAACTAATAGAGCTGAACATTAAATACAAAAAACTAACTTGGCTTATTGGAAGGAGATCCAAAGTGTCTAAACTAATAATATACAAACAAGTCTTCAAGCCTGTGTGGCTCTACGGCGTTAAAATTTGGGGCTGCGTAAAAAAAATATTATAATAAATATGATACAAAGATTCCAAAACAAAGCACTCAGGGATGCAGTTAACGCTCCGTAGTATGTGCGAAATGATAACCTACATCGTGATCTTAAAATACCTACAGTCAGGCAAGAAATACAGAAGGTTGCCAATACACATCATGACAGACTGAGTCAACACTCAAACAGCACTATTCCGGCGTTACTTTGCGATGTTACACCCAGACGTTTAAGTCGGTTCAAACCAAAGGACCTTTTGAGGCGTTTCAACCAGCAAGGAGATTGACTAGCTCAGATCTACATGCTCACTTTATATAAGTAGTATTACGTGCAATTTTACATTAAAAAACCTCTTGTTAGTCAAATGTGACTAGTTACTGTTGATTTTTAAATAAATAAAAAAAAAAACACATTAGACTAAAAAAATGTATTACAGTCAGTATTAACAAAAATTTCAGCCTTTCGCTTTAGTTGTCGTTAAATTCAAATTAAATATCAGACTAAAAAAATTAAACATTGCAGTCTCAAAAATTAGTATATTTGTAGACAATACATACATATATATATATATATTAGTATATATATATTTAGTTATTAATCTTATTTTTTTTTAAATTTATGTGAAATTGTTTTCACGATAGATAATCTTGATTATTTCGGTTCTCTTTTCATTTAATATTACGAAATTTATTTCTGAAAAATTGGCTTTAAGTTTTAATGGTGTTTTTCTAATATTTGTTATTGTAATTTATATATATGTAGTTAGAATACTACCCGCAAAATTTTCGTAAGCACTATTTTTTTCGGCAATTTTCTTATATCAATTATAGTCATGACTAACACATTAATTTTATATATTGTGGTATCAGAATGACATATAAATAAACGAATAATTGGATTTATCAAATAAACTAAAAGGAAAAAAAAATTATTTAAGAGAAAATAAGTTGTGAAATTTTAATTTTCTTTATAGTGTTATAACAGTTTCTTACAATCAAATTAACTTAATGAGCTTACGTCAATTCGGCGGCTATTGTTTGTACACTTATACGGTGACCATTTTTTCCGAAAAAAAGGAAACAATTTTAAGTATAAAATATGCGGGTAGGTAATTTCTTGTTGCAGCTAGATGGTTATATATAAATAATAATTCTTACTACGTAAACTCATACATATATTTATTTATTACACTGTTATATTTTTTTCTATAGTCATAAAGAGCTTCTTCAACCTCATAAAACTTAAAAATAATAACTTATATGCTCGTTAATAAGTCAGTGTAACATGATTTTTATTTTCAGCCGGCGTAGGGTAAGGTAATTCTTATGGAAGTTTCCGAAAGCAAAATTCATGCATCACATAAAGTATAAGATGGAAAATTGAGAAACCGAAATCTCGTAAACTTTGTGATGCATAAAATCTACGTTCGAATTCGTGTTCAAAATCTATGCCTACGCGGGCTAAAATTTCGAAATTTGCTGCAGTGAGTTACGAACAGTCTAGCTAGGGTGGATTGATTTTTTGCTTTTAAAATGGTAATACATATTTTGAAAGATCTTGGAAAATACTAAATTTTGGCTTAATTTTTTATGATTTTTAGTTCAAAGTGCCATTTGAAAGTTTAAAATTTTGGCCAACACCTTGGATGTATGATTGACGCAAGACTATCTTTTCCGAAAAAAAATAATATATAATAAAATATTAAAAAAAAACATGCACACACATTATCGCAATGGGTTTTTTCAAATAGTCTTTTTGTAATAAAAATTTCTAAAAAAAAAAAAAATTAATTATCTTTCAAAAAATTAATTAAAAATTAACCATTTGACCTCACAAATCTTACATTCAAATTAATCCGGTCTAGCCTAGGCCCTATACATACTCGCAGCGGTGCTGACTTTAAATATGGATAACTTATCGAAAAGCAACATTGGAAATTTATAAAAATGGAAGCTGTCAAGTCTTATATAAGATTTAATTTTTAAGTTTTGCTGAAGTTGGGAAATATGTTATGACTATAAAAAATATCACGAAGCACACAAAAACCGTAATTTTTCGGTTTTTATTCTACAATTTCTAGAAAACTGTGGGTGATACAAAATTTGTGTCTTCAGATTCCTGTTTCAGTATCGAAAAATCTATAAGAATCACCTTATATGGACTAAGAAATAAAAGTCATGTTGTACAGTGTTGTTAAAACTTTTCACATTGTATTGAGTTGCAGGAATTATAGTTTACGCATAAACATTAATATTTCTTTAAATAAGTTTTTCTGAATAATAAAAAAATTTAAATTTATTTTTATTTAAAAAAAAATCTCTGAGGACAAAAAAAAAGAAGGCTGTCTCTTTAAAAAATTATGATGGTCACCGTAGTTATGTAGGTATATAGTTAAAATCGAGCCAATTTTGAATAAGTGTTCGAAATATTTTATTTCTATTGATTGAAACTAAAATTAGTAAAGATTAATTGATTTGGTCAAAATTATGTATGCATGCAGACACATTGTGCTGTGTCTAACAGTGTACTTAATTTATTTACTAGAAGAATAATAAAATAATATCATTGTATATTCAATTACAAGCACAACAAGGTGGACAACAAGTGGAACAAGAGCTGGCAACAAAAATGCTACAAATACAATCGAAACGTTTTTACTTGGACGTGAAACAAAATCGTCGAGGTCGATTTATTAAAGTTGCAGAAGTAAGAGCAGCTAGATATTAAGGGTGTATTCTACCTTGGACGTAAAATTATTTTTCCTGCCATATTTTTTTAAATATTTTCTTTCCTTAACTTAACACCATTTCTATCTCATTTGCAATTATAATTTAAAAAAATAAAATTAATATATGCAGCCCACACTGATAAACTACAAAAGTAAAAACTTTTACATATATTTTTTTTACAAATGTTTTGTAGTCTGAAAAATATATAAAATATTAATAAAATTTTTTCCAATTTGCCCAATGTAACTAGTTCTTAGACTAGTATATAAAGATAAAAATAACTAATCTGTTCTCATATGTTTAGTTGTCTAGTTTTGATCGATTGGGTACAGGGTTGTTGTGCTGATGGCCTTGAAATTTTCAAATCAAATGCAAGTGCGCAAATGAGAGAATATTTCTAGAGATCCATTTTTATATGTTTAAATCCGTAAATAATATTTATCCGCCTCCAAGATAGAATACCCTTTAAAAATTATATGTTTACCTGAATTTAATATACATGATGACGAAATTAAACTATCTACTAGATTGGAGCGGATGGTAGACGCAGTCAAGTCTATTTGGCATTATCAACTGCAGCTGAGTTTCGCGATCATTTGTCAACATTCAGCGATTACTATGCTTCGTTAGGTAGGCAATGCAGAACGTTTAAAAATCGAAATACTAGTTACCGTATCTCAAATTGATTGCTCTACTCAAGAAATTATAACTTTTTTCCATCAGGCACCTTATTCCCATATAATTTGTGTCCGCAGTAACAATTTACGCAATGAATGAAATAAAATGAGAATCTGATCTCAAAGCTAAAGTGTTAGAATATGATATTAAATAGTCTCTAGAAATTTTCTCAACATTGTCTCATTTTTTTAGGCACAATTTTTTTCTTTTTTTTTCGTTCCTTTACTGGTTTCTTTACCCGTGAAAACTGGAAAACTACTCATGCACTAGACCACCAAAGTGGAATTTTGTTTGTTGGATACTTATTTGGAGGCTTTTCGGTCGGAATCCGAATCTCATGGAATTTATATATTTTTTAAATTTATTGTTGGAATAGCTACTGTAGAAAAACTTGAGAAAGTCACGGTTGTTTTTAACTTCGTACGTTTACATCGTAATCAAATCGTCGCTGTATGCGCTGTACTATAGAAAATCTTGAGAAAGTCAAGGTTGTTTTTAACTTCGTACGCCTACATCGTAATCAAATCGTCGCTGTATGAGCTGTACTGTAGAAAAACTTGAGAAAGTCACGGTTGTTTTTAACTTCGTACGCCTACATCGTAATCAAATCGTCGCAGGCGAATACAATACAGTTTACTAAAATGTAAATTGCTATTTACATGGTCCTTTAACTTTTACTTTGGAAAGATCCCATTCGCATTGTAATACTTAAAAACTGGTGTAATACTTAAAAAATGGCGTACTGTGTTTTTCCTACTTTAAAACATAACTTGTAGGTTAATTATTCTAAATTATTATGAATCTATATAAATCATTCCAACAATTGATTGTGAACCTTACATAGTAGTGCAAAACAATAAGTCTATTAAAATCAGCACCCGCAAATTATGAAAAGAAACATAAAATGGAATTCCTATCGCAAATTTCGCGTTGTGTAGTGTTAGCAAAAGAGGAAATCGCGCACGTAGTTCGTGGACGCTTTGAATGTCTACTACTGTGGGCAAAAGTTAGTAAGACTTTAATTTAAATTTCGCGCGGAAACCCATTCATCAAAATAATATTTTTTTAAGGTTGGTATGACTGTCGGTGACATCTGTGCCAAATGTTACATCAAAATAATCATTAGTGTTTAGTATACGCTTGTCTTTCTGAAGTACAAAAAGTGCATTCGGCGATTTTCACAATGAGTGAAATTATTCAACAAAGAAGTTCCATTAAATTTTGTGTGCGGAATCAAATTTCTGGTGCCGACACGTTCAGAACGTTGCAAAAGGCCTTCGTTGATAATTGTATGTCGAGAGCAAGTGTTTTTGATTGGTACAAATTGTTCAAAGATGGTCGACGTACCCTATTCGCCTGACTTAGCACCGTGTGACTTTTGGCTATTTTCTAAACTCAAAAAACCGCTTCGTGGACACC
The DNA here is from genome assembly GCA_958295655.1 of Palloptera scutellata. Lineage (NCBI taxonomy): Eukaryota > Metazoa > Arthropoda > Insecta > Diptera > Pallopteridae > Palloptera > Palloptera scutellata. The sequence goes on from OY282453.1 coordinate 15,560,301, forward strand.
GTTTTGAGTCAATTGAAGACATTAAACATGAATCGCTAAGCGCATTGAAGGCTATTCCGGAAATTGACTTTAACAACTGTTTCGAGAATTGGAAAAAACGTTGGCACAAGTGAAGTGTATTGGGGCCGGGGGGATTACTTTGAAGGGGACGAAATAGATTTGGAAGAATGAATAAAAAAATTTTAAATTATGAACAAAGTCTTACTAACTTTTGCCCACAGTAGTTTATCAACACTGTGCTTCGGTTTTCAACTAATTTTTTTTGGGTTCAAGAAATTCGATGCTATGATTGCTATGAAAAGCTTTTCACTTCGCCGTTCGGATTCGGCATTAAACTGTAGGTCCCTTCCATTCATGTACAAGTATGACACGCACAACATGAGTGGATGCAAAAAGCTAGGCCTAGGCCCTCCATGGGCTGTTGTGCCATTAAAAGTAAAGTAAACAAGAATTCGATGCTACCCACCAGTATGGAAAAATGGCAAATTTAAGCAAATTTGCTCAAACAACTTAATAAAAAATGGATTGTAAATATTGTTCTACTGCATCTTATATTTTGTATACCAGTGGCGTAGATAGGATTTCTAAGTGGGAGGAACTCTAAGGAAAACTCAAAATACCGATACCTCGAAAATTCGAACTTATCTGACAAAAAAGTTAGTACTGTGGAAAACTATTAAAAAATTAAAATATTAAAAAAAAATATTTTAATTTTTTGTGGTTTTTTAAGAAGTTGGGAAAAGAAATGTTTTCTGTTAGTGTTTGTAAGTCCTCAGTATTTGAAATAGGATGTTCATGCGAGATTGTGCGGTATTTAAACGACTGTAATCGCCACAGTACTATTGAATCACCTGGACCCAAATTAGGCAAGATCAGCCATCAAAACCTTTTCCCAGATTTTAAACTTGCATTATTATTAATAATTATAATAATATAGGTATTTTTTGTTTTGGTAACATAATCTCCACATGAATGCCTTCATCATACACAATGTACAAAATATCTGTATATTTTAACCTTCGTTCAATGAGAAAGGTAGCAAAACACATTCTTAAATAAATATATAAAGAAGAAAATGTTTTGCTTGAAACTACTATAAAAATAGTAATATTAATAAAGTTGGTTTTTAAATATTTTAAGAGAATCAAGCCATCCAAAGTTTTTTTTTTATGTATTCATTCATTCGTTAGTCAACAGAAACTGACTTACAGACAGTATAATTTAAAATTCGCCAACTCATGTACTTATAAAAGGGTGATTTTTTAAGAGCCTTTTTTTTGTGAATGAAATTTTTATTTGGATCGATAAATCAACTCCTGCTATTACTTTTTAAAGATAATTTCACTTAAATGTTGCCCGCTGCTACGCTTCAAGTGGTCCATTCTGAAGGTCCAATTTTAGCACACTTTTTCACACAATTTCGGCCGGAATCTCACCAAAGACGCGTTCAGTGTTTGCTTCCAAAGCAGCAATCGTGTTTGGCTTGTCCCTATAAGTAGACAAGAGAGTTAATTAACATAGCCCCATAAAAAATATCTAACGGGGTCAAATCACACGATATTAGTGGCCAATTGACTGCACCAAAACGTGAGATTAACTGCTCACCAAATTCGCTTCTCAATTCATGCATGGTTTCGCGTGCAGTGTGGCATGTGGCACCGTCCTGTTGGAACCATATGTTGAACGAGGAAAATTCTTGCCTTTTCGCAAAAAAAAAAAACGGTACCTTTCTTCATTGACCGTAACGTTGCGGCCTTCATCGTCTTTGAAGAAGTACGGCGCAATGATGCCGCCTGCCCATAAACCGCGCCAAACAGTGCCTTTTTCGGGATGCATTGGTAGCTGCTGAATTGATCTGGCTGGTCTTCACTCCAAATACAGCTTATTCTCGTATCCAAATACTGCTTATTCACGTATCCATTGAGCCTAAAATGAGCCTCGTCGCTGAAGAATATTTTGAGATAAACACATTTTTCACAGAGCACGAATTTTGATAGTTAATTTCAATAATTTGCAAACATTGTTCAGGCGTAAGTCTATTCATGATGAAATTGCCAACCAAACGTGAACTGTCAGAAATATAAACGTCAAGTAGCTAAAAAAATCACTCTTTATTTGTCATGACAGCTGGAGGTGATTTTCCAATACATGAGCATATGCATTTATTTATTTAACGTTTAAAGATCCGGATCCTTAATGTAAACTAAGTAGAATAGTTCGATTTTTAGCGAGATTATTTACTTTTTAGTGTTGCCGCTTGATAATCGGCTATGTTTTGTATTACATATTTCGACATGGCAAAACTAATTTATATTCGATGGATTCAGCAAAAAGCAGGAAACACCATAACTTTGTAGGAAACATTTCTTCTTTATTTTTTTGTTGCCAATTCTTTCATTATTGACAGTTCACCGTATGATGTTTATAGAAACCAGGGGTGGTAAATAAAATGTTAGTTACATACATACATAACCATATAATAATAATACGCATTATCTCTGTGTGGTCGCTGTGGCGTAGTGGTAATGCGTTGGACTGCTACGCAGAGCGTCCGGGGTTCGAATCTCGGCACAAACAAAATCAAAAAAAAAAAAAAAGTAGAAAAAATAATTTTTCGACACGGCACCACCTCTTGGCAGGCAATGGCAAACCTACAAGAGTAAAAATTATTAAATTGTAGGTCCCTTCCATTCATGTACAAATATAACACGCACAACATGAGTGGATGCGAAAAGCTCGGCATAGGCACTCCATGGGCTGTTGTGCCATTAAAAGTAAAGTAAAGTAAGTAAAATTATCTCTGCTTCTGTTATTGTTTCCCATACAATTATAGCTGATAGTTCTGATTTGAAGATTTTATCAGTGAATATTAAATTTCAACTTAAAAATTTTGTCACTGTTGGCGTCGTTATATCAACCCATTTAAATTAAAGATATACAGCATATTAAATCATGTTTTGTTCTCACACCTGTTAAAATCAATGCTTACACGAAAATAAATATATGATGAACAGAAAAACTGTAAACTCATTCAATAATTTTTATTTATTTAATGAACAAATAAATCGATCTGTTTTTGACGTTTCTCAAATGATGTATACTAAATACTTTGGTTAATAACAGAGTTTAGTGCCTCAACCAAACCAATTCCGGACTAACGTATTTGTGTGTGGTAGTAAAATCCCAACTCATCATATTTATGTTCACGTTTATGACTCCTAAACGGCTCAAAATTTACCTAACTCGTTATACAGTGGCTCACAGCTTATTTTATGCAGTATCAATTTCAAATTTTATATCACTATAACATGGAAACTAAAAAGAAAGCAGTTAAATTTTAAATGCATGTTTGTAAAAGCATATGTAATTAGAAGAATGAGCAAAATAAATCTAAAAAAAAACATTTTGTCCATGCTCAACGATAAACACGAATTACGCAGCAGAAATGCTTCTCACAGCTTATTTTATGCATAGACTTTCTTACTCTTCGGCAACTAACTGCAAATCTGATTAACAGTTTTCTTCTTCTCTATGAAATGGAACAACGGTTGAACAGCGTGAACTGGTTATTCATCACTTTAAGAATGGACAGTCGCAGCGAAAAATTGTTCAAATGGTATATTTAAATGCTTCTACGGTTAAAAAAAATTATTGAGCGCTTTATTCACCAAAATCGCATCGCAAATAAAGGCAGAAGTGCTCCAAACAAAATTTTTAATACTGCTAACTATTCGGTATTCGGTTTCCGCCAGACGTACGTCATTCCGTCGGAGCCAAAGATATTAAATTTCGACTCGTCCGAAAATATAACGCTGTTCCAGAAGTCTGATGTCTGCGATGTGTGCTCAGTAGCGAAGGAAACTCGGCTAATCTTCTTATTTTTTTTACTTATGAATGGCTTCTTCCTAGCTACTTGACCATTGAAGTCGTGCTCGCGCAGCACTCGACGTATCGTTTCTGCACTGCATGATTTACCCAAGTCTTTCTCAATTTCACTGACCAGTTTAGGAGCCAATAATTTTGGAGTTGCCTTTATTTTGCGTACAATGTAGCGCTCGTCTTACTTACTTACTTAGCTGGCGCTACAACCGATGATCGGTCTTTGCCGCCTCCACAAAGCTCCGCCAGTCACTTCTGCTATGCGCGCGTGTTGCCCTGCACCTGGTCTTTCCAACGGAGATTAGGACGTCCCCTTCTGCGTGCCTCCACCATGGTTCAAATAAAACACCTTTCTAGCCGGAGCGCTTTCTTCCATTCGCTCAACATGACCCAGCCAGCGAAGCCGCTGGAGTTTTATACGCTTGACTATGTCAGTGTCGGCGTACAGCTCATACAGCTCATCGTTCCATCTTATTCAATACACGTCGTCCACGCATACTGGACCGTAGATCTTACGGAGTATCTTCCTCTCGAACGCTCCTAACAGCCTCTCATCATTGATGGTCAATGTCCACGTCTCTGCGCCATACATTAGGACGGGAAGGATGAGGGACTTATAGAGCGTTATTTTCGTCGGTCGAGAGAAGGCTCTACTTCTCAATTGCCTACTGAGCCCGTAGTAACACCTGTTGGCAAAAGTTAGTCTCCGCTTGATCTCATGATCTCAAGGCTGACATTATTGTTGGTGTTTATGCTGGATCCTAGATGTACGAAATCGTTTGACGACTTCAAAAGTATAGTTGTCAACAGTGACATTTTGTCCAAGGCGCCGTGACTCTTTGTTTTTTGACACAAGGTATTTCGCTTTTTCCTCGTTCACCACTAGACCCACTCGACGAGACTCCCTTTCCAGGTTGGAGAATGCTGCACTGACTGCTCGAGCGATTTTGCCAATGATGTCAATATCATCAGCGTATGCTAGCAGCACGACACTCTTGTAGAAGATAGTGCCAGAGATGTCGATGTTTCACTGCGCTGGTGGTGTTGGTCAGTGTCATTTTGCAAAGACGAATGAGCTTTGCAGGGATACCAAAATCAGACATTGCGGCGTACAAGTGATCCCTAATCGTGCTGTCGAAGGCGGCTTTATAATCGACATATAGATGATGGGTGTCAATCTGTTTTCCTCGGGTCTTTTCCAGGATTTGGCGTAGTGTGAATATCTGGTCGATGGTAGATTCACCAGGCCTGAAGCAACACTGATAGGGTCCAATCAGTTTGTTGACGATGGGCTTCAGTCTTTCGCACAGTACGCTCGATAGAACCTTATATGCAATATTGAGAAGGCTTATTCCACGGTAGTTGGCGCAGATCGTGGAATCACCTTTCTTACGCTGATATTCCAATCACTTGGTATGCTTTCATCTGACCATATTCTGCATAGACTCATGCATGCCTTTTTTGAGCTCTTCGCCTCCGGTCTTAAACAACTCAGCAGGTAGGCCATCTGCACCTGCAGCCTTATTGTTTTTCAGCCGAGCAATGGCTATAAAGACCTCCTCATAGTCAGGGCGGTACTTCAACGCCGTCAGTGATTGGGGTTTCCGGAGTTGATTCCGCAGTGGCGGGATTATTGCCGTCATCGCCATCGTCATCGATGCCAAAAAGAAGGGATGCTGTTTTTAAAGCCAACGGGTACCACACTAAGTACTAAAACTCTAATATAATTCATGTAACAAATTATTTTTTAATAAGTATGCAAACTGCATAAAATAAGCTTTGAACTGCAATGTGTCAGTATATTTAGTTTTTAGTTTGTAAGTTTTTAATGAAGACATTATTGAAATAAATTGAATTCCTACGTTAAGCTAACAATATTTGTTTTTTAAATTGCATTCCAATTTCGTCGATATAACACGTGGCTTTAAAGAAATAACTTTATGAACATTAAAGTGCATAAAATAAGCTGTGAGCCACTGTATATACTCAACCCAAATAAGACTGTATCTGAGATGTGACAATTGATGAATTGTCTAAGAAATTTACGAATTTTGTCGACAATTGAGTAAAACATAGGCTCATAAAGAAAACTAGATCTCATCTCTATAAGGAGGTTAGCTCCTCTGGGACCTTGTTTTAAATGATTTCCTTACAAAGTTTGAAAAAACCCGAATGCAAGGTGATTGCCTTCGCGGATGATGTTGTAATTGACGATATGGAGAAATTCCTCTGTACTCTTGTAGGTCTATTGCAATGAGCACAGAATCTCTTGTCGCTCTGTGCTCTATTTCACCAAATAAAATTTACAATCGAATGTAAATTACAAGTATACATTTGTAGAATTTTTTCGTTCTACGAATTATAACTAAACAATTTGGAATAAGAAGCATCAAAACTTCTAAGAAAGCACTTGTAGATTACAAGTGTTAGGAAACAAAACTAGGTTCCATGCCGTTTCACGGAATTTTTGGATGACTTGTAAATAAATTTTATCATTATAAATTTGTGACACTGGTTAGTATGATAACAGATATCACTCTCCACTGTTCTACCTTTGAACAATTTTAGTGTAAATTAAATTAAATTTGTTTACTAATGACGTCGAAGTATGTACAAAGTATTAGCTTGCATTTACGTCTGATCAAATATACGGAAAAAATGGTTTTGAAAATTTCTGAATACCTATGAAAAGTAAATGAACACGACAGAACCTTCTAAGTGCATATCAACCAAATCCATTTTTCAGGGATTCTTAGCTTATAAAAAGAAATAACGAAATATTACTTTATTTGAACTTAAATTTATTCGACCTAATGTACATATTAGTCTCTAATAACACTAAACAATAATTTTCAACTTTTCGGAGAACTCGCTGTTTTTTCTTTTTCATTTGTCCTTTTTTCGGGGCGCTTAACACAAATATGTATTCAGTTTAGATGCATTTTATATTTTAGTTTATCCACTACATATTTTATTTTTAAACAAATTTTGTAATTGATGCAATGCGAGTAAATTCAACATTTCAAAGTTTTTAAAAAAGATTTAGCACTTCGGAAGATAAATTATTTTTAAAATTTACATATATAATATTTTTTATATTTTTAAATGTTGAAATAATTCGTATGGCACTAATAAAAATTTTCTTGAAAAATATAGTTACTAAGTAGTATATAAACTACAATTTAAATTACATCTAGCCTTTAAACATAATTTTACCAATAAAAACTGAATACAGATTCGTGTTCAACGCCTTTTGAGCTGCTGTGCAATAATTATAGCAACTTTAAATCTACGAGGGTAGATCAATAAGTACCCGTGTTAGGAATGAAGAGGAAAGTATTTCACAATTTTTTTTTTCTATTTTTCAACGTAATCTCCTTTTAGTACAATACACTTTTCTCAACGTTTCTGCCATTTCTTTAACCCCTCCAAAAAATACGATTTGTCAAACTCTTCAAAATACGCTTCTGTCTCGACGATAACCTCCTCGTTTGAGCTGAATTTTTTCCCCCGAGCCACGTTTTCATGTTGGGGAACAGAAAGAAGTCGCAGGGAGCCAAGTCGGGCGAGTACGGTGGGTGCGGCAGCAATTCGTAGTTCTTACTTTACTTACTTACTTTTAATGGCACAACAGCCCATGGAGGGCCTAGGCCGAGGTTTTCGCATCCACTCATGTTGTGCGTATTATATTTGTACATGAATGGAAGGGACCTACAGTTTAATGCGGAATCCGAACGGTGAAGTGAAAAGCTTTTCATAGGCAATTTTTACTCTTGTAGGTTTGCCATTGCCTGCCAAGAGGTGGTGCCGTGTAGAAAAATTATTTTTTCTACTTTTTGATTTGGCCTGTGCCGAGATTTGAACCCCGGACACTCTGCGTAGCAGTCCAACGCACTACCACTACGCCACAGCGACCATTCGTAGTTCAATTCATGCAATTTGGCCGCGACCATTTCGAATCCGGTTGTTGTCCACTGTAAGCAATCGCGGCACCCATCGGGCCGACACCTTTCTCACTTACTTCACTTACGACACCTTACTTCTTAACCTTACTTACTTACTTAGCTGGCACTACAACCGATGATCGGTCTTGGCCGCCTCCACAAAGCTTCGCCAGTCACCTCTGCTATGCGCGCGCTGACGCCATAATGAGGCCAAGTGCAGTCAGGTTGCCCTTCACCTGGTCTTTCCAACGGAGATTAGGACGTAACCCTCTGCGTGTTCCTCCACCGTGGTTCGAATAAAACACCCTTCTAGCCGGAGCGCTTTCTTCCATTCGCTCAACATGACCCAGCCAGCGAAGCCGCTGGAGTTTTATACGCTTAACCTATCATGTAAAATATTAATTACCGTTCCGTACGACGCTCCTACGGCCTCTGCGACTTCGCGCACTTTCGTTCGGCGATCAGCGAGAATCATGTCGCGGACCTCTTCAACGATTTCCTCGGTAACCACGTCTGCCGGGCGACCACGGTGCTCCTCATCAAAAACAGATGTACGACCACGTTTAAATTCGTTGAACCAATATCTGACGGTTGTCATAGATGGTGAAGGGTCCCCATAGACAGCATCCAACTTCGCTTTTATTTCTTTACATGTTTTTCCATCCAAAAATAAAAAGCGAAATACGGATTGATATTGTTCTTTTTCCATTTTATCGCGAAACACGAAACACGTGTGATACTAATGGCTGGCAAATAAAAACTAACCTATGAATCAGTTTGAAATTTAGTGTGGTGTCGTGTGCCAGATGGCAGTACACGACGGTAATGCCAACTTCCCACAGCAACGCCACCTGTCTTCACACACTTATTTATCTACCCTCGTATTTATGAATATAAATATATCAAAAATTAATTACCTGCGATGTCATTAAATTTTTGGCTAACGTGTTCATGTGCAGCAGGACAATGAATATATTTTTTTAATAGCATATTAAGAATGGCATCGCAATCACTTTGCACACCTCTGCATACGGTGGCTTTCGAAATTCCATGATATTGACCACCATTACCCAACCAGTGCAACGCATTAAGTAAAATTTTTTCTGTTGCGTGTTGAATTTGTTTTCCCATAATTGAAAGTATTTCTTCCACTTCGGAGCAACTAGGACGAAATTTTGCATTAAAATCAAACAAATTTGTATAACAAAATTTACTCGCGACTTGTACACTTCTACGTGAAATAGACTTTGTCTCAGTGACATTATTTGTAAATTATTTTTTTTTTATAACGTCTACACACTTTAGCTACAAAACAAAATATTAACACAGTGAGAATTTTGTCAGAATTTCCTTACAATTCACATATTTGGAAATTGGTGAAATAGGGTACTGGTGTAAGTGCTGCTTACTGTGGGTCAATGCATCTAAGATGAAGCTGGTTCTGTTCACTCGAAAGCACACTAGATACAATTTTGATCCACCCTCTCTAAATGGTAATTACTTACTGTCTCTGAAAAAGACAAATATTTTGCCCTAATCTTAGACAGGAAACTCAACTGGCATGCCAACATGACAGAAAGACTACATAAAGCTACAATAAATATATGTGTGCAGGTCAGCTTTTAATAAAAAGGGGGATTACCACCCAAGGTAATTCTATTTTATGGCATAGTCGTATGGTGGACAGCCATCCAAAAGAGTATTCACCAAAAAGAGTTACACAAAGTACAGCGACTGACTTCACTGTTAACTACATAAGCTCCGACAACAATACCCTCAAAGGTGCTGTACAATATTCTGAATTTACTTCCAATACGGGAAGGCCTCAGCGTCAGTCTCTGCTGTGAGACTAAATTATGTACATATACAGCATCTATTGATCTGACTCTCTCCTAACTATCCTTTAGTAATAGCTTAGCACACAAATTCCATCTCATGAAGAGATGTCTTTTAATTGAATATTAGGGTTAGGGGCGGAGTCCATCTGAGCGTCTAAACATTTCAGCACATTTTCTCTTCCCTGATCATTTCCGCAAATCTAATAAGATGTGATGCGATACCCTGTCATAGTCAGTCATGCTCTACTAACTACTCTAAAATTGCTCTTCCATGTTCATCATCTCTTAACGAGACAGCCACGGTATATAAGGTGCAGGCAGACCTTGTATGTGTGCCTGGAGGGAAACTGTATGGCTGATGACCTTGCTAGACTTGGAATATCCCTCACCATTTTAATCATCACTGGCAACGTGGGCAAGCTCTTAATGAAAAATCATCATAATTACATTTTTATATTTTTCTGATATCAGAGACATACTACGCTTCCTTGAAAGCACAAAATGGTTTGATTAGTTAGGGTAGATCAGGTTAGATCACACCATAAGGAATAATAATGGTGCGTTTGGATTCCGTGTGTTCTCGAACAGCCCCAACTACCAAATCTAAGTGATTTTTAATGATGTTTATCGAATTTTGCTCAATATGGTTCAGTATTTTTTCAATATAACTTTTTTTTAATTTAATTTTTGTCAATAATTTAAATAATGATTTAAGAAAATAGTATTTCACAAATGGACAACCGTTAAAATTTTATTTTTCATAGCATTATTTGAAACAATTCACTTTTACACATGTAATTTTTCTTTCTATAATTGCGATTAAGAAGTTATAGACATGAATGTTAATTTTTAAAGAAAAGTTAAAGGAAAGAGATTTGCTATCACAAACGAATATATTTTTATACTACATTTTTTTTTGGTTGAGGCCCCAAAGAATGTTAGGAATATTGTTGCATATTGATGTTAGTTATTTTATTAGAATTGTATTTGCTTTGCTTTGTGAGCCATTCCAGTTCGGCCAAAAGTACATTTTTATTAATAATTTTTTGATAAAATTTTTTAAATTTTAAAATATGTAATATTAGATAATTTCTTACTTCAAATGTTTCCGGTTTGCTTCCAGAAGCGCGCGTGCTTGTTTTTCTGTCCACCTGTGTGTTAGCTTCAAATGACGTCGTTTTGCTTCAATTATCTGGAAGAAAAAATCACTCAAATATTAAATAAAATAAAAACTACTCATTGAAATTTCCTTACCACAGTCATGACTTTTCAATTTGTTTATTTTCTGAACCGCTGATGACATAGTTGCCAACTTTGTGGCGAAAATCCATTTATGAAAAATGATTCATGTTTTAAAATTCTAGGACGCATGAGAGATTAAAAACTTTTATTTGAAAGTTAAACTTTCAAATAAAAAATAAGTAGTTATATGAAAACATCATGGCAACTGTGGGTGATACAGAGCTGCACAAAGCTGCATTTTACGCTGTGTAAACAATTTGCACCTCAAAATTTATAAGTATAAGGTGTAAACAATTTTTGATATAAATTTGTTTTTGCATAATACGTCAGAGTAAACTTACATAATACACGTCACTGACGGCGCATGTACGTCTTTGATTGAATAACTATAATGTTTTTGTCTGTCTAAAATTAAATTTTAAATAATAACACGGCAACATGATTTTGGATACAGAGTAATAACGTCTATGATAGCTAAAAAGTACTTGGTTGAACTATGAAAACCCTATTTATTTTATGCCGAAAGTCTTGGTTGAGCGTTTAAGCCCGTTGTAATTGGGCGATTTCAGGGGCCGATTATCTTTTCTGCCATTTGGGAAGATAACCGCACTTCTCTTCAGTGGTTATATTTGGGAATCTACTGTAGGAAAAGAAAAAGTTTTGTCTAACATCGGAAAGTCAAGCCTCTGTTGTCAAATATATTTTTGTCCCAAATAATCGAAAACATTCAAAGTTGAAATGGGACGTTGATATGTGAGAAAAAGATATTTTAATTATACCTAGTTATAAATTGGTCGCTGTAGCCTAGTGGTAGTGCGTTGGACTGTTATGCAGAGTGTCCGAGGTTCGAATCTCGGCACAAGCAAATCCAGAAAGTAGAAAAGACAATTTTTATACACGGCCCACCTCTTGGCAGGCAATGGTAAACCTACAAGAGTACAAATTACCTATGAAAAGCTTTTCACTTCGGATTCGGCATAAAACTGTAGGTCCCTTCCATTCATGTACAAATATAACACGAACGACATAATTGGATGGTTGGTTGTGCCATTAAAAGAAGAAGAAAAAGTTATAAATTTCAATGTTTTTTTTGCGGTTTTATAGTACCTATGTATGTATGTAATACATATATGTATATGTATGTATTTATGGAAAAAACTAATCCAATGTATCATAATTACAACAAAACAAAATTTTATTTTGAGTATTTGTTTAATTATCATTCTGTGATCAGTGGTCGTCGTGACGTAGTTGGTAGTGTGTTGGATTGCTACGCAGAGTTACCGGGTTCAAACACAGTCAAAAATCAAAAATAAAGAAAAAAAAAATTTTTCTAAACGGGAGGTATTGGTGAGAAACCTACAGTATAAAAATTTCATAAGAAAAACTTCGCTTCGCCGTTCGGATTCGTCATAAAACTGTAGGTCCCTTTTATACATGTGTAAATATTAGTCGCAGAACATGAATAGATGCGAAAACTTCGGCCTAGGCCCTCTCTGGGCTGTTGTGCTATTAAAAGAAGAAGATTGTTTTAAATTATCACCGGGTCATGAAGACCCAATTTGCGCAATTATATATTAACTTTAAACTTAAATTTTGAGCTTGATTTTGAAATGTACGCATTGATTTTTTCATGTAAAACAATTTCTCTCTTAGAGTTTACAGTTACTTTATTTACAAGAAAAATTGATTGCAAAATCGATGACAGTTGAAGTCAATTTTCCTTGTAAATCGATAATGTTTGTATAGTGCATTTAAAATAAAAGCCTTAAATTTCGCAGGGCCACCAAATCCTGACAATCTACCAGAAGATGGTAAACTCAAATCGGAAATGATGATCAAGGACAATAGGCGCTACTATTTAGATTTAAAGGAGAATGCGCGCGGACGTTTTTTGCGAGTACGTCTGTCCACTGTACACGTAATTAACAATATACTAAAGGCATATTAATTTAAAATTGCAGGTATCGCAAACAATTACAAGAGGTGGTCCTAGGTCACAAATTGCTATACCAGCACAAGGCATGATAGAATTTCGTGATGCGCTCACAGATTTACTGGAAGAATTTGGAACGAATGACGGCGGGTAAGTTTTGCTTAATTACTTTTATTATTATGTGTCATTAAGTCAGCGAAATGGTATTAAAATTAACCACGCATGTGAGTGATTATTTACACTGCAACTGCAATTTCCAGAGGGTTAGTTTATTGTTTAGTAATCTGTTGATGCACTAAGGATGAGAATATCGTCAAACTGCAACACTGCCTAAACTTCTACGAACCAAAAAAACTAATTAAATGCACCCAATGTATATGTATATCAAAATGTTCGAGGTCTCAACACTAAGCTAAGAGATTTATTCTTAGCCAACTTTGAGCTCGAATATGATATTGTTGTCTGAGACATGGCTGAGACCTTCTGTACATAATACCGAGGTTTTTTCATAGTTTCAAGTTTTTTCGTAAAGACAGAAATTCTGTCGTTGGTAATACTGCTATGGGAGGTGGCGTTTTGATTGCTGTTAGGTCTTTTTGCTTTTCCTAGGAAGTTACGCTTTCAACTGCTTTAAACATCGAATTTTGTTGTGTTAAGTCAATCCATTTGTTTTTACATAACGTGTTCTTATGTTCCTCCTAACTCTTCTTTTGAAGTTTAACAGATGCATGTTTCAGCGATCCGTAAAATTTTCTCTGTGCTGAAACCAAATGATAAAATAGTTGTTGTTGCAGATTTCAATTTGCGTCATGTCGTTTGGGTTGTCTCCGCTGATGATCCTTTTGTACTACCACATACTTGTAAAAATTATAACTGCATTGATATAATAAACTCCATTACTAACGAAGGCCTTTCCCATAATAAAATTCTGGATCTCATTTTCATTGACGATTTTTCTAGCGGAAATTTGTCACGTTCTAATGAACGTCCTGCCAGAGGATCCTCATCATCCTACCGTTGAAATAAATTTTTCATTTTCAAAATCTTATTTCTTTAAATTAAAATCTTAAAAAACTTATTATTTTAAACTTAACAATAAGTTAAAGGATTTTTGATTTTCGCCAAGGATGTCATTTAATGACATTGGACCAGAAAGTGAAGAAACAATTTGTAATCTCTTCTCAGACTTTTTATGTCAACATTCTCAAAAATTTCCTACCAAAGCGATCATTAGCTTTATTTGTTATCTCCAGTGGATATTTCGTTCCAATCTGTTGATGAAGCAATTTTGTTAGAATGAGAAACCTTAAAACCTGTGTTAATTCTGGCCATGGTAACATTCCAGAATGTATTTTTAAGGAATGTTGTAATGAATTTGTGGTACCACTTCTATTTACGTTTTCCTTACAATGTGGGTATTCCCCTGAAGCCTGGAAGGTCTCTTACATTATTCCGCTACATAAATCTGACAACAAATCTTTAATTAATAACTACCGTTGTATAGCAAAGCTTTGTGCTATTCCCAAACTCTTTGAACAAATTATTTGCTCGCAAATCAGCGTTAATCTACATAAATATATTTCACCTTTACAATATAGGTTTTTACCCGGCAAATCGACAACTACTAACTTATAGAATTCACTTCAAGAGTGTTAGAAGGCTTTGCCAATACATTACAAACTGATGTTGTGTACTTTAGTAAATCTTTTGATGTAGTAAATCATAATTTGCTTTTACTTAAATTGCGAAATATGGGTTTTCCGCCACGTTTACTGAAATGGATCACTTCTTACCTTACAAATCGAACCCATAGTGTATTGTTCAAGGGCTTTAAGTCTAATTGTTTTCCCTTTAATAATACCGACGACACTAAGTTACTACAAAATCACCTAAATCAACTGTACAGTTGGTGTAGCTTAAACTTAATTGAACTGCATTTAAGTAAATGTAAACAAAATTTATTTTTCACGTAAAACTAGTTTATTATTTAACTATGAAATTGATAACTACAAACTTGAAATCGTTTCAACATTCGTGGATCTTGGAGTGACTTTGGATACCAAACTTTTTTCAATATTCACATTAACAAAATCACCTGTGTGCTAGGTTTCATTAAACGATGGGCGAAAGAATTTGACGACCCATATGTTACCAAACTGTTATTTGTTTCTTTAGTACGTCCAATATTAGAATAAGCGTCAGTAGTTTGGTGTCCATATTATAAGTGCCACATATGTAGAAGCCTTGGAGTCGGTCCAAAAACAATTTCTTCTTTTCTGTTTACGTCGTTTACTTTGTAACCCGAACCATCATTAAACCTCCCATCATTTGATATGCCTGAAAACTTATAATTGTAATAACTTAAAATTTGGATCTTTCAATATTGCCTTCAATAAAGTTTATCATTTCCGAATAGATTTTCCGATTTATCAAAATCAATTAAAGATAAAATTCTTCTAAAAATTAATAATTAACTCTCTCCACTATCCAGCAATTTTGTGCTTAGTGGAGTTCTCTCCCCTCGTGCTATTGCTTCCGTTCGCGCTTCTGTAGAGTGATCCGGGTCACTCTACTAAGGTAACCTACACGTAGGTGAGAGCGCCTCTCGGTCGGTTGGGCAGGAGGTAGGCGTTGGATCCGCCGAAGAAAAATAAGAAATTTTCGAAAACTTGCCGATAAGCCGTAGGAGTTGTCGACAGTAGCCGACAATTATCGATAATTAACAAGAAGGAATTTAACCTAAATAATTAAATTACAACACATTGAAATAACTTAAACCGTCTTTTAATGATAAAACATCCCATGGAGGTCGAACTTTTCTCTTCTGTTCATGTTGTGTGAGTTATATTTGCATAGAACGGATCTATGATTTAGTGCCGAATCTTAACATCAGAAAAGAAAAACTTTTTGTAGTCAAAATTTATTTGAAAATTTTTGTCGTTAGCATGTAGAAAATATACCCATGGTGAAATACTTAGCTTGCCAAACCATGAAGCGTTTTGGAAATTTGGTATTTTTTACTTCAGAGTATTTTTTTGGTGTTGCATCCCTATTCGTTGTTGTGAAATAGGCCTTCCCAGGCACTTGGTTGAAGTCCGCCTTACAGTAGGTCTCATCATAGAATCACTCGAGATGTTGCAGTTGTAGCGACCTCGTAGTATTATCCCGATATGTACTAACAACCTTTTTAACTTCTGGGTTATTTGGACCCTTTTTTCTGCCTTACCAGTGTACAAGTATGATACAAGTATTTTTTTTTAAGAAAATACACGTTTTTTAAGAAAAAGGGTTATACATTCAATCTTCAAAGTAATGGCCATTGCTAGCTACACATTTATCCCATCTCTCTGGCAATTTGTGACAGCCTCGCCAAAAAAAACTTTTCGTTTTTTGAGTCGAACCAGTCTTCGAGCCATTTTTTCACATTTTCGTACGAATCGAAGTGCAGCAGATAAGTGGTAGTCAGATGGAGCCAAGTCTGGTGAATAAGCCGTATGGGGAGGGCTTCCCAGCTGTACGAATCTACCAATTCCCCGAGTCTGTTTTGTTCGATGTGATGGTAGATTTTCATTAAAAAAAATCAGTTGGTGTTGCCTAGTTTGATATTCTTGACGTTTTTGTCGCAAAGCACGGTTCAAATCGGCCAATTGTTGTTGGTAGCGTTGACCAGTAACTGTTTCACCTGGTTTCAGAAGGTCAAACCAGATAACACCTCGCTGATTCCAGAAGCGAATTGGATTTGCTGTCGATTTGGCCGGTGTACCGGGTTAACATATGATCGTTTACGTTTGGGGTTTTCTTAATAGATCCATTTTTCATCGCCAGTAACAATTCGATGAAGATATGACTTTCTTTTGTACCTGGCGAGCAACATTTCACAGGTGGTTTTTCGATTTTCTTGCTGTCTTTCAGTCAATTCATCTTCCCACCTTCAAAATCAATCCCATGGCTGAGAAATGCATTGTTGGGTCACATTTAATTGTTCTGCAAGTTGTTCTTGCGTTTGACCATCATCCTCATCGAGTAAAGCTTGCAATTCGACATCTTCAAACTTTTTCGGTGGTGTTCCATGTTCTTCGTTTCACACATCAAAATCGCCACTTTTAAACTTATTGAACCACTCGTTGCACTGTTTTGCCTAGAGTGTGCTGGCCGTAATCTTCCAAAAGCATTCCATGAGATTTCAAGGCGAAAAAATATATGTTGTTGTATGAAACTTGATTGCTTATGAACTGAATATTGTTGACAGAACTAAATACGAAGAAATGGCGCCAATGAGATGATTTGACAGAGCGTATAGTTTTACCTAGCGACACAGAGATGTTTTCATACTTGTACACCTGTACCCTTCGGTTCTGCAGATGGAGTTTTCCGCGTTATAGCTGTTTAGGACGTTATAAACCGTCGCTAAACTCGCTGTGCTTTCCCTTGCAATGCTTAGTCTAGACTTCGTCTTATAAGTAAATGTCCAGTAATCACTAATATAGAAAAAACTGCACTATTTACTCTTCACAATTGCGTATAATGGATACGTAAAAATTCTAAAATTTTTATGGTTCACACCTTAGCAATAAATCCAATAACAAATTTTATGAAAGTCTTCGACAAATTTTATAAGTCAATATAAAAATGGCTCCGTGTTAATATGCTTTTAAATACTTGTAAAAGGAGATAACGCGATATTGAATTTTTTTCATTGAAATTTTTAAGCAGCTATAAATTATTTTAAGCGCAAATTCGGCAGCTATTTTTAATAAATAATTGAGTGATTACTGATACTTAAACTTTTATGTAAAAGGCATTTATTAATTTTAGTAGATATATTTTATTAATCGGAGTGTTTATTGTAGCTATAATTTAAAAAGTTTAATATTTCGAGAAGAACAAAGTTAACTGAATACGAAAAAACATGTTTAACTTACAAAGAATTTTGCTTTTTCAAATAGGGAAATTGGTTTAAATTTAAAGAGATCTAAACGGTGACTAAGCAAAATATAAAACTTAAGTTGAAAAAAAAAGTAATATTAAGAAATCGTGAGAGATCTGAAATTACCAATCTCATCCCGACAGTGGCACTCAAAAAGGAATGTCACGACCAGCAGAAAGAGCAGCACAAATTAAAGCCAGACACCTATTTGCTGGATTTATACAAGAATGAACTCTTTACACTATGTGGACTTTTTAGAAAATGTTTTGATTGATTTTCGTGACACTGCTTCGGGAGAAAATAGAATCTTCCAGCATAATACGGCTACACATTCATCAAACCAAACCAAAAACTGGTTAAGCTCCATAAATATTTAAGTTTTGAAATGGCCAGCTTGCAGCTTATTCCCGGGCTGTATATGCTAATGGACAACAGTTTAATACCATTATTGAACTAAAAATAGGGATTCAGGAAGCCTGGAATAATATTCATCATCTAATTATAAAAGTGAAATTTATCCAGATTTTGTTAATGGATTTATAGCTATTTCCATACGATGTTTTTGTTTTTTTTTTATAAATTTAAGTGGATTTTTTGGCAATGAAATAAACAAATTTTTTTAATCCTTTAAAATTAAATAAAATTTTATTCTGTACCTTTAAAAAATATTTATTTTTATTTTCAACAAAGAAATCGATAAATTTTAACCACTTTGTTTTCCAGATTAAAGTAAGGAGATCTCATAGTTCCACTTTCGTTATCTCTGTAAAGCTTGTGAAGAAACGTGAACCAAGGAAATGGAGCAATTTCATCTGTAGCCCTGAACACCAACAGAGGAAGTAGATGATCTCTTCATCTCTCTTCATCGTGACAACTTCTTCACAGTCCCCAGTAAGAACCCGTACTTCAGATTTGTTGAGCCCTAAAATAACTAAAGTTTACTTTCACTTTAACATAGACTTCAAAGCCATTCCGGTTAGTCCCCAAGTCGTTTGCCACCGCAATGATGTATTCGTTCATATTCCTAAATAGTTCGCATATCGGAGTTTGTATCTGCTTTATTTATGTTCAACTGATAGCCTCTTCTGGCCAACTCGTCCTCTATCTCGTTCCCTTTAATTTTGCTACGTCCAGGAATCCAGTAGAGAGAGACCTTGTGACGCTCAGTGTTTAGAAGTGAAGCCCGACATTTCATTACAATCTTCATTCAAGCAGCTTTCATTCTATCATTTTCAGTGTTGCATAAATAGTGATATTCGAAGCCCGAATTATACTGTTTTGTATTTGATTAGCAGCTTTCTAAACTGCATAGATCTACGCTAGAAAGATGCTGCAGGAGTCAGGTAGTCGATACTGCACGCCATCCGTGTAGACACCAGCCACAGTCCCTCCCTCTATCTTTAAGCCACCACTGTAGATGGTAATTCACGAATTAGCTGTTACAGAGTCAGACTCCCAGTCTTCCCTGGTTAGATAGAAAGTTGCAATTCTATTCGTAAATATCTGTGTCCTTATTTATGTTAGCTATAATCTCGCGTTGCTCTGCAGCCCAACGAAGTTCGATCCGCTCTCCCCTACATCGCTCGGTCTTGCTGGAAAAACGGTAGATGTTAATAATGTTTCATGTACACAAGTACCTCAACTACAATAGATGCAGTCGGTTCATTTGCCGCCGCCCCCATCTCTTGCTACTCAATACTACTTACTTACTTAGCTGGCACTACAACCGATGATCAGTCTTGGCCGCCTCTATAAAGCTTCGCCAGTCGCTTCACGCACGCTGGCGGCAGTTGATAAGGTAAAGTGTAGACAGGTTGCCCTGTACCTGGTCTTTCCAACGGAGATTAGGACGTCCCTTCTACGTGTTCCTCCACCGTGGCTCGAATAAAACACCCTTCCAGTCGCAGCACTTTCTTCCATTTGCTCAACATGACCCAGCCAGCGAAGCCGCTGGATTTTTATACGCTTGACTATGTCAGTGTCGGCATACAGCTCATACAGCTCATCGTTCCATCTTATGCGATCATCAACGCATACTGGACCGTAGATCTTACGGAGTAGCCTCTCATCATTGATGGTCAATGTCTACGTCTCGGCACCATATATTAGGACGAGAAGGATGAGGGACTTATATAGCGTTATTTTCGTCGGTGGAGAGAGGGCTCTGCTTCTCAACTGCCTACTGAGCCCGTAGTAAAACTTGTTGGCAAGAGTTAATCTCCGCTTGATCTCATGATCTCAAGGCTGACATTATTGTTGGTGTTTACGCTGGATCCTAGGTAAACGAAATCCTTGACGACTTTAAAAGTATAATTGTCAACAGTAACATTTTGTCCAAGACGCCGTGACTCTTTGTTTGTTGACTCAAGGTATTTCGTTTTGTACTCGTTCACCACTAAACCCACTCGACGAGACTCCCTTTCCAGATTGGAGAATGCTGCACTGACTGCTCGAGCGTTTTATCCAATGATGTCAATATCATCAGCGTATGCTAGCAGAATGACACTCTTGTAGAAAATAGTGCCAGAGGTGTCGATGTTCGCAGCTGGAATTATTTTCTCTTGCCTAAGGTTAAAGAAGTCGCACGATAAGGAGTCACCTTGTCTGAAACCTCTTTTGGTATGAAATGGCGCGGAGAGGTCTGTCCCAATTTTCACTGCGCTGGTGGTGTTGGTCAGTGTCATTTTGCAAAGACGAATGAGCTTTGTAGGGATACCAAAATAAGACATTGCGGCGTACAAGTGATCCCCAGTCGTGCTGTCAAAGCCGGCTTTATAATCGACAAATATATGGTGGGTGTCGATCTGTTTTTCACGGGTCTCTTGTCTTTCTGCATCTCTTTCTTTGTGTGTTTTTCGCTTCATTAGCATCGCGATACTCTTGGTCGTACCACTTATTTCTCCGTCGACGGTGGTAGCCAAGCACATCTTCGGCAGTCATACGCATAGAGCGGGATGTGTGTCCACTGCGCCCATATATCATCAAGTTGAGGGTTAGTTGGCACAGACTTCGGCTGGCTGTTGTGATTGCAGCTTTTCGACGTCCAGCTTTCTCTTTGTACCTATCCGTACGCGTTTTGCTACACATACACGTGTGCAAACCTTGGCTGCAACCAAGTAGTCGAAGCGTGCCTTCCGCTGATCACAACGTGATCAATCTGGTTTCGTGTGTTTTGATCAAGTGGCTGTCCCTTTTGGATGTCCTTATGTTGAAATCTCGTGCTACTAACTGTCATGTTTCGTGGTATTCGGCGGTGATGTCAATCAGTCTCATACCGTTATCTATGGTTTCGTCGTGGAGCCTGAATTTTCCAATTGTCGAACCAAAGAGATTCTCTTTCCCCACCTTGGTATTAAAGTCGCCTAACACCATTTTAATATCAAGGTGGGGGCAATGCTCATAAGTTTTGTCGAGGAGCTCGTAGAAGTCGGGGAATGGACACAAATTAGGCTGATTTTGAAGAATTTTGCCTTGATGCGGATAGTGGCTAGGCTCTCGTTCATGGGCGTCAACCTCTCTTCCCAACCACAAATCCAACACCAAATTCGTGTCTTGACCCATGAAAGCGAGTCTTCTTTTGAGGATTCATTGGGGAATATTTTAACGAGGTGGGTTCCAAGCCCGACGTACAACCGTTTATTCAAGGCCATAGACGCGAAAGGATCGAACATGGACGCAACTGCGACTGTTACGAACTTTACCTTGTGTCCTACGCCCCAGGCCCCCGGTTGAACCTAAGCAACAATCTAATGAATTTGTCAATAATAAAGAGCAAGAAATAACATTAAGATAAGTATTGAATGACATTAAATCTCTTAGCTTGGAGAGCGCAAATGCGCTCTATTTGATAAAATCTTAACAACTTGATAAAAATCTCTTAATTGAAAAAGTAAATAATTTACAACAAGAACTACAATCAATGCACTGCAAATTGCGTGATATTGATGGCTCCACTCTAATTGTTCGTTTAACCGATGAAGGCAAAAACCTACGCAATAGTTTCTTTGGTTTTATGAATACGAATTATAATGGATTAATGCATGCCACTCCATCGCATAATCCTAAGCCTTCTGCTGTTTCACCAAAATTTCTGCTTAAATCTGGTGTGTGCTTCTCATCAAATGTTTCCAATCATTATTCTGCAATTTTGGAGTCAGGTGACGCTGTGCTTCCCCGTGCTCTGCCGCCTATTTCTTATGTTGCTGTCTCTACAAAGATTTCTACAGTTGCGGCTAAAGACATCTTGCCTAAACATTTGCCTATGTCTAGTTCGCGCTCTCCAATGAATGCGAATCCTCCTAATCGTTACAAGCAAATATTGGAGTTTGAAGACGGCATTCTTCCTAATGACAACGTGGTATCTCGTGCTATGCCTGTCTGATATGATACTTTTGCTGCAAATATTCCTGAAGATTCTACTAGAGCTACTTTGATGTCAAACACTGTCTGCTGTAGGTTCTCTTTCTAATGCACAGTTGAAACCTGTTCACACTAGAAAGCCTTAAGTACACAAAAGTAGACGGGGCGTCGTTTTGAGCACTAATCACAATTCTGAACTGGATGTAATCGCTATGAAAAAATGGTTGAATCTATCCTCTTTCAAACCATCAGTGTCTGAAGAAAATATCCCTATGTGGTTAAAATTTCGTATATAGAGAGTCATCATTTGGTGTGCTACAAATTGGTAAAGAAAGATGCCGACTTGTGAAAGAGAAATAGTGCTGTCATCTGCAAACGACTAAATGGATTTTTCGTTAATGACAGAAGGTCGTTAATAAAGATAAGGAAAAGTGTAGGGGAGAGGACCGAACCCTGCGGCTTTCCAGCATTAATGGCACGATCTTCCGAAACAATACCGTCTATCACAACACGAATAGAGCGGCCGCTTAGAAAGTTCGTGATCCATTGTGTGAAGTTATTCTCGACCCCATGCGCAATTAGTTTTTTTCTGAATCCTGACTTTTTTGACCAAGAGATTTGTGATCCTAACTTATTCAACATATATCGTAAAGACAGGGACCCCGCTGAGACAGTTTGTATGCGAGGATGTAGGGTACGTGTTGCAGTTAAACTCACATTGGAACGTTTCGTGCTAAATAACAGCAACACATTTTTGGATCAATTGTGTGTCTCAATCAAGAGTGTATCTGGTTTGCTGTTCATTCCTCTCTGTCTCATACATTCCGCCCCTAAGCTCAGAGGAGTTGTATGCTGTCCATGTAGATAATATTTTGCATCTTCATTCTGAAGTTGTTCTTGATAATCATTTATGCGTACTTACTTTACTTTACTTTTTATTTATTTATTTAAGCCAAGTTCTACAGGCCAGATTTAAAATAGTATTAACCACAAACTAAATATAATAAGCTTAGAATTATAAGTAAAAAGTATTAATTGTACTTTTATACATCTCCTTAGGCATACAAAAATCTAAGTCAATTTCCGATGCTAATTCAATAAATTCATTAAGAGATCTTATGATTGGTTGATTTAAAGAGTTAGTTCTATGACATTTTATGCAGAAAAACTTGTTTTGGCGAGTAGTTCTGATTGGGACAAAAAAATTTATATTACTTAACAAGCAAGAGCTATCAATGTTGCCACCAACGATGTCATAAATGAACATTAAGGAATTAACCATTCGTCTGCTTTCTAGCGAGATTTATATGAAGAAATAGGTTCTTCAAAATGCAAAAAAAAAGAGCAAATTTTAAAAATTTATTTTGGACCTTTTCCGATCGCTATGAATAGTGTAATATGGATTCCAAATAATAGCAGCATATTCCAACCTGGATCTTACAAAAGCTGTATATAAAAGTTGTAAACGGTGAAATAAGTAATTGAAATATTTGAAGTACCTACCAATTGAATCTGTGTTGAATACCACCTACTGATTTATTTTAATTCAAAATACACCAAAATGTAAAAAAGTATTGAATTTAAATTAAATTAAAAAAAACATTAAATTGCTTAATTTCATTGAATGTCGAAACGGTTTTATATGTATTACCTAACTTTCTAATAGTGTGAGCAGGTAATATATTTGGTTGATACATAGAATATTTGTGTATTGACCTAATGCAGATTAATTCTTTTGTAAATAAGCTTGATCGAATTTAAATCTTATTTTTGTAATACTGTAGTAATACTTATTAATTTAATTTTAACTGAATGTCTATCCTATTTCTGAATCGAATACGAATCATATTCTGCTAATTTAGAAATTCATTTCTATGATTTTCCTCTATATCTACTGAAAATGTTAATCGAGAGTTTAATTTTAATTTATGTAATTTTGATCATTTAAACAGAATTTTTGAAAATACTGATTGGAAAACGTTGTATACCAAAGGTATAAAAAAATTTAAAAATCTAAGAAACAAATATAGTAAATATAAACCCACACACGATATAGAAGCTAAAGCTAAATACTCCTACTATATGAATAAATTCAATTGCCTCAACGAATTTTTATAAAAAGTTAAGCCCAAAATCATTTTGGAGCTTTATTAAACCTATAAAATTTGGTTAATTTATTCCTGCCTTGATGTTCTTTAATCATTCAAAGTCAAACACTGCGTTGGATACTGCGAATCTTTTTGAAGATTTTTTCTTTTCAAATTTTGAACCTGCTGTACATTTTGATAATCATTTTGATGAAATTAATTCTCGTGTTGACTTTGGATCCCTAATTTTGTCCAATGAAGCTGTTAGTCAAGGGATATGTGGGCTTCAAAGCTCTTTAAAGTCTGACGGTGATTGTCCGTCTTCTTATTTCATCAAGGCATGGAAAGACTCCTTATCATTTCCACTTCAACTAGTCATTACATTCTGGAGTTTTTTTTTGATAAGCTTAAAGTTGCAACTAAATCCTATTCTTGACAGTGGTAATAAAAGTCATATTTCCAATTATAGACCAATATGTAAACTTTCGTCAGCTTCACAGCTTTTTGAATGTATTGTTAAGAGCAAACTATACGGTTAAAGATTTAATTTGTCCCAACCAATATGGGTTTGTATCTTGTCGCTCTACTGTTACAAACTTAGCTGTTTTCAATAATTATTGCAATAATTTGTTTGAGCAGGGTTTCCCTTTTTAACTCATCTTAATTACATAATTCCAAAAGCGTATTCTCTTATGGGTTTTGTGAGGCGTAATAGTGGTATTTTACTTAAAGATTACGACACTGTGACATCTTTTATGTTAAATCGCGCAAGAATAATTATGCTCTATACAGATATTTCTAAAGCTTTTCATAAAATTTGTCATAATTTTCTTACCAAGACGTTATTTTAAATAGGTTTCCATTTCACCTTTCTTAATTGGTTGGAATCGTATCTAGATAATAGACCTTCCTTTGTGGTTATCGATCGTGTTGAATAATACTCATTTACTGCTACTTCAGGTGTTCCGCAAGGTAGTATTTTAAGGCCTCTCCTTTTTGTAATTTTTGTAAATGATACTGTGTCATGTTTTTCAATTTCTAATTATCTTTTATAGGCGGATGACTTAAAAATATTTTTAAGTCTAAGTAATTTTTTAGACGATATTGCTTTGCATACTGATCTAAATAATGTTTTAAAATTGTGTAACAATACTCATTTACCTCTCAATATAAAAAAAATGCTTTAAAGTGACTCTCCAAATTAAGGATACCATATTTAACTAAATATCATCTCGGCAATGTATATTTGGTGTAACTCCTAATGAGGTGCGTGATTTGGGTGTTTTATTTAACTCGTGTTTCCCTTTTTAAGTCATCTTTGACTTGGATCTCCTCTAATTTTACGTAACACACTGTTTTTTCTTTTATATAATTTTTACGTAAATTTGACATAAAATCGTAAATAAATTATTGAGCCAAACTTATTTGAATTTACTTACAGAAAAGGAGTTTCTCAGCACAAATTTAAGATTGTCAATGCGATTCTTTTACTTACTTACTTAGCTGGCACTACAACCGATGATCGGTCTTGGCCGCCTCCACAAAGCTTAGCCAGTCACTTCTGCTATGCGCGCGCTGGCGCCAGTTGATAAGGCCAAGTGCAGTCAGGTTGCCCTGCACCTGGTCTTTCCAACGAAGATTAGGACGTCCCCTTCTGCGTGTTCCTCCACCGTGGTTCGAATAAAACACCCTTCCAGCCGGAGCGCTTTCTTCCATTCGCTCAACATGACCCAGCCAGCGAAGCCGCTGGAGTTTTATACGCTTGACTATGTCAGTGTCGGCGTACAGCTCATACAGCTCATCGTTCCATCTTATTCGATACACGTCGTCCACGCATACTGGACCGTAGATCTTACGGAGTATCTTCCTCTCGAACGCTCCTAACAGCCTCTCATCATTGATGGTCAATGTCCACGTCTCTGCGCCATACATTAGGACGGGAAGGATGAGGGACTTATAGAGCGTTATTTTCGTCGGTCGAGAGAGGGCTCTACTTCTCAATTGCCTACTGAGCCCGTAGTAACACCTGTTGGCAAGAGTTAGTCTCCGCTTGATCTCATGATCTCAAGGCTGACATTATTGTTGGTGTTTATGCTGGATCCTAGATATACGAAATCCTTGGAGACTTCAAAAGTGTAGTTGTCAACAGTGACATTTTGTCCAAGACGCCGTGACTCTTTGTTTGTTGACACAAGGTATTTCGTTTTGTCCTCGTTCACCACTAGACCCACACGACGAGACTCCCTTTCCAGGTTGGAGAATGCTGCACTGACAACTCGAGCGTTTTTGCCAATGATGTCAATATCAACAGCGTATGCTACCAGCATGACACTCTTGTAGAAGATAGTGCCAGAGATGTCGATGTTCGCAGGTCGAATTATTTTCTCCAGCGTAAGGTTAAAGAAGTCGCACGATAGGGAGTCACCTTGTCTGAAACCTCTTTTGGTATCAAATGGTGCGGAGAGGTCTGTCCCAATTTTCACTGCGCTGGTGGTGTTGGTCAGTGCCATTTTGCAAAGACGAATGAGCTTTGCAGGGATACCAAAATCAGACATTGCGGCGTACAAGTGGTCCCTAATCGTGCTGTCGAAGGCGGCTTTATAATCGAGCAATAGATGATGGGTGTCGATCTGTTTTTCTCTGGTCTTTAACAGGATTTGGCGTAATGTGAATATCTGGTCGATGGTTAATTTACCAGGCCTGAAGCCACACTGAAAAGGTCCAATCAGTTTGCTGACGATGGGCTTCAGTCTTTCGCACAAAACGTTCGATAGAACCTTATATATTTATATATTTATTTATATTTAAATTTTATATTATATTTTTATAGTTGGCGCAAATCGTGGAATCACCTTTCTTATGGATTGGGCAGATTACGTTGAGGTTCCAATCACTTGATATGCTTTCATCCGGCCATATTCTTCGCCTCCGGTCTTAAACAACTCAGCAGGCAGGCCATCTGCACCTGCAGCCTTATTGTTTTTCAGCCGAGCAATGGCTGTTAAGACCTCCTCATAGTCAGGCGGCGGTACTTCAACGCCGTCAGTGATTGGGGTTTCCGGAGTGGGTTCCGCAGTGGCGGGATTATTGCCGTCATCGCCATTAAGCAGCTGCTAAAAGTGCTCCCTCCATAATCTCATTATGCCCTGGATATCTGTCACCAGATTTCCGTCTTCATCCTTGCTGGAAGAGGCCCCGGTCTTCAAACCAAGAGTCAGGCGTCTTATTCTTTCAAAGAATTTTCGGACCTCGTTCCTGTCCCGCAACATTTCGATATCATTGAACTCGCGTCTTTCTTCATCTCTTTTCTTGCGCCTGAAAAGACGTTTCTCCTCCCTCCTCAACTTTCTGTATCGCTCCTTAGCAGCTCGCGTTGCAACTGACTGCGGGGTGGCTCTGTAAACTGCGTTTTTTGCTTCAGTAGCATCGCGACACTCTTGGTCGTATCGTACCACATATTTCTCCGTCGACGGTGGTAGCCTAGCACCTCTTCGGCAGCCGTACGCATAGAGCGGGAAATGTGCGTCCACTGCGCGCATAAATCATCAAGTTGAGGGGTGTTTTGCGAAAGGAGAAGTGCAAGTTGGTTGGCAAAGACTTTGGCTGTCTGTTGTGATTGCAGCTTTTCGACATCCAGCTTTCTCTTTGTACCTATCCGTACGCGATTTGCTACACATATACGTGTGCAGACCTTGGCTGCAACCAAATAGTGGTCAGAGTCGATGCTTGCACCACGCATTGTGCGTACGTCTAGTACATTGGAAGCGTGACTTCTGTCGATCACAACGTGATCAATCTGTTTTCGTGTGTTTTGATCAGGGGACAGCCAAGTGGCCTTATGGATATCCTTATGTTGGAATCTGGTGCTACTAACTGTCATGTTTCGTGCGGCGGCGAAGTCGATCAGTCTCATACCGTTATCGGTGGCTTCGTCGTGGAGACTGAATTTTCCGATCGTCGGACCAAAGAGACTCTCCTTGCCCACCTTGGCATTAAAGTCGCCTATTTTAACATCGTGGCGGGGGCAATGCTCATAAGTTTTGTCGAAGAGCTCATCTTTGGTCGTTTCATCCTTCTCATCCGTCGGGGCATGGACACAAATTAGGCTGATGTTGAAGAATTTTGCCTTGATGCGGATAGTGGCTAGGCGCTCGTTCACGGCCGTGAACCTCGAGACTAGATGACGCAGTCTCTTCCCAACCACAAATCCAACACCAAATTCGTGTCTCGACGCATGACAGCTGTAGTAGATATCATAGGATGCTCTTTTGGAGCAACCCTGTCCCGTCCATCGCATTTCCTGTATAGCGGTGATGTCAGCTCTATATTGTTGGAGGACATCCACCAGCTGGATAGAGGCACCTTCCCTGTAGAGGGTTCGGACATTCCAGGTGCATATCCGTAAATCGTTGTCATTTGGGCGTTTGCGGGAGTCGTCAACATTAGAGGGGTTAAATATCAGAGGCTTCGTTTGAGGATTCATTGGGGAAATATTTTGACGTGGTGGATTCCAAGCCCGACGCACAACCATTCATTCAAGGCCATGGAGAAGCCCGCCGCACAAATTAGTTAACTCACTGACGGTTGTCAGATCGCTATCCAGGGGACGCCACGAGGAGGCTGTGTGTCGACTTGAAACGTAGAAGCGCAAGGATCGACCATGGACGCACCTGCGACTGTCACGAACTTAACCTTGTGTCCTACGCCCCAGGCCTCAATGCGATTCTTTTACTAACATAAAATTGTAACCACTTTGTAATAATGTAACAGGGTTGCGTTATTATAAAGGAGAGATGGGGACATAGAAATAAATCAGTAGTTAATTTACAACAATAGAAAAATTAAAATTTTGGTTCAATTACTCTCTCAGTCCTATTTATCGACATTGAGGTAGTTGGGGTATAATTTATTACCCTCTACAGATCACTATTTAACTCATTCACAAAAATGTCATTTATGTAAGAGAAACGCTATTGTAAATTGAGGAAAAAACTTACATGCGCAACTTAGTGCAGTCGATAGAAGTGAAACTTCTTTGGAAGTACATATTTTGCAGCCGGTTCAGATATTCTTTAACTCCCTCCAGATCTCTTGGGCAATATTTACCACATTGATCGAATCAACACGTCACACCTCGTTTCAAATAAAAATTGTTTGTAATATTATAAATTTGTTTGTTTTATGTTTTTAATTTGTAAACTTAAAAAAAATTAAATTAAAACAAAAAAGTAGTAAATGTAAAAATTTAAATAATACACTTATGCCAACGAATAATCCAATCTGAAAATGGGTGCCCCGAAGTCGTAATTTGAGTTTTGGAAAGAGAAAAAAGTCAGCCGGAATCAGGTGAATAGTTACGATGGTTGTTTGATGATATTTGTTGAGTTTTTGGTCAGAAATTCGATCCCACAAACTCGGCCCAGATAATATTCTTTATTTACTTTCTGACCTTCAAGAATCCCGAGTGGACAACACCGCGATAAACAACAGACAACATTACCGACCACAGCGAGACAAAGACACTGTACGACTCACATGGACGTGTTTTTAATAACGTCGATTCACTGTAGGCCTTCTGTAAAATTTTCAGCGATTCGGCACACGAAATTTCTTTAGCAATACATAATTTTTTTTTTTTTTTTTTTTTTTTTATTAATTTCCAATAGATTGTGTACATCTGTCTACATATGATAATTCATATACAACACTTAATACATTTCCTCACAGCAATTATTTGGATTTTAGTCAATACATTGATCAGTATCAATATATCGTTTATCTAGTAATTTTTGGATTTTCATTCTACTTTGTTAGATTAAATCTACTGGTCTTGTTTTTTTTCAGTCTTCGCGGTTGTTCGATTTCTCTATTTGGTAATTGCGATACTTCACTGTTGATATGTTGTCTTACTGTTTCGTGGTGTTTTTTACTGTAGTTTGAAATTTCAGTGGTGATTGTAGGTATTTTTAAATCATGATGAATGTTATTGTTTGTGATGTACCAGTCCGCGTTTGCTATGCATCTTAGTATTGATGATTGTTGACGTTGTATTTTTAAAATATTGCTTTTCTTTGCTGTTCCCCATAGTTGCAGCCCATATGTCCATATAGGTTTTATTATTGATTTGTATATTAGTATTTTGTTGTGTAGATTTAAACTAGACTTTCTGTTCAGTAGCCAGTATAACTCCCGAAATTTCATTTTCATTTGCTCGCGTTTTTTTTCTATATGATAGTTCCAAGTAAGTTTACTATGTGCCATTTGCTGAACCAGTTCGTGATTTCATCAATATTTTCTTGTAGTGTTGCTGTTGCAGTTGTAATATTTTGGTGTGATGCCAAGATTACTGTGTCATCTGCAAATGTAGCTATAAGTGAATTTCTGCTGGTAGGCTGTGGTATATCTGCTGTATAAAGGGTATATAAAATTGGTCCTAGTACACTTCCTTGCGGGATGCCAGCTGTAATTTTTCGTAGTGTGGATATTTCATTTTTGTGTCTCACATAGAAGTGACGGTCTGAGAGATAGCTTTTTATCAATTGGTACAAGCATTCTGGTAACATTCTTTTGAGTTTGTAGAGAAGTCCTTTAATCCAAACTTTATCAAACGCCTTTTCTACATCGAGATAGATCCCAGTGCAAAATTGTTTTCTCTCTAAATCCGTGAGAATTTTATGCATTACTCTATGCACCTGCTGGATTGTGGAGTGTTTGCAGCGAAAGCCAAACTGATGATCTGGTATTGCGTGAGTTCTTTGTAAAATTGGTTGTAGTCTGTCATATATGAGTTTTTCCATTATTTTTGATAGTGTTGGTAAAATGCTGATTGGCCTATATGATGATGCTTGTGTGGCATCTTTACCTGGTTTCTGTATTGGAATTATCTCTGCCACTTTCCATAGTTTGGGGTAGTATTTTAGTCTGAGCATTGCATTCATTGTGTTTCGAAGGTATTGTAGCGCTTTTAACGGAAGTTCTTTGAGCATTTTGCCTGTTATATTGTCGTAACCTGGTGCTTTCTTGTGGCTTATTCTTTTTTTAATGCAAGTTTCAATTTCATGTACTCTTATATATTGAGTGTTGTATTCAATTGTTTGATGCGTTTCTTCAATTTCATTTAGTTGGCTTGTTATTGAGTCGTTTGAGAATATTTTTTCGTAGTAGTTAGCAATTGTTGCTGCTTTTTCCTCATTAGATCTAGCCCAAGTTCCATTTCCTTTTTTTAAAGGCGGCTGGTGAAAAATTTTGTGGATAAGATTTTTTACCGCTTTCCACAATGAATAATTTGTTTCTTCTGTTGGTGTTAGATTACTAAGATATTTTTTAATTTTTTTATTTTCGTTTTCTATTAATGCTTTTTTCAGGTTTTTAACAGCTTTGTTGTATTTTGTTTTATCACTTGGTAGCCTTGTAATTTGCCATATTTTTCGTAATTTCCTTTTGCTTTTAATTAGATTTTGAACGTATTGTGGCAAGTTTAATTTATCCGTTGCTAATGTTGGGGCCGGTGTTGATGTTATAGCAGCCTTAGTTAAGGTTTCGTTTAAGAATAGCAAGGCACTTTCGATTTCATCTTCATTTTTCAATGGAATATTCAATTCAAGGTTTGCTACTATATTTTTTTTGTACGTATCCCAGCATGTATTTCGATTATGTAGATTGTTTTCATTTACAGTTTTGGTGACCATCGTGTTATATTCAACAAGTATTGGAGAATGGTCAGATGAAAGTTCAAACAACGATTTTATTTTTAGTGCATCTTTTTTTAAATTTTTGATAATGCAAAAATCAATTAAATCTGGTATTTTATTTGAATCGCTAGGCCAATAGGTTGGTTCACCTGTACTTAGGAATTAAGCGTTGCTGTTTTGGATTGCTTTATACAAACTTTTACCTTTTTTATTAGTTAACCTGGATCCCCAGAGAGTATTTTTTGCATTTAGGTCCCCACCTATGAGATATCTATTTCCCACTGATCGAAAATAACTGACATATTGGTCAGTTGATATTGAATGTTTTGGGGGGCAATATATTGCTGACACTGTTATGGGTCCATTTTCATCTTTTATTTGAATGTTTGTTGCTTGTATATGTTCAGTTTTATATGCATTTAATTCGATACAATTGATTTTTTGCCGTATAATAATTGCTGTTACACCATGGCCTGTGCCATCTGGATGATTAGTATTATAAATTGTGTACCCAGGTATTCTAAGGAAGTGCTTTTCCGTGTAATGAGTCTCAGAAATTAGTGCAATATCTATATTATTTTTCATTAGGAAAATTTTAAGTTCTAGTGAGTGGTTAAACAGACCGTTTGCATTCCATACTACCACTTTTAGGCCGCTATACATTTCGGCAACTAAGCTTGGTCACAAGCATTGTTACAGCTTCCATCATCTTGGCAACTTGTTGAATCAATGACATCATCATTTCCTTAAGTTCATTAAGATTATGTTGTTGATTTTGTGTTGTACAGGCAACATCAATGTTAGCTGCTGGAATTGTGTGGTTCAATAGATTTGGCCTTGCTGCATCAACGTAGCTTCTATCTGCTGGGAATGGGTGGCTCGGGAGATTTCGTCTTGCTGCATCAGCGTAGCTCATACCTTCTTGTATTTCTGCCGGTTTTGGTAGTTCATTGTTTATATGTGTTTTTTCACGTAGAGGTGGAAAGCGTTTTATTTTTAAAGTTTTGTATACTTGACATCCCTTATAATTAGCTGTGTGTTCACCACCACATAAAGCGCATTTGGCATTTTGAGCCCCTTTACTTAACTGGCAATCGATTGTTTTATGTTTTCCAGCACATTTGATGCATACTGGATCTCTTTTGCAATAATTTTTTGTGTTGCCATATCTCTGGCAGTTACTGCATTGTGATATGATTCTCCTTGGGTACGGAACTTCAAAATTTATCTTTGTATGTAGAAGAGTATCTATTTTGTATATTTCTTTATTATTTTTATTTGGTAAGAATTCCACATAAAACATTGGTAATGGTTTTTTAGTATTTTTTTGCTGCATATTATGAATATGGGCTACTTCATGACCTTTCTCTTTTAATTCAAGTTTTATATCTTCAGTATCAACCGAATAGTGCATGTTTCTTAACACGACTCTGAAGTTACGTTCTTCTTTCGGCTTGAATGTGTAAAATTTCGTATTTTTTTCAGTAAGCATTTTTACTGACGCTCTATAGCTATCCGAGTCTGCTACTTGCACTCTGACTTCATTATTAACAAGAGATTGAAGTACAAATTTTTCCCCAATTGTATCTTTAAGCGCATCTGTTAGGACCTTTATTTGTTCTATACATAATTTGAGGCAAATTTTTTGTTTGATACTTTTATTCATTGTAAAAATCACAAGCCACACTTGCGATTAACTGACAAAAACCAAACACTATAAACAAACTAAATGAGAGAATTAACTTCACGTCATAGGATAGAAGACAGTGTTGCCAACTTAGCGACAAAAAGAATTTTCACAATCTTTTTGTTTGCTCATTAGCTTTGGTTCTTGCACCAAAACTAATTGAGCTGTTGAAATGAAGTGGGCTTCAATACTTGTGGTTAATCACTAACTTTATTTAAAACAAATTGCCTATATTTATATCGCCGAAATGCGGTGAATAGCTCGTTTTAAGATTCCAGTACAAGTTCGCACCTCGACCACTCTTACGAGTCCATCGTTGCCTGGAATTGCTTGCATTATTCTTCCTAGGCGCCACTTGAGCGGTGGGAAGTTGTTGTCTTTGAGTAACACTAACGTGCCTGGTACGACGTTTTGGCATGTCGTTTTCTATTTGTATCGATGTCGAAGCTCACTTAAGTACTCTGTGCTCCATCGCTGCCAAAAGAAATTTTGGAGTTTCGTGATAAAGTTCCATCGTCGCGTTAAATTTCCTTTGAACTCCTCCGCACCGTTGTCTACCATACCTGGTAATGACGTGGTGTCAATACTGAAAGGTCATTAGGGTAATCAGATAAAGGCGTTAATGGCCTGGAGTTTAGAATCGCTTCGATTTCAATCATCACGGTCTCCAAGTCTTCGTATGTTAATGCCGCGCACTTAACACACTTCTAACGAATACAAGTCCGCAATATCGCTTTTTGTGCTTGATCTGCGTAAATCAGCTCCTTGGGTTCTTTGAGTCGATTCTTTGCTCCAACAAAGTTTGTTGCATTGTTACAACATAAATTCTGACAACGTCCTCTTCGACCAATAAAACGCTTCAGGCATCCGAGAAATGCTTCTGTTGTTAGACCGATTACTATCTCCATATGAACAGCTTTAGTGGCGAAACAGCAGAATACTGCGACATAAGCCTTCTGTGGTCTTTTTACTTGATTCTTAAGTGAATCCTGAATGGGCCGCAGAAATCCACCCCCGAATTGATAAATGGTCGGGCTGGTTGGACTCTGCTGGCGGGTAACTCACCCATAAGTTATTTGAATAGTTTCGGCCTTGTCCTGGTACAACGGACGCAGTTCTGTGTGACTGATCTCGCCACCGTTTTACCCTTTATCGGCCAATATCTTTGCCGAGCGATCGCCAACAACCCTTGCGCTAACCGTGTGCATGGACTTCGTGCAGATGCGTTATTATGAATTTGGTGATCGGGTGGTCGCTGTGGCGTAGTGGTAATGCGTTGGACTGCTACGCAGAGTGTCCGGGGTTCGAATCTCGGCACAGGCAAAATCAAAAAGTAGAAAAAATAATTTTTCTACACGGCACCACCTCTTGGCAGGCAATGGCAAACCTACAAGAGTAAAAATTGTCTATGAAAAGCTTTTCACTTCGCCGTTCGAATTCGGCATTAAACTGTAGGTCCCTTCCATTCAAGTACAAATATAACACGCACAACATGAGTGGATGCGAAAAGCTTGGCCTAGGCACTCCATGGGCTGTTTTGCCATTAAAAATAAGTAAGTAAGATCGGGTGGGCATATGGTAGTTTGACCTAATACTTTGCGTCATATTGTAGGTCAAAATTCTTGAGCCACTTCGTCAATAACGTGATTAGTAGTGTTTGACGCTAATGTAGTTGTCGGTATTTCCAAATCGGTGTGAATATGAGTTGCTGGTGCTGTACCCCCAGTTGTTCGCTGCCGGATCTCCAAAAGGCATTGGTCACGTGGAGGTTGAAGTGGCCAAGTCGTTATGGATCATTGTAGGAATCTCGGGCCCTACAGCCAGAACATGTTGTCCACTAATTTGGCCGGTTGTAGACCTCTTGATATGAGATTGGCGGGGTTCTCTTGAAATGGTACATGGTGCCATTGTTGTGGATTTGCCACTTGCTGAATCGTGGAAATTGGCAATGAAGGTGTGATAGTTAGATGAATTTGCATATATCCAACACTGCTTTTGAATCGGTCCAAAAGTATGTGGTTATACCTTTAAAAATCGCACTGTCTTGAAGCTTCTGGATTAGGTCGACTGCGAGTTTTTCTGCACACAGTTCCAATCTTGGCAGTGTTATTTGTTTTGTGGGTGCAACCCGTGATTTTGCGCAAAGAAAACGTATTATCATGACACCGTGAGCCTGTGTCGCCCTCATGTAGGCCACAGCTCCGTAAGCGCGTTCTGATGCGTCTGCAAAGATGTGGACTTGAGGATCGTTTGGCATTGTATGGCCAAAAACGTAGAGAGGTATGCTGATAGATTGTAGTCGATTTAAGTTTTCTTTGAAGGTAAGCCAGGTGTCGTGTGTGGAGGTTATCAAGTTATTGCTGTAGTTGTCACTGGAGCGATGAAACCAAGGGGATCAAATATGCGGGATATGTCGAAGCGTAGCTTGTGTTGAAGTTGTAACTGCATTTCACGTGCAGTGTGAAGATGATTAGATCCACTCAGCATGTCATCGACATAAAAATTTGAAAAAAAAATTCCTGCTGATTTTATAACCTCTGCTGCTAATTTACACTTGTTTCCTTGATCCTCAGCCAAATCAGTTGGTATCTTTTATCATCTTCATCTATTTTCACTTTTGGATACATTTTTTCAATGTCTGCTGTAAAGACAAATCGCGGGAGACGAAAGCGAAGCAGAATGGTAACGACGTCGTCTCGGATGGTAGGTCCCGTGGCCACAAGATTGTTTAAAGAGAGATTGGCTAACGTTTTTGCTGAAGCATCGAATTTTCGTTGTTGTGCTGCCTGGCTTGCTCACGGCATGATGTGGAATGAAGTAGTGTGAGTTCTTTATATTATTCATATTGATCTCTTCCATGTGGCTAAGCTGCTCGTACTCCCGCATGAAAGCTGTGTATTGAGTTTTGAGCTCTGGACATTTGGTAATTTTCCTTTCGATGGCCATGAAGCGCTGCAAAGCTATATCCCGTGATTCTCCAAGTTGATCTGTATTGACTGTAAATGGCAACTTTACGATGAACCTCCCGGTGTTGTCTCGATGAACATTTTGTAGATAAATGACGTTCGGCAGCTGTGAAATTGTGATTGCGTGCGTCACACCCTTCGAGTTCCCAGAATTTTTTCAGGGTATCATTCAGAGTACCATCCTCAATGGAAATGTCACAAGTGATAGCTGCATGGGGAATATCTTGTTTGTTGTATTCACCTCCAGCTATCCAGCCGAACCGTGTATTTTGTAGCATCGGCTGTCCCATTCCAAGGGTCAACTGTTCAATGCGGCGTAGAAAATTCCTGCTCCGAGAAGAAGGTCGATATCTCTGGATTCATGAAATTCAGGGTCAGCCAAGTGAAGATTGTCAGGAATGTTAATTGTATTTGTTGGTTGTCTGGAAACAATTTCTGGCAAGATGTGGGCTTCAATTCGGCTTGTGTAATTTGTTACATTCGAATGGATTTGTAGATTGACCCTTTCAGCAGTATGACTTTTTTTTTGGTCGATGCCCTCGACTCTAATGATGCACGGAACCCTGTGTAGTCCTAGCTTGTTCACAAACCGTCTAGTAACGAAATCTGCTTGGGATCCGCTGTCCAACAGGGCTCGGCCATGGATTAGTTGTCCCCACTTGTTTGTGACAGACACGACGGCAGTGCTAAGCAATGTTTTTTTTGATGGTCTAGCGCTTTCTCCAACCGCTGGAAGTAACACTGGAGCGTTGGGACCTATTGTTGGAACATCGTGTATTGTTGAGACATCATTTGCTGTCACTGTTGGTTTGACGATGGATTTATTTGTATGGCCCTTTGATGGTTGCCTTCCCTTGCTAGCCGGTTCCCTGGCTTCCAAATTTAGCAAAATGTTGTGTTTTTTGTTATACTTTGTGCATCCTCGCGACTGACAATCCTTTGAGGTGTGATTGGATTTGAGACAATTGAAGCATATTTGTTGCTTTTTTGCCCAGTTTAGTCGATCTGGCACAGATAATTTCAGGAACTCTTTGCAAAAGTACAGAGGGTGGTTTTTGTTGGAACAATAACTGCATGTGACAGCTGCTGCTACCGCTGTTGCTACTCTGTAAGTGTTTGGTGTAGTGTGGATTCGTCCCTTCTCTACCACCGAGTGCTTCCAACGATTGGAAGCGATTCTGAATGAAGTCCAACAGTTCCTTTATTGTTTGCAATTCCTTCGGATTCTTCAACGTTTGTTCTATAGGTTGTGGCTCTGTCGATCTAGTTTTTCAACTAGCAAATGTAACAGCAGTGGATCTCAAGATGCAGTCGATATTTCAAGGTTATTCAACGCTAACAGACTTTCACGGATAACGTCGTACAGACCCTTTAGAGCAGCTGAAGATGGTGAGTTGGATGAAATTTTTGAATGACCTGTTATTCTTTAGATTAGTGTAGAAGCTAGCAATCTCATGTTTTGGTACCGATCTTGCAGTAATTTCCAAGCGGTTTCGTAGTTCTCTGTAGTTAAAGCGAGATGTCTGATCACCCGTTCAGTCTCTTCTGTCAAATTGGCCTTTAAATACCACAGCTTCTGTAGTGTTGCTATTGGTGACTTGTGAACCATCTCGATGAAAATATCGTAAAATTGGTTCCACTGTAGATAGTCACCACTAAAAGTCGGAATTGTTATTTGCGGCAACAGGAACGAATGTTGTGCAGATGATGCGGGACCTTCATTATCTTCTTGTGATTTACCTTCCCCTGCTATAGTTTTCAGCTCGATAAATTTCCAGTGCACCTGTTGCTCCATATCGATGTATGCATCAAAGTCGTACCCTTCTTTTTGAGGTGATGACGCATCCTCCCATATTTTAAAATTCGTCGTTTCGATTTCGCTCCACAGCCTCTGCAAGCGATCAATGTTTCCCTCGTAGTATTGCCTTGACTGGTCCTTTCCGCCTTCGATTCCGTCTATCAGTCTTTTGAGGTCATTAATGCTTGTTGCTTACGCATTATTGGCGCCACTCCACAGGATGCTGATTTGCCGGATCTTGTATCTTGTTGATGCTTGGTGTCATTGTCAGCTACGGTGGCGAGATCAGCTTCGTGTACCCTTGGTGAACGTGCAGGCTTTGTCTTGAGTGCCTTCAGGCATGCTTGAATGTCCTCTAGTGTTTGATGACATCTCTCGCCTAGCGATGTATGTAGTTCCTCCTCGAAGTAAGGGTGATTTTCGGACGCAGTTGGATCTCTATGAATTTGGTTGTCGACTCGTTGAAATACTGCCCACAAATCTTGAATTTCTTTAGCATTCTTGTTAAGGTATTCTTCAGTCTTTCGAAGCTTTTTTGTAGTTGTCTATGACCTTCTTTAGACTGGCGGCTTTATCGACCTGCTGTCTTACTAGATCCTCGAGACTTGCCATATTGTAAATTTGCTGGATGCGTGCTTGATTGAAGGCTAGCACTGTTGTGCTCTTGCCGTTGAATCTTTGCAGCTGATAACGGTAACGTTGAATCCGTTTTTGTTGCTATCAACGTGTCCTGCACCTTGTGTGTCTGGACTGACGCTGATGGATGGTTGAAGACGCACAACACCGGTACTTTACCGTGATGTACTCGACGACCAAAATGTTGAAGTTGATGCGCAACCAAGGTACATAAACTTTGATGCCTTGTTGATTCCAGCTGCAACAGTGGTACATAAACCAAGTTGCAATTATTACTGTGTCCTTTTCTTGGGGTCACCAAAATGCAATGATCACGTCGGGGTACCAATGCTAATTGAGCTGTTGAAATGAAGTGGACTTCAGTACTTGTGGTTAATCACTAACTTTATTTTAAACAAATTGTCTATTTTTATATCGCCAAAATGCTAACGCAGCAGAACCCATCAAATCACCAATTGTCGTTGATGCAATTTGCCCGAGCCAACGAATTCCAGAAGGTCATATTGCACGAGTTGCCGTAACTACGGCATGCGATATGATCCTCTGTGGGAATCGTTACGCTGGTTTGTGCTACGTCAACATCGAACTGCCGTAACTGCGGCATGCACTATGATCTTCTGTGGGAATCATTAGTGCGGTCCGCATTTCACGACGCTGGCAGTATTCTGTCGGTTCTTGAATATTTATATATTTGTATTAGAGTAAATATGCATGTATGAATGAATGAATGTATGTATGTCAACACTTTTCAAGCCGGCTTTTTAAATAATCATTATTTCCCGGAACTTTTTTGTATACACATTGTGGTTATTTCTCTATGGCAAACCTAACGTTCATTGAAACCTGTTTAATTAAATTCATTAATTAACCATTTTTCAGGGAAATGAAATTGTAGCATAAACAAGTAACTTTAAACTACAATAAACAATACATATTAAAAAATTCTTGTTACAGTTCACTTGAGAGTTTATTTTCCGTGTTTACTTACACATTTTAATATGTGCATTAAATACATTATAAAAAAAAATATGAAATGGATATAATATGAATTAGAAAATAATATCAGAAATTTATTCATATCAAGAAAACTAATATAAACACAACAAATTTTTATTCATCGTAACTTTCTGACAACAAACGCATACGTTTTTGTATGACTCCAATATCACTGCTATCACTAGAGTTATTTTGTACATCATTTTGGGAAATTATCTCTCTATTATCATGTCTATTCCCCACTGTCGATAATTCAGCAGTTCTTAGATCAAAATTAGTTATTAAAGGTTGTTTTTGATTTCATAAAAATCGTTTATAAAGTTCCCTGTAAGATGCCATTAACAATTTCAGTTCACGTTGAAATTTCGCAGCTCGTTCCTCATCAAGATCATGTGGTTCAAAATGATTACCTAAATTCCTCAAGACCTTCTTTAATTAGAGTTGCATTTAAAGCAGGAAGATCCTCTTCGTCATTATCGCTATGTTCTCTTTGATGAAGAGGCTCACGAGTGAGGTCTATAATTTCATTTTCACTCAAGCTTTTATCAACTAATAATTCGTCTAGATCTGCAGATGATATATCATCGAATCCATCTCCATTAATAGTTTGGGCCAATGTAATAATGTCAGAAAATTCGTCGTTATTATAAATGACAGAGTCTTTGCTTTGGACACATTCAGGCCAAATATTTTTCCAACAAGAATTCAAGGTTGATGGCTTCAATTCAGCTAACGCTAGCCCAACTTGGTTAACACAGTTCATAATTGAACACTTTTTCCATACATGAATGACTGTTAACTCATCATTATTATCTAGGTTGCCTGCCACGTATTGGAAATAACGTTT
Source organism: Palloptera scutellata (assembly GCA_958295655.1). Lineage (NCBI taxonomy): Eukaryota > Metazoa > Arthropoda > Insecta > Diptera > Pallopteridae > Palloptera > Palloptera scutellata. The sequence goes on from OY282453.1 coordinate 15,601,134, forward strand.
TATGTAGTAAGCTTTAAAAGTAGCAATTATTCCTTGGCTTAAGGGTTGTATTAAGGATGTAGTGTTAGGCACCAGAAAACAAAATTGAACATTTAGATGCTCTAAGACCGGTGCATTGTCTAAAATTGAAAGAACTTTAAATTCTAGACATTTTGCATTCATGTAGTGTCTTACTTCGGGGACGAAGTATATCTGAAACCATTCTGTAAAGATTGCACTGGTTACCCAAGCCTTTTTGTTTGCAATCCAGTGAATTGTTCTGTTCTCTTGAAGTATTTGAACAAAACAACAATGTAACACGGTCCTTTGCTACTTTAAAACCACCCGCTGTTGTCTGTGATTTTGCAACATAAGTTCTGCTAGGCATTTTTTTCCAAACCTGTAATTTGGTTAATAATATATATTCGAGCACTTTCATAATTTTACTTACAACTTTTTAAACATCCACAACTAAAAGTTTTTCTTTTAAATTTTCAAAATCAATATAATTCGGAGAATCCCACTCAAAGAGAAAATTCGCATATAATCTGTGTTACCATTTTAGTAGTTGTATTTAGTTGTATTTGATCGATTAGTTGGCATTTTATTCCATACATTTTAAAAGAATATGTATTTAAAATCGTGTTAAATCAAAACAATTCGTGTAAAAATAAATCGTGTAAAGAGAGAATTAGGTGTATTTCTTTCGCTTTGTCATTTCTCTCCTATATTATGTAACTGTTGCTACTACCACATACATTCCACACAAATAATATTTCATACAACCGTGTGCACGGAAATAAAAAGAATGGTTTTTAACAATCTGTCTGATTCATGTTTATACAAGTATATTCATCTAATTTTCACACATTATTTTAGCAACCAGTTCTATAGCCAAAAAAGCCAGTATACTTGTAGGGTGCACAAAACAGCTGGCAAATTCAAACATATTGTTTGACAAATTTCCAACACAATGCTTCCGTTGCAAAACGACTGGCTTCCGGTCTAGTTTACCCTAAACCCGCCCAAAAGAGTTTTTCCTAAAAAATTTCACCGGTTATAATTCAATATACAGTGAAGTTTTTCGAAATAGTTCTTAGAGTTTCGCCACAACACAATTTTTTTATTTTTTTTATTTAGACATTCAAAACACAGCATTGTGTTGAATGGAAGGAAGATTGATAGGGGGGAGGAAGAAGGAGGGAGAATGAGAAAGGGAATGCAATCCCACAGGACAACGATAAAGAGATAGATAGCAAGTGTTATGCCTTTACCACAACGAAGTTCAGTTTATCAGTGTCGACTATGACCGCATGTAATGCCAAGGCCTAGCTTTTCTCATCCACTCATGTTGAGCGTGTTATATTTGTACATGAATGGAAGGGACCTACAGTTTTATGCCGAATCCGAACGGCGAAGTGAAAGCTTTTCATAGGCAATTTTTACTGTTGTTTGCCATTGCCTGCCAAGAGGTGATGTCGTGTATAAATTTTTTTTTTGTGCATATGCTACGCTACATACCATACATAGAAAATTTAATAATAACACCCTATTTTATTGTCTCTAGATTTAAAGGAGATTTACCAGAAGAACGCCACATGAAGGTGGACAATAAAAACTTTTATTTTGATATTGGACAAAATAATCGTGGCGTTTATATGCGAATAAGCGAGGTAATAAAATTATTACTTTACCGATTGCATACATATCGCTGCCACTATTTATAAAAACGCTAATACGTATTTTTCCAATTTTTCAGGAGAAGCAAAAAATTTTTGAAACTTTAATACTTTCAGCATTGCTTTAAATATTGTAACTTAAAATTGATCAAAAAATAAGATTAACTTTAAGCAGAGATGCAGGTGGATACGCTTAATAATAATCCATCAACAACTCGATTTTCAAAAATTTTATGTTAGGTCTTTTGCAAACTAATGAAGCGATATGTATATTATCAACCTATTGTAATTTTTAAATTATTGTACATTTTATAGGTAAAAAGCAACTTCCGCACTGCTATCACCGTACCAGAGAAATGCTGGATACGCTTTCGTGACATTTTTAATGATTACTGTGACAAAATGAAAAAATCGTCCGATTCATCGTCAATCACTGCCGATAATAATCTTCAAACACCTGCAAACAGTTTAAAATAAAATTACCTATTTTTAATTTTAAAAGCAAATAATTATCGTAATATGGAAAACATTTAATAGGAAGATTTTATTAAATCAAATATTTAATTAATTCTTTATTTAATTATAACTTAAAAGTACCATAATAATAGGTAAATTAAAAAATGAAAAAAGTGGTAAACAAAACGCATATGCAGCTTCAATGTAACAATCATATTTTATGAGTTAGTATGTTTACACCTTAATTTAACTATGTTTTTATTTAGAAATAATTTTAATTGTTGAATTGTCCGCTATTTTAAATAAATATATATATGTAAGAAATATAAGAGGTAGGTGTGCTTTAAAATTGGCTTCACTGTATGTTGTGTAGCAATGTTACGCTAACTACGTACAGTTTTTATTGCTACTCATGTAAGACACTTATCGGATATTTTTTTTATTGTTTATCTAATGAATTGAAATGTGAATCTAATGTTATGTTATATTTAAATTTTGGCAACTACCATAAGTAGTAATGTTACTTTAATATATAAAATTTAAACTAACTTACTACAAAAAAAAACATTACAGAAAAAAATATTTTTGGTAAAGAAAATAAAAATGAAAAAAAAGGTTTTTTTTATATTTTAAAAATATTAAATTTACATATGTTTTACGATTTATCTTAGCTGATTGAAAACTATATCGTTAAACATTGATTTAAAATCTAATTATGTAAAACTGTTTTTATTTGTTTTAAGTAATACTTAATATTGTTGATTTAAAATTACAAAAATTCAAAAAACTGTGAATGCTGCACCATTAACATAAAACTTATATTGTACTATATGCAAAAACAAAAATATTAAATGAATTAAAACAATATATCAAACAAGAAATGAACTATTTGAGAAAAGCTTTTTTGAAAACAGTCATTGTTTGTTTCTAAAATTAAATAACTTTCATTACAACTAAATAATATAAATGTGTTATGGTAAAGTACCATAAATATAACGTAGTGTAAACTAAGAAATATTTTGTGGATCATTCCACCGAAAATAGACCAAAAAATAAATATTTTGTGAACTATTCATCTCAGATCCTAATAATTTTCTTTGCATAAAAAAAAATGGTAAAAAATTTAAAATATTTGAGAACAATTTGCTTGTTGAATTGATATTTGTATAGTTTTTACTACAAATGCAAATCATAGATTCTTTAGAGCAGAGCTGGTTACTAACGATTCCATTTTGAATGAAATGCAAAATTCATTGCATTACCAAGGGATTGTAATTGCTAATTGTTTTCCCCAATTTCTTTTGAAAGATTTGGACAAATTGTAAAAGTTAAGTTTCCATTAATTATATGAAAATTAATAGTTATTAATATTTTTCAATTTCTCGGTAATGGAATTGGAATTTAAAATATCAATTCCATCAATTCCAATTGCAATAAAAAACTTGCAATTCTAATTGAAAAATTTTGTTCATCTCCCTGCTATAAAGAGAAAACATTAAGTCTTATATCTAATAGCGGGGTCACCTTATCAAACTTGTTTTTGTAGTTCTATGGAGTTAAAAAATGAACTTGTTCTTGAGTAAAATTTGTGTTTTTGAATTCAAATAAAGAGGAATAAACTACTTATGAGAAATCATTCGAACTTATTTGGAATGAATGGAATACTTTCAGTATTCAGCTTCATTATTTTTTTTAACGAAATGTAACCATACACGATCAGTATTACTGTCAGTATTTTCTTCAATACTATTTGCGCTTTCAAGGGAAAATATCGTTTGTGCTTTTAATTTTTGCAATGAAAAAAGCTTTTATATGCGTAATTGTTACGCTAGCAGTACCCATTTTTGAAATATATTTCAGTAAATACTGAAAAGTTGACCTTACATACTGGTCAGTATTACAGTATTTAAAAGACTGGCAGTCTTCTTCTTTTTTTAATGGCATTACAGTTCATGGAGGCCGAGCTTTTCGCATCAACTCATTTTATGCGTGTTATATTTGTACAGTTTTATGCCGAATCCGAACGGCGAAGTGAAACGCTTTTCAAAAGCTATTTTTATTCTTGCAGGTTTGCCATTGCCTACCAATTGCGGTCGCTGTAGCGTAGCGGTAGTGCGTTGGACTATTACGCAGAGTGTTCGGAGTTCGTATCTCGGCACAGGCAAAATAAAAATAAAATATTTTAAAATAAAAACAACAGAAACAAAATTTCTACACGGTACCACCTCTTGGCAGGCAATGGCAAACCTACAACAGTAAAAATTGTCTATTAAAAGCGTTTCACTTCGTTGTTCGGATTCGGCATACGGCAACTGTAGGTCCCTTCCATTCATGTACAAATATAACATGCACAACATGAGTGGATGCGAAAAGCTAGGCCTTGGCGCTACATATGGTCATAGTCGACACTGATAAACTGAAGTTCATTGTAGTATAGGCATAGCACTTGCCACAATGGCTGTCTATCTCTTTATTGGTGTCCTGTGTGATTGCATTCCCTCTCTCATTCTCCCCCCTTCTTCCATCCACCTATCAATCTTCCTTCCATTCAACACAATGCTCTGCAGTTAGGGGTAAACCCTGTGTTGTTGAAAGTATATGTGTTGTTGAAAGTATATGTGTTGTTGAAAGTATATGTAAATACAAAAAGTAAAAAAAAGAGGTGGTGCAGTGTAAAAATTTTTTTTTATTCTATCATTTTTTTAATTGCAAAAAATGTTTTAAAAATGTTACAGTTTTTCTGATCGTGTAAAGCCAGCTATAAATATGAAAATCCGAAATTTTAATCTTGAAAAGCCGTGGTAACTATAAATAATAAATTTGATTTTATTAATTTTTCTGCTCTCTGTTAATTGCATTTGAAAAAAAATGCTTTTTTAATTACAAACTAAGTCCTTTTAATGGTGTTGATAATTTTTTCAATTCCATCACAAAGGAATTGAAAAACATTTATTCCCGTTTCCATAATGGAATTGGAACTTTTTACAATTCCGTTATAGGGAATTAAAAACAAAAAATACAAATAACAAGTTCGCTGTAATTGAAATGGCTATGTAAAAACAAAAACTTTTCCGTTTATTAAAGTAAAAAAAAGAGGTGGTGCTGTAGAAATTTTTTTTTTTTATTCTATTATTTTTTTTAATACCAAAAAATGTTTTAAAAATGTTACAGTTTTTCTGATCGTGTAAAGCCAGCTATAAATATGAAAATCCGAAATTTTAATCTTGAAAAGCCGTGGTAACTATAAATAATAAATTTGATTTTATTAATTTTTCTGCTCTCTGTTAATTGCATTTGAAAACAAAAATGCTTTTTTAATTACAAATTAGGTCCTTTTAATGGTGTTGATAATTTTTTCAATTCCATCACAAAGGAATTAAAAACATTTATTCCCGTTTCCATAATGGAATTGGAACTTTTTACAATTCCGTTATAAGGAATTAAAAACAAAAAATACAAATAACAAGTTCGCTGTAATTGAAATTGTAAAAACAAAAACTTTTCCGTTTATTCTACAAATCGTACAATTATCCTTAATTATTTTAGCCTTTAAATGCTCACGGTATCTTTATAGATACAACCATTCAAACTGGCTTGCCATCATTACTTTAAAGTAAACTTAATAGCAGAAATGGATTTTATGCTTTCTACGACACCTCTAGTTTAAAATAATTCATTCTTTTATGAATTGATAACTTTAAAATTTATAAGGATTCAAAACTAGAAAATTTTACCACGTTTTTGCAGGCAATGGCAAATCTACAAGAGCAAAAATTGCTTAGGAAAAGCTTTTCACCAAGCCGTTCGGATTCGGCATAAAATTGTGGGTCCTTTCCAGTCGCGCACAAATATAACACGAACGACTGTAATGGATGGGACAAGATCGGCCTAGGTCCTCCATGGGCTGTTGTGCCATTTAAAGAAGAAGAAAGGTTTTTTTTTAGGAAAATTGGAGTCATTGAGCATTTAAGGGTGGCAAATTGTTCTTATTATACGAAGTATCTTCTGAACTATCTTCAATGGAAAAATTTTAATTGTGGAGTAATTTCTGCTTGATGAAATAATTGTTGAAACATTTTTATTGTTGGAGTAAGAAATTTTATATAATCTCGTTTTATTATTACGTTTTTTTATTTACATTGTGGAATAAATTCGTTAAACATAAATTCCTATGCTAGAAAGTAGCGTATGCATTTTGATACATTATTATGATAAAGTTAGGTCATTAAAATTGAATTCAAAACCAGATATTAAATATACGAGACATTTTTGCCCTAAGCTTCGTATTAAAAGTGCAAACAGTTATGTTTTTAAAGAATATATTTTATTCGAAAAATTTAAATATGGAATAGTCAAAGGACATGCGGGGAATAATCAGGTTTAGCTTTAAACTTTGATATTTCAAACAATGTGTGGGAAATAATGTTCAATATATATTTATTGTTACTCTCCCCTATTTATAAAGTTTAAGCAGTCGACTATGGTCCAAAACCCTATTTTTTTGCATAAAGTCTTAATATTATTAAAATATTTATTTCAAATTTGGCATGGTTAGACTAAAACCATGCACTAAAGCTATTGGAACACAAAATTTTGAACTTTTCGGGGTTTACCGCGTACTTACAAGAAATTGCAATTAAAATTGTCAAAAACTTCTAAGTCAAGTTCGGATGCATCAAGTATAGTTAACATATTTGATCCAAGCTATTTAGGGTGAGTTATTTTAAATCGCTCCAACATTCGATTGAATTTTGGTAAATGCTTTTTTATGTGAGCAATAAAATTTTTGACTTGGTGTGTAATCGAAGTAATTTGGTCTTCATTTAAATTGTTCTTATTATTTATTGCCAATATGTGTGCTTTTACCGCATCTGCTCGACGATTGCTGCTGCTCCACATTTCAAACAGCGTTGCACGGCAAAACTCGTATTGTACTAAAAAATTAGATTTTTTCAAAACGGGCAAATACTGCCAAAAGATTTTAATAACACATTATTCTGAAAATTGCTACTTTGAAACTTTTTGCACTTGCGTGTAAACAAAAGTAATATTCCACAAAACACAAATACAATTGTTAGGTTTCATATAAAATTGCACACGAATAAAACATTGAACAATTGAACAACAGCACACTATTACGAAAAAATAGTATGCACCATTTATTTAACATACCTTGACTAAATTTTAGATTTTAAAGAAATATTTACACTCAAAGGCAGTCAATGTTTTTCCCAAATTGTTGTCAACTTGCTCCTCAATCAGCTGACTTTAATCGCGCAACAAAAAAAAACGGGTGCCCATAAAATTCAATATAATATACTTTTTTCTGCTCTTAGATTTTCAGATTCAGAAAATCGATTCAGTTTTAAAATATAACATAATAAAAAATACGGCTTTATGGCAAACAAATCGGTTTTTGGACCATAATGCGGTTCTTAAAAGTTGATAACATTCTGAATTGGCACCATACTTTCAATTGTGGTCCTAAATTTTATTTGAAATAACAATAAATAAAAAATTATTTTGAAACCTGAGAGAAGTACTTTTTACCTTATTCTTTTTTCAATTAATAAATATAAAAATATATATAAATATGTGTATTTAAATGTCTTAAAAAAGTCCAATAAATATGCTTTATTTTTACACTAGTTAACTGCTATATTTTGACGTACGTTAGGTTTAAGAAGAATGTTTTATCATGTTCACTCGGAGACCAATTGTGGTCATTTTGTGTTTTTTGGTACACTGTTACCAAATTGAAACTAGTCGGTACTCTTTTCAGCAAATCTCATATCTTTATCCCGGATATGTCTGCCAAGTTACATATTGCACCCAAGACACATGCTTGCACCCAGTCGCAGAGACGTCGTTCTTGCAATGCAGATCATCCAAAAACTAGATGTTGGATTGATTCGATTTCCTCTACATCACCATAGCTTCTGCTGTAATTGTTGAACTCTTTCTTTTAATGGCACAAACAGCCCATGGAAGACCTAGCCCGAAGTGAAAAGCTTTTCTTAGGCAATTTTTACTTTTGTAGTACATTGCCTGCAAAGAGGTGGTGGTGTGTAAAAAAAATTTGTTCCTACTTTTTGATTTTGTCTGTGCCGAGATTTGAACCCCAGACACTCTGTGTAGCAGGCCAGCGCACTACCAACTACTCCACGATGACCTCTTATGAATTATTGTTATTGTTATATCTTATATTGTTGAACTCTAGTTGCCATTTTTGGAGCCAGTCACTAACCGGATTGATAGTCAATTAAAGGTCAGAGGATTCAGAGAATTGTTCGATCGGTAGCAGTATCGTAACATGTTCCAAGCTAAGTTGGATTCGGAACGCTTTCGGGCAATTCGCCTGCTATATCGTCTCCTCATCATGTTGAGCGAATGGAAGAAAGCGCTCCGGCTAGAAAGGTGTTTTATTCGAACCACGGTGGAGGATCACGCAGAAGGGGACGTCCTAATCTCCGTTGGAAAGACCAGGTGCAGGGCAACCTGACTGCACTTGGCCTTATCAACTGGCGCCAGCGCGCGCATAGCAGAAGTGACTGGCGAAGCTTTGTGGAGGCGGCCAAGACCGATCATCGGTTGTAGCGCCAGCTAAGTAAGTAAGTAAGTATATCGTCTCCTTCAATATCGCTATTTCCGGGAACCCAGCATAGTTTGATTCTGTAGAATCTTAATGGGTTCAGTTATTTTCAACATTTTGATACCGCCTTTAGTTTGTCTATACGTAATTAAATTGATTTCATAGCTTTCAAAGTGGAATATCCTCCACATATGTATATTTCCCCAGTCTATCTAACACTTGGAATTTGAACTACTGGTTACTTTGAGTGTGGCAACTCTAAAGATCTAACTCCATACCACACGTTTCACTCTACGCTTTTCTCGTATATATTGTATGCTCCACAACACTAGTTTTGCGCGTCTGCTTCTTCTTTGTAAATCAGTAGATGCTAATTTTTTATATTTTAAGGTAGCTAAAAAAGTAAAAATTAACTAAAATGGAATCCGTAAGAGATGTCGTATATTTCATGGAATTTACTAATTTGATTTTGTGTGCATCGGACGAATATCGAGAGTTGTATGGGCTTGTGTTTTTTTACATCCACTATTATTTTTTTCTATTCTGAATTATTTGTGGCCAAATAATTAGTGATGAGTAAAATTCGACGACAAATAGCAGGTGGTAGTATTTTCACTTCAGCGAAAACAAAGTTTAATGTCAGAGAATTAGGTTAATTTTTAGTTGTTATATATCATCGCAGGTCAAATAATTATATTTAAAATATTTCTTTGTTACGTTCAACATCAAATAAATGTATTAAATCTTTTCGATATAAATAGTTTGTTATAGATTATGCCATTGTTCTACATTTTATATCACTTATTCTTGAGTTGTCGACCCAACACGAGAAAAGCGTGAAGAAAGTTGAAAGTTATTCAACTTTTGGCAAGTCGTGGAGTTTGTTTCATACAAAACACACTGATTCAACTTTTCGCATGAATACGAGAAAAGCTTTGCGTCTTAAACGGGTGCTACGGAGTTTTACTTTAATGTCATTCGTTTTAATTACGAAAAATTAGTTTTGTATTTGCGGTTAACGAACAACGTTGGGAAATACTAAAAATTTACTTGCAAAATGGTGAATCTTCTATCGAAAGTGTAAGAAAATTACGTTTAAAATTCGGTGGAAGAAAAGCGCTTTCCACGCAATTTGAAGATCGATTTGTGGAACGTGTGCATAAAGCTGGAGCTTTATTGGATAAAACAATACGTACTCCAACAGAGCACATAACCGAAAAAATTGCTGCTGTTGCTCAAAATGTGCGAGAAGAACCAACAACAACTTCTCATCTTTCTCAGAAATTGAACATTTCACAAATTTTGTTGTTGCGAATTTTGCATAAAGACCTCGGTATGAAAACGTACAAAGTTCGACAAAGTTGTGCAACGATCGATGTTATGCGTGGGAAGTTTAACAATCGCGTTACTTCCTTATTTCTTAAGGAAGTAATACTTTTGGAAGGCACAGGTATAATTTACAGGTACACATTTTTTACACATTTTTATCATGTTAAGTAGTATTTGCAGTCTGGAAATGAATTCGATAGTATCATGGATGACTTTTGTACTGATTGGATATTTCTGAGTTCCATCCGATATAGAATACAGCATACATAAAATAGAATCTGCGGTAAAGTCGAAAGGATCTATGGTTAAAAGTGCTTCCAAACCTCGACGAGGGAAGATTTTGTCAAATAGTTCGAATGAATTTGAATACATACTTAACCAAACACGGTTCGGTATTTAATAGTCCCAATTCCTGGAAACAATATCCAGTAGACATGCAGCTTACCATTGTGCTTTATCGTCTCGATCTTTATGGAGAGGGATCTTCAATCTCCAGAATCACAAAATTCTTTTGCATGTGCCGTCGTCCCTATTTGCAAAAATTTCAAAACGAGTTTTTAACATTTTGAATTCCCATATTGCATTGGATAAGTAAACGGCACAGTATTTCGTATTCCAGAAAAGCCAACAATTGGCCTAGAAGCGTACTTTTCAAAGATGCAATTAGAAAATTTGATTAAATATCCCGAAAGTATGCACGACAGCAGAATCTATTCTTTCTTATATACAAAAACAACAGAGCATTTTTTGTGTTATGGATGGATTGTTGGAGATAGTGCATATTAACTCGTTCATTGAGAAAACATTGTGTAAGATGTTTTAAAGTTTTGATGCTTTAAAGGAACGTTTATCATTTTGTGCAGCGAAAAAACAAAACCAATTTGCGTGCCAATGGATACCCGTTTGCTGTATTCTCCATAATATTATTAGGTTGGATTCGATGACGTTCCAGTAGAAGAGCAGTTAAATAGTTTTTCTATTGAAAATGAGCCAAATGTGTACGAACAAACCGATATAGATGCAGAGATTAAAAGAAGGCAAATTTTGGAATTTCTCAGAAATAGTGCTCAAGTTTATATTTCTTTCCAACGCTAACTTTTATACAATAGAACAAGTTATAAATTGTTGTTTTCTTCGACGATGGTAAGAATAAATGATCCACTCGACTTTAATTTCCTAATCGTTTTGGCGGAAATTCATAGATTTTAAGTTTATATTAACAAATCTCCTATTTGTTTCTTTGGCTTCTATTCATAATCGTATTTGAAACAGCTTTTAACTTCTAACAGCTTTGAAGCAAATCATATCATATGAATGTCAATGGTATCAATATAATATTGACTTGAGCTCAATTACTCAATTTTTAGATCCTACTGAGGAGATAAATCGAGACTAAATCGATTATGAATAGCATAAGTAACAACTTTAGTAAAGTTCATTATTAAGCTGCTACTACATACGATTAATAATATGCGTCTATATATTTACCTTTAAAACTGCTGACTCTTAAAGCTTCTATAAGTAAAATATGTGAATAAATGGTTTAAAATAGGTATACATTTATAAATATATTTTTTACTTACCTTACATACAAAGCCCGTAATTTTTGCAATTTTATGGTGTTAAGACTAAGTATAAAAACATTCATTTTATATAAAATGTTTTAGGAAGAAGGGAAGAAACCATCGCTGGTTTAATTGAAAAATGGAAATGATAAAGCAGTTCAACGTTAGTAGTTTTTAAAGTATGAAATATATTGTACAGAATATATTGAAAACATCTGGTCTTTGAAAAAAAAAATATTCAGGTAAAGGAAAACTGTCGTTTTGTTTTATATTTTCGAATCTTTTGAAGAAATTATATTGGCTAATTGCTTCTTTTGTAAATCTCGCTTTCTTCTATTATTTCTTACAGCTTTAACTTCCGGTCTTCTATTTCGTTTCTTCTTTCATGGACATTAGAAAGATACTCGGTGGAAGAATTTAATTTTTTTGCGTCCTCCACTTTCTTTCTCAGTTGACGCTGGAGGAGAATTTTCCGGCACAATTTTTTCTTCAACAGTAAATGCCTTTATCATGGTGACTTCCTTTCGTAAATGATTGGCAGACCAACTTTTTTCCTCTACCGGAAGATTTCTTCCAAAAGGGCTTAGATTGCGCAGAGCTTTTCGACGTATTCTGAAAGTATGATCATGATAATTCTTTAATTTAATATTTTCTAATGTTTACTAAAAACCTTTTACTGTTTTTCCGTTTCCTTTCAATTAAACCAGCGTTTTTTCCCCACTTCCATTCTTTTATTTTTATTAAACTTGTGCGAAGGTGTTGCACTTTATTTTGAATCATAATGATTGACACATTTTTCGCCACACTCTCCAAACCGTTATATTCACTTCTTCATAAAATCTTGGTGCCGTCGGTTTCTATAAAAATTTATTTAATTATTATGCTTTATTAAATGTGTGAACTTTTTACCTCAAAGCATTCCGGCTTTCCTCATATTTTTGAGCAATAGCTTCCACCAAGCACACTACTTCTCTGTCGGAGGATGCTGTCTCGCTATGCATAAATACCATTTCTAATTTACAAACTTTTTCACCAGTATCCATTTGTTTCTGCGCCATTTGATTGAAATATGTCAAATTTTCCAATTGAAATTTTCTTCTTTTTCTTCGATTAGCAATATTAACTATAGCATAGTTTATGAAAAATCCACTGAACGTACACTTCATAATCAGCGAACAAGTGCCCAACACAGGACATTACTCATATTTGCGAGGATTCAATCTTAGCAGCTGTTTGCTTGCACAAGTTTTTAGGAGCTTCGCAAACTCAAAGCAATAGCGATTGTTTTAGACAGAACTGGGTTTCGTTAACTTGATGTTCTAACTTAGTAACTTCGGTGAAGATAATGTGAAGATTTTTAAAGTAAAACTTTCTTATGGCACGTTCGAGATTTTTTTGCTTTCGAAACTTTACGCTGTAAATTCATTTAATCCTAAAAGTATGCACAAGGTTTTCGTCGTAATTTAATATAAATATTTCGACGGTCATACGTCGACCCCTCGTAACCAACTTTTCACAAATTTTAAAAGAGACCAGAAACAAATGCACTTTTTTAAAACATATAAAAATTAACAAAATAGTAATAAAAAAACAAATGTGTCTTGGACAGCGCGGTTAACTCAATAGTAATTACTGTATTCTGCAGTATTTTCGAGGATCTAAGTGTTGCACAGTAAATTTATTTATTATTATTTAAAATCTGCAGTAATTTTCATTGAACAGATTTGTTATAATATATTTTTCTAAAATCTCAGTTTGGACGTTCTACGGTCACTAACCTGGTGGTGTTCTGGAATTATTAATTTTTAGCTTTTAAAATGGTCATAAATATTTTAAAAGAACTTGATAAAAAAAATTTTATATAATTTATTTATTTTTTATTTATTTATTTATTTTCGAAAACCGGCACAACAAAGTTTAAAACCTTATTAGCAGTACCGGCAGCATGTAGCATAAACAAGATTAAATACGACTTATAATATATATTGCATGACATACAAATTTAAACTTTACTTTAAAATTAAACATTAAACATCTATTCATCTATTCGTTAAAAATTTTAATAACATGATATATTTCATTATTTCCTATTACAGCGAAGAAAGAAATAAAGCTAGTTTATTTTTGAATTGCACAGCATTATTACCAGATCTTAAACTATTAGGAAGTGCATTCCAAAGACGAACAGAGTGTACAAAGTGTACAATTTTTTGTCAGTTGAAAGTGCCAGTAGCAGTAAAACTCATCGATGCTTTGCATTAATGCTTTTTGGAAGGTATATGAACTGCCGGTATCGTGATCGGACTTTTTCATATATGTGTGAAGAAATTTTTTGTATGGGGATCGGGCCCGCGCAATACAAGCAGAGACGGTGACGCTCTCAATGTCATTTCATAAGTACACACGCGATCGAATGGGAACAATAGAGTAATTTTTAAAGTAAAGCAGTGAACAGAAGGTTGTAGCTGTAGGTAGTATACTACCTTCAAAAGTTAAAATGTATAGAAATATTTCTAGCGAAAATAATGGTTAGCAACTACAAATGTATTTTAACTTTAGAGAGGCTGCACAAGCAAACATTAAATATGTAGAAACAAATATAAAATTTGATTTTGAAAAAAATGTTCAGAATTCAAGCCATTCAATTTATAAAAATATTAGAAAGAAGCATGGATATACATTTTTAAGACTTATATTTAACATTTTTTTTATAAATTAGCATGCGTCAAGTACACCATTCTGTACGTATTTAGTGTATGCTGCGCTACAAACGTTGAAAAGATGTTTTCGTAGCTACAGCTCTTTTATCTATGGCATTAAATTCTGTTCAACCCTTAAGATAAAAAAAATAATTGCAGCGAATCGGCGTATACACCCTGTCAAATATGAAATCACATGATCATATGGAATGGGACATAATTGCAACGCCGCGAGAGAGACCCGGCTTATATAGGCTCGACGTATTTACGTCGAATGAAATCAAAACCTATTTCATACGCTGTTACGCCGCGCTGCAATTGTGTTTATATTTTTAGTGAGTTATAGATTTGAGAGGAATTTACTGTTATTGTGCTATTAATGTTGTTCTTGCAGGAGAATATTTTATTTATTCCCTCTTTTGTTTCCACAAATTTCAACTTTATATCTCAGGAATACGGATTTCCATGTGGAATGACATACTGGTAACAATCGCCGCGGAGCAGATGATATTGTTGTTGTCTCCCACGTAAAATGAAAAAACGAAATAGAGAGTTGGAGAAAGTAATTTTAGGCATTGGCAACAGGTTTGCAATATCAATAATATAGAACACATTTGCCCCCGCACAAAATGTTGCCAGTGTGATACCGGCCATACCGAGTAACATTACCCTAGCTGGGTTGTCGAGTTAAGCTCCTTTTTTTTGTGTGTTGGTATGTTTTTGTATTGGCAATAATATGTTCAGTCAAATTCTAATGGAGATTTATTCTCATAGCTGTAAACAAATGTTTTCATTATGATGGATTACTAGTCCTCGAACGGTGAAAGAATGAGGATGCACATTAATTGATATCTACTTGCAATTAAGTTTTAATTAAGCTCTTCCTTACGTAATCGTATAACGCCTTTTTCTACTACCACTTTAACATTAGTTTGAGATCATTTAAAAACGCGAATGGTAAAAAGTGCATTTTTCTTTAACAAGAGAAAAAATTCCATGTAAAATCGCATGCCCGAATAGTTCCACTTTGTTATCTTAAAAATAGCAGAAAGTATGAATTAAATGTTAACACAACAGCTCAAAACTTAATATATTAATATTTTTAAAACTACTTATAATTTTTCAAAAACACTTACAATAGTTGCGTTTTACTCACCAAGTAGTTAACAAGCGCGAATAAAACGATAAAGTTGTTAAATATATTTTTCGTTGTATTGTCATTTACAATGAAATAGCTAAATAGCACCGCAGCTGAAGGCGATCCTTCAGTCATAGTACATGCAAACATAAGTATTTAAAATCTTTATTATATGTACGGATGTGTAAACTCGTTTTTACCATACCATTATACCATTTCACATACCATTTTCAAACTAATAATTTTTGAAAATTTCTGAAGTACTGTAGCTCGCTTGGCACTAACAATATGGCTTTCTCTAGAGATAATAGCAAACATAATACTTCAGCAGGAGAAAAGCTTCAGGTTGTACTTCATATCGTTCTATAGGTATAGAGAGATTAAATAAATTGGTACGTCTGATTTAAAGAAATCAAACGTTACCGAAACAAAAACATATTTTTTATCTCTTTCCCATATTTTAAATGCATATATAATTCAAATATAAAGCTCCATTTAACTGCAATATTTTGAATCACATGAAATAAATTTAAATTTACTCTTAAGTTATTTTATGAATAAACAGTTTATAAAAATTTAAATTGTTTATCTAAAGTAAATCTTGATGACAAAAATATCTTAATTGGATACAAAGCTAAAAAATATTTCTAAAATTCCAAAATTACGATACCACAAAAACTTAAATAAAACCTAACATTTTATATTGAGTTGCTACAGCAAACCAAATCAAGATTTGAGTTTGACAACAACGATTTGAAGTTATTGTCAATAACTACTTAGCATAAGATGCTATTTGAATCTGAACCCTTTTTGGTGTCGCAAAAATATAAATAAATTACATTGACAGAATTTTAGTAGATTTCTCGTGTTCGTTTGGTACTATTTTTCGGTTGTTCAGAATTTGTTTCCAAAAATTTCATCTTATTAACGATTACTGAAACGTCTGTCTTGTACCCTATTTTTTTTACCAAGGTGTGTTTTATGCCCTTGATATCTTAAAAATATCTGAGTAAAGTACATAACTTTATTGTTTTCTATTATTTCTTTTGTAATATAATCCTTTAGATTCGTATGGTAATTTGGTGAGATTACTGTTCTTGGGACTCCAAGATTTGAGGATAGGAATAACATATTTTGGGCCGATATAAAATGAAAATATTAAGTGATAATTTTTGATTTTCGGCTTTGATTTCGAGATATGTTGTTTTTTGAGTTTCACTACTTTTTTAACAAAACTTACTTTTTCTTTGTTGATAAGATTGAATTTAATTTTTAATAAAAATTTTTCGCCTGTGGGGATTGTACAAAATAAAATCCGCTTGTATAGCTTGTAATCAACATAAAAAAATAAATATTTTTTTTGAAAATCGCGTTATTTTTGTTAGAAATGTTCGCCTCTTGCGGTTGTGTCCCCTATTAAAAATAGTTTGTTTGGGTAAGTACTATACACTTAGCAAATATTTACATTAAAGGTCAAAATAAATCAAAAATAATTCTGAACGCATGAGGTCCGAAATAAATTTCTGGTGAAGTTTCAAAAGGATCTCAGAACCATTTAAAGTTTCTGGAATTCTTTTTATTTGTTGGACAGAACTTTCAGACTGAAGAAATACAAGATTATAAGCATCTGCTATCCACATTTCTTTTGTTTGTGGCCTGTGGTTTGTTTAGCAGAAGTTAATGGTGTTGATGGAAGAGTTTGTGTCAATTCTAATGAGTTGTTGGTTACTGTTGCCGATTCACTACGTGCTGTAGGGCAAGAATTTGTCGAAGGCGCTCCTTAAAATTACTTGGAATAAATAAATAATTTCACGAATTAAACAATATATTTAAATGTTAAGCATTTAAATTAACGGTTTTAATTCATCTACAAAATAGTGAAAATTACTATGTACAACTAAATAATAAATAATAAAAATAATAATAAATAATAATCACGCGTGGTAGAAGTGAAACTTTTGACATGATAATAGTGTCTAGGGATTATTGATGTACCTCGTACTTTGACAACTTTTTATAGACTCTGAGAGCGATTATGGTTTAAATATCTAGACTTCTTCTTTGTAAGATTGTCTTAGATTTTTATTTTAAAAGTTCTTAAAATAATTGTGAAAAGTTGTAGAAATAGTAATGCCGTTGAAAATAGTTATCGAAAAGTAGTCGAAATAGTAACTTCGGTCCCTGCGGTACGGAAACCATTCCAGGATCCACCAACCCCAATACCGTGCAGACTATCGATGAACGAGATGAAAAGAAGATAAATATTAATGCCACTTTTTCGTTTTACAAATTTTCATTTCCCAACCTTTGCTAAAGAGTTCCACTTAAAAAAACCGACTTAGAAAAGTATTTACTTACATCATAGTTTGTGATGACATGTCATGTCACCACATGCCACAGTGGCTATCTATCTCTTTATCGGTGTGCTGTGTGATCACATTCACTCTCTCATTCTCCCTCCTTCTTCCTCTCACCTATCAATCTTCCTTCCATTCAACACAATGCTCTGCATTCATAGGGGTACACCCTGTGTGTTGAATGTAACATTAAAAAAAAAAAAAAATATGTCACCGTATTCGCAATAAAATTATCTTTATTTTGTTGAGAAAACAGATAAGTGACAACTAGTAATAGTGAGTAGTAAAAGACAGACAATCTAACTTTTCCTTGTTTTTTACGTTTCGTACAACGATTAATTTTTGAGAAAACAAATGAAAGGAAGAAAAATAATACCATTTATTTTAATTAACGGTAGCCTTGACCGCATATAATTAGACAACCCATTTGCGATTTTTTGTTTACACATTCTAATATATAAAATCTGGCTTGATAAAAAAAAATTTTGTAGATCTTATCGGTTTTTATAAAAAAGTCAGCGGTGGCATATATCTAAACTCAATTATTATTATCTTTTGTTACCTTTGCATTTGTTTCTGTAAATATTTGTTGTTTCGTGGAATTGAAAAGATGCTCACTTTCCTTTCACACATTTTTTATTGTTGATACAATATAACGTGATATGCATCTACAATACATGGTCTACAATTATCAATATATGGTGTGGCAGGGTGAGTTTGAATACAAAAATTGAGAAAAATTAATTAAAATCGCACATATTATTGCAATGTATTTTCATTTTGTTTTGCATAGATACTTTTATCACTGTTTTCCACTTTGAAGAAAATTTAAAACGTGAACGGAAAAAAATTATGCCAAAATTTTTTTCTTAATGATTTTCCAAAAAATTAATGACAATCTCGATTTCAAAAATCCTCTGTACAAATCAATCATAATTTACATATTTATGTATGTATTGAGAGAGCAGCCCTTATTTCCAACATCCAAGATACCGGAGGGACGATATCTAAACATTTTTCAATAAGACATGAGAAATTCCACACAAAACATAACTCAGGAAAGACATAATTTATATGGGCTTAAAATGACAACTTTAGAATTATCGGTCTGGATACTGTGTTTATTAATTTTGTTTTTAAGAATTGTCAGGCCTATCATTAATTCCGAACTTTGTGAATTCTTGAATCTTCTACGTCAGGAATGCGGCAAAATTGGTATAATCTATTCGCAGCTAACATTTCCAACTATATAAACTAAGTTTAAATCATCTTCAATTCAAAATTATATTTGATAATATAGTATTTTTATTATTTATAATGGATTCTATTGCGACGGCGGCATCATTACTGCTCCTTTTTAACAACACGTTTGTGCGATCTTCCGGTTGAGATTGCACGATTCTATCAGTGATCTCTAGCAGCATTGGCATTTAAGGCGTCGAACTACCATTACATTCTCTTAAACATTTGGAACGCTCCAAACTAAAATTTTGGGCACTTGTATGCCCGATGTACGCGTTGTAAGCCTAGTCAGCCTAATCACTGTCTCCTCCATATTGTTAAAGGTGTGCATCCAATTGCTTCCTCATACAGTTGCTTTCGATTTCGATTTATTTGATGACTTTTATCGGCATACCAACATTTTCCAAACAAAAATTTTATATATCTTACTTCCCTTGATTTTTTTTGAGCGATGCCTGGACGCTCACGCAGCGTTTTCACCAATGATTTATATTGATTGCTATTTGTGACTGGCCAAGATCTGTTATAGAATGCGGAATACTTAAAAAAAAATTTTTGGCAAAATTTAATTTAAATAATAAATACTTTCTCCCGATACCATTGATGAAAAAACTGGTAGGTTAAACCGAATGAATTATTACCTTTTTGCCCACGGTTTAAACCAAGGCTAACCATCGGGTAACCGAAAACCGGGGTCTTCTGTTTATTTTGTGTTCCTAATTCGCACAAAATTATCATGAAAATTTTGCAATATTTCTATTCAATCGGAAGCAGTGATGCTATTCTCACGAATTTCGTGGTCACAATACTAAGTTATTTCCAGTCGTCATCCCTGTCGGAATTAATGATAGACCTGTATGTCTAACACAGTTTCCACACGTCGAAGTGGCAGCATGAAAAACTCAATACACTTACACATTTGTAAGCTACATTTTTTTATTTTTAGTTTTTGTTTTTCAACTGTGCCAATATTTTAACTCAGCATAGCATTCCATTACTACGAACTATGAACGATCACAAATTTAATTTAACCGAAACCTTTTATTTACAGGCCAGGTGTAATCTTGATTACCGTATAAAACCCTTTAGAGATGAATGTACTAGCTCAAATTTTACCTAACTCACAAATTTTTATGCTCAATAACACACAATAAGTTCCATTAAATGTGAAAATATTGGCTAAACATGAAATTAATCACCTTTGTTCAGTATAAAATATTTAAATTGATAAAAGATATATGTATATATATGATTTAATCTCTTATTCCGCTAAGAGCTTCATATATGGAATGTAACACTAATTTAGTAAAGTTGATTAAAATCTTGTATCCAGATGAAAGAAAGAGATAAATAAAGATGCCGAAACATGTTGGTACCGATAGTTAACGATATCATAGCTTTTCGATGATATCGAGCAAATTCCCATCCCTAATTAGCGTAATTTATTAAACTTTATTAAAAAATAAAAGAATGAAATTGAGATAAAATTATCCATAGAGAATATTTTTAAACTTATAGGCTTTTATCGGTCGCATTAGATGTTATGTTTGGGGGGATTTTCTGCTCAAATGTGTTGCCGATGGGGATTATTAAAAATAAATTACGGTTGGTGCTGTACACCTGCACTGAACGATTGAACTAATTTTTATAGTTCACGTGGATCTTCTATGGGTGCGCGGACCTTTGCTTTCAACGTCATTTTGTAATTAAATTTAATTGAAAAATGTTTACTTCAATAATATTGAGTATGTCAACAACGAATAATTTATAATTGTACGGGGCAGACAAAAACAACAGATTGACGACCTTTTGCTTTGATGCTTTTATTTTAATGAACTTACTTAATGTGGACCACTTACATCTCTTTTCGCAATTTTCGAAGATAATACTTATTCTCAACTTGCAACCATTTAGTTGCATGTGAAGACGTAGGGTTAAGATCAAAACACAATTGCGACATATCGGTGTAACAGCGTATAAAACACAATTGGATGCTTATATTCGCCGGCATCGCAACTGTGTCCCATTTCATATGATTATATGAGTTCTTACGGTACGCTGCAATTGTGTTTTTACAATTGGAAACCGCCCTTTGTCGGTGATATCGCGTAATATCCTTTGGGGATAGTAAGTGATAGCATCGGCATCGCCCTTAAAGCTTATAAATCACCCTGCATAACAGTCAAAGTACACATTTCGACTAATGGATCTAATCCTGAATAAATTGTTTAATACCATTGCGCAACAGAAAGATGATGGTTGATAAAAAAATCAATAGCTCCAAAACATCTCGTGCACCATTCAGCTCGGAACTACTTAAGAACATCCAGAGACACCAGACTCACATCCCTGTCGGTTAAAAAGCTAAACAAGCTATTGAACAAAACTACTACCTACATATTTTCAAACACGTTTAGAAGATATTATATATTTTTAACTGTAATTAAGTTATAAAATAATAAATACATGGCATCAATATTTTTTTGCTGAAAATCATCAAAGTTCTAATGTTTTAGTTTTTATTTCCTTGAGAATTTTTGTTTATCATTATTGAATCTTAAATTTAAAAGACCTTGTACTTGCCAAAAATTCGGAAAATAATTTTACAAATTAAAAATAAAAACAAAAATATTATAGAAGAACATGGAAAGTTTGCTTAAATTTTTATTTTTCCTAAAAATATTAATCCTCCTATGAAATATTAGAATCACTAAGAAAAATATAGCAACAATAGTACTAACAATAAAAATTTCATATATAAAAAAAAATTTTTTTCATTGTTCTAGTTAATTTGTAAAAAGCTAGTTAAAAGAAATTTTATGAAAGAAAATATGTGTATATTTATAAAAATAAACATATTTTATCAGTAATATACCAAATTTAAATTCTTAATGAAAAAATGAAGTTATAGTTTTTAAACCATATGAAAAATAAAATAAAAACTGCATACGTTAAAAATTATTAAAAACTCTATTCAATGTGATAGCATAAAAAGTAAAATAATTTTAAAAAATTTGATATACATATATATATATATGTATACATATATACATATACATTAAAAAATAACGAAACAGATAAAGGAAATTATGATTCAAAACATTTACATGAATTTCCATGAAATGTGTTTTTTGTTGTTGTTTTATATTTAATTGTTTTCTTTCGGTAGTATGAATTTTTTTTTTATCATATAACTTATTAATATAGTTAATAAGTTAATTTGAATGTATTCAAACATTTGATATTGTATGTTTTCTTTTTTTTTTAAATATAAAGTAACCCAATTTCTTACGCTGTAATGCCGGAAGTTTTCAAATTAAATTTGACAAATTAGATCCGATTTGAGCAAATACTCTTAATAAATTTGAAAACTTGAACGGCCAAATATACGAGTATCTTTATATAATATCGCATAAATATATTTATTATAGCTGCGTTTTCTTTGCCAAGTAGTTAACAATGTGGCAATAAGACGACCAAGTTGTTAAATCTCTTTTACATAAAACAGCTCAACAGCTGGTAGTGATCTTCCAGCATGTGGCACACATAATCATTTTTCTTCTTTATTATATGTGTCAACTCGTTCGTTCTTGCATATTATTTAAATTTAATTTTTATACTTTTGGTTTGTCCCACACTGTTCTTCTTTCTTTCATTACACTGTGCAAGTGGAAAAATGTGATAACCGGGGCACCCAGGTGGTAAACCTAATTCGAGTACGCTGAATCTAATGGCAAACCTACAACGGCAAAAATTTCTTATGAAACGCTTTTCACGTACAACTATAACACGCACAACATGGGTGGATGCGAAAAGATAGGCCTAGGCCCTCCACAAGTTATATGTACATAACTAGGAGCGAGTGGCGAATAAATCTCGTTTATAACGCATTATAATATTTTTATTGCCTATTAAATTCATCCAAAGAATCCATACGCTCTTCCGTGTGAACTATAAAGCAGGGATTGAAATCGTTACCATTACCGTTACCACTTCATTACGTTACGGGTACCGAAACGTCGTTACCAGTAAAATTTATATTGTTCGAAATAAAAACTCTAACGCCTTGAAATCTTATTTTAAATTCTAAATCTTATTTAAATTCATAATTGAAAAAAAAAATCATTTGAACATTCCACTGAAATAATATCTTAAAGATGGTAAAAAAAAACCTAAAATGTTATCACTATTACTCCACTTTTCTTAAATATCTGACTTCTTAGAAAAATGTGGGTTTTGGATTTGTAATAAGCACCTCAAGATTTGTGGAAATTGCTCATGAACCGTATCGTACAATGATATTATTACAAGCTTACTTATATTTGCACTATATGCGATGTTGGTTGAAATTTTGTGTACCAAGGATTTTCGGGTCAAAGAATACATTTTGATCTTAAATTTTTTCCTGATGGAGCTGCTGAGTAAAAGTTAGTAAAAACGTGGCAAATTTGTTCTTATACTGGCACGTCATTTATGGATCTACCGATTTTGTGGACTAGTGTTTTTAAGCCAGGGAACACATTTTTGGCTTGAATCATGATACAAAAATTATTTATGAGGGGGCGCTGGAGGAAAAGTTAGTAAAGTTTGAGAGCACTTGAATTTTTTCTTGTTTTGGAGTCCCCTATATCAGTCAATGCCACGTCTCACCGCCATACATTAGGACAGGAAGGATGACTTATAGTACGTTATTTTCGTCGCTTGATCTCAAGGCTGACATTGTTAATGGTGATAATGCTGCATCCTAGATAAACGAAATCCTGGACGACTTTAAAAGTATAATTGTCAACAGTGACATTTTGTCCATTTTGTCTACGTTTGTTGACATAAGGTATTTCGTTTGGTCCTCGTTCACCACTAGACCTACTAAACGAGACTCCCTTTCCAGGTTGAATAATGTTGCACTGACTGCTCGCGCTTTGATGCCAGTGATGTCAACATCATATGCTAGCAGCATGACCCTCTGGTAGAAGTGTACTTTTGCAAAGACGAATGTGCTTTGCAGAAATACCAAATCCAAAAATTGGAACATAACCCACAAAAATTGTTCAAAAGAAGGGTCAAAAAGAACCATATAGTTAGGAGTTAATGGGTTAAAATATTCTGAGAAAATATTCCTCGAAAAAATTCATTATGGGTTCCCAAAGATAAGATTCATCTTAATATACATCTTCATTTTTCGCTGCCGGAGGGCGGGTAATAAATGGTAGTTAAAATAATTAACCATTGAATTTAGGGACATGATATCGAATAGAAAGTTTCAATATGGTACTCATTTAAATTATCGGCTGATAAGTATCGGGTTCTCATAAAGTATTCGATACTGAAAGTATCGAAACGCTTAATTTTGTATGCAAAAGAAACAAAAATGTACATTCAAAAACTTTAATTAGATTATTTTATATATATTTTTAATGCGAAAACTTTCACGTGATGTGAAATTGTAGTATAAGAAAATATGAATTTTTTTAATATTTCTTAGAATTTCCAAGATGTTATCAAAAAGTTAATGGATTATAAAATTTCCAGGTATGTTTTATCAGTGGAAGGAAGATTTTTGAAAATACTTGATAGAGTAAATATTTTGCAGACCTGCAAATAGTATAAACAAATTATGAAATTTTCGAACTTTTAGTTTTTGTATCTCAGAAACTAGACAGTGATAAATAATGTTCCAAAGATCAACAGAGCCAAAAATTGTTTGATATTAAACATAGCTTGTCAGAACATTGGTTCATCCACTACCAAATTATAGTTAAATTATTGATGGTCACTGTGACATAGTTGTTAGTGCGTTGCCCTGCTACGCAGAGTGACCGAGGTTCAAATCTCAGCGCAGGCTAAATCTAAAAGTATAAAAAAACAATTGCTGTACACGGCAAAACCAGAAAGTAGAAAATACGATTTTTCTACACGACACCACAGCCTATCAAAAAAAAAAAATTATCGATACCATTCGATACTTTTTACTTTACTTTACTTACTTTTGATGGCACAACAGCCCATGGAGGGCCTAGGCCGAGCTTTTTCGCATCCACTCATGTTGTGCGTGTTTTATTTGTACATGAATGGAAGGGACCTACAGTTTAAAGCCGAATCCGAACGGCGAAGGAAAAGCTTTTTCATAGCAATTTTTACTCTTGTAGGTTTGCCATTGCCTGACAAGAGGTGGTGCCGTGTAGAAAAATTATTTTTTCTACTTTTTTTTTTTTGATTTTGCCTGTGCCGAGATTCGAACCCCGAACACTCTGCGTAGCAGTCCAACGCACTACCACTACGCCACAGCGACCACAAAATTGCAGAGCCAAAAATTGTTTGATATTAAACATAGCTTGTCAGAACATTGGTTCATCCACTACCAAATTATAGTTAAATTATTGATGGTCACTGTGACATAGTTGTTAGTGCGTTGCCCTGCTACGCAGAGTGACCGAGGTTCAAATCTCAGCGCAGGCTAAATCTAAAAGTATAAAAAAACAATTGCTGTACACGGCAAAACCAGAAAGTAGAAAATACGATTTTTCTACACGACACCACAGCCTATCAAAAAAAAAAAATTATCGATACCATTCGATACTTTTTACGCGTCCGTAATTGGATTTCATTTAAATTTGGCCATAAATTATAAGCCTTTCTCAAAACCGTTCTCTTTTTACAGACAAACAAAATATGTTTTTTATACAGTTAACAAAAACATACGAGTATCAATAAATTTGTATATAGTACCACAACATTAATCAAGCATGGGTTTTTCATTAATGATCACTACGTTGGCCAAGTTAAGATACTTTTTAATCATACAAGTTGCCATTTTTTGTCAAATATTAAGACGGTCTTAGAAAAATTTAATATTTTGCAGCAGCAAATAGCATTTAGTAATAATATCGCCAATTTAGAAAGCATTCCGATTATTAAGTCTTACAACTGACATATAGGAATATCGTATTATAACTTCTTTGGTATATATATATATATATACTTCTTATGGTATCAGTTATTCTTCAACTCCCCCAGATCGCTCAGTCAGTTTTTACCATATCAATCGAATGAATTCAAATATTTATTTAGCTTATGCTATTAACTTTTTTTTTGTTATATCTATTATAAATTTTTAAGAATGTGAAATTAATTTGTAGCGGAAAACAAATTTAAAACTGCGAAAATATTTCAGGATCAATTTTCTCACAGACCTAGCATATTAGAACCGCTAGCCCCAACTTTTAAAAACAGCGACAAAAACTCTACTGGGAATGGTACATTTGAACAGACATTGGAGTGATCAATTACATTATGTAATTAATTACATATATAATTACAATTGCATGTAATTGTGTTGTTTATTTTTTATTATTTATTTTCAATTATAACTACATACATTACATACTTGTAATTGAATTTGACATTAATTTGAATTAGTGGTAATTCAATTCCAGATAATTAGATTTTTAATAAATGTAACGTTCATGGAAGCCTGTTTAAAATACATGCATAGAATATACATACTCTAACAGATGAACTTGCCAAAAATTCGGAAAATTATTATAATAATAATTGAAAACATAATACAAACAAATTTAGAAAGAAGAGGCACGTTTCAATAAGCATACAAGAAACATTTTTCAATGTAAGGCTTATACAAAAAAAAACCGACTACACACAAAAACGGTGGTTCAAAAATCAATTGTGCTGAGTAGTTGAAAAGAGAAAAACAACAAATATAAGTATATAGGACAGTGCTTTATGTCAAATATGAGTACCTTATATGATTATTGAAAACACGGAGAAATACCTATAGGATCACTGACGAGGAACCATATCTGGTTCCGAAACGATCGTCTGATCTGTATTGTTGTTATTTTCTCTATGCCAAACTTAACGTTCACGGAAGCCCGTTTTAAAAAACATGAATAGAATATACTATGACAAGATGAGCTTGCCAAAAATTCGGAAAATAATTTTCCAAATTAAAATCATACATAAAACAAACAAAATTTTTAAAAGAAATTTTGTCAATTACAATTACATATTTTTTGCAATTACATGTAATTCTAATTAAAGGTATGTCAATTATATAAAAGTACTTATATTTGCAATTGGGAACTGGTCAATTACATTACCATGTATTGTAATTGAACATTTTTGTGCTTGGGTTTACCTATGTTTCTCATCCCAGAACCAACGAAAGCCCAATATATTTTTAGAACACAATCGAATTTTTAAGGATATCTTGCAAGCTAGCTGTTGTTTCCCACCGTAAGGTCTGAATGGTAAAAAGCCAAGGAAGCCATAATCTCGATGAGTAACGAGGCCGACATTTCGTACAGCACAAGCGGCAATAACGAGGAAGCTGATAATTTTTCCAGCTGCCTAGTCAAAAAAAGCAAGAAGAGCTTATATATGTATATATTTTTTTATTTTATCTAAGTGCACCAAAGTGCACTCGAAAAAATTAAAGTTGGGAGCCCCACTGGCTCCTTGCTTCCACCTGCAAAGTAAATAAAACAAAATAATTAATATGAAATAGAATTTATTACCATTCTCGATGTCTCCCAGAATTTAAATGACAAACTTATTTTCCTTAATTAACCAATAGACTTATTTGCTAAGCTTACTTAGCCTAAACGCGCTGACGCTGCGCTTCACATGAATCACTTTGGAGTGACGTGTCTGCAGCTGCGTTCCCACGTTTTGGTTGGCCATGACTTTGAGGATCGTATTACGGCTGCATGTTCGTGGCTGGCGAGTTTGGTTGGCGCGTGTTGAGTTAACGAACTTAATTGCTTGATTAATGATGCCCACATTTGGTTTTTTGGCGTTTGTTTAAGTTTTTTAAATTCGTACTAATCACACATTTAAGTATTTTTCATACAAGTTAAAATTTTTTAAAAAGCTTACACAAAATATTTACGATTTTCGTAAAATCTGACGCTGTGCTAGGGGTGAATATAAAAAGTGAGAAAGTCATTGGGTTGTCTCGTGAAGCGTCACAATAAAAAGAAAATACAGTCGTTACTTAAGAATGCCGAAAGCAAACTGCAAAATAGCGGGGAAAGAACATTTCCTAGAAACTTTTTTTTTCTATAATTTTGGGTTAAAATTTGGCAAATGTCAAAATATGTAAGCAAAAACAAAACAATTTACTCAAAATTTTACAAATTTCAAACAAATATAAAACAAAACAATTTTTTTATATTATTGTAGGTACCTACAACTAATACTAACACTAATGCTGTTGTTATCTTTATATTTTGCTGATACATTGCACTTTTTAATGAATAAAACATTTAAAAAAGGAAAAAAATAAGTATAGCTAAGCTCGTTAGGCTCGTATAATTGACTTCTAATTTTGTTGTGCCTTTTTTTAGTTGTATTGCTGCTTTTTATGGTGATTTGAGCGCCTTTATTTTAAATTTAGTTTTGTTTTTTTTTTCTTAGTTTTTAGGTCCACAAAATCCGCTTCCTGGTTATTACTATAATCTACGCCAAAAACAGTAAAAAATAAGTAAGTCTAGGCATTTTAATGTTCTATGCCTAACTCGTTTCCCTATGGGAAGGTGTTGAATCTATTTCGTAGAATTTTTATCTCCCTCCAGAAAAACTTAGCTACCAAAGAAATTTGCATGATGTTTCTGGAAAACATTTCATAGGTTTTATATCCTCGGTATCATTTATCATCATTTTGCAAAAGACTGCGAGTTTCAGTTTTCAAGAAAGAATAGTCTTCGACATCTTTTTACATTTCGTCTTCGGAAGATGTGCTTCCTCGAAATCGAAGGAAGCTTCAAATGTCTGTGACCGTAGCCGTCCGTGTGAGACTTCAACACACTAAGTCTGCTCGCTGTCCGGATGGTTAGCCCTTCATGTAAATCGAATGTATTTACTACGTCAGGAAGTTAATGGTTATTTCATAATGTTTCACCTTTTTTTGAAGGCTCGCTATCGTGCGATGAGGTAGCCGTACTGCGAATATTGCTTGTTACTGCTACTGCCGTTGCCGAAGCCCTGCGATACTTGATTTCTCCAATCGTTTTTCCAACTCATTCATTTATTTCACCCATTTTTCTATTTTGTCTAATTTTTAATATAGTCATAAAAAATATAATTATTTAATTTGGCCATTATTTTACCATCCTCACCACTTATATATAAGTAAGTTTATTTTTGCTTATCTTTTAATTTGAAGCTCTTATAAATATTACAGGTACAAAGAGATAAAAGCTGTACTTTTTCTAAAAGACAAAAATCTTCGCACTTTTATACATGTTACTGTTTTTGAGAGAACAGATACATATTTGTATTAAACAAAAGTAACGGCTACCTAAAGTTCAAAATCCAAATTGTAAAATATTTCAAGAAATGGGTTATATATAATATATTGTATACATATACGCAACAAATAATTAAAAAATACATTATATATTTACTAAACGATGAGATAATATTTACATTGAATTATAAGCAGTTTCAATACCAACAAGATAAATAAAAACATCAAACATTCTGTATATTTATTGGTTCATGCAAAAAAGAAGTTTCAAATGTCGATAATTGAAAATAAAAAATTACAATTAGAAACAAAAGTATCAAATGCGCTGTAGAACAGTCACTGTGACACAAAATAATTAGTAGAATTTAAGATAATTAATTAATAACAAACAACAGCAACAAAAATATTTAATTAAAAATGAGTGTATTAAATAACAGTAATTTAAGAAAAGCGCAGAGAATTATTTATCTTCAATGTTAAAATAAAACTGTCGAAAATTTCATAGAAATAAAGTTAAATACAAAAAAAAATTATCACCTTCTTCACCTTGATTAAGAAAGAAAAGGAATTGTCTTCGGGTTAGATAAATGTGATATTTTTATTTATTTAAAAAATATAGAAATATTAGTGCAATAAGATGTACATAAATCTATTATAGCACAACAACAGTGGGTTTAAATTAATAATTTCTTTTATTTTATTATTATTATATTATATAAAGAAAGCTGTCTTTGAGACATTTAACAATAGGTTTAAAAATAAATTGAATTTAAAAAAAAACTTGCATGGTGAGTGCCCAGTGGCACACCCATATTTTACATTGTTACATTTACATATATATGTTTCGCATTTTTCACCTTAAATCATGAGATCTTGAGATCTTGACAAGCAAAAAATCAAAATGGAAATAGAAGAAGCGGGTATTTTTGTGCAATTTTGGCGGCAAAAAAAAAGAGAAAACCTGGAACAGAGGAGAATTCTCAAGTCATTGAGAGATAGCAGTAACCCTTTTTCAATGGCGGAAGCAATTTTCATTTAAAATTATTTAAATATTTATTTTGATTTAAGTTTTTTCAGAAAATTAAATATAAAAGCCACGATTGGTGCCATCGATTGCACACACATTGCTGTACATTCCCCTTCTTCAAAAGATAATACCAATCTACTTCCTTTATACATGCACCGGACCTTTTCGTATATCATAAACTATAAATGTAGACGCTGTAACGATGGTTAAGCGCAAAGCTGTGTTTAGTGCCTTTTCTGTGGAAATGAGAGTTGTTGTAAATGACTAAGCAATAAAAATTTATTTATTTTATATTATTTATTTTATTTATTAAATAGACCAACATTTGCTTTCCTGTAAGTTTTTTTATTTTTACTTTTCGGACAAGTAACTCGTCCACTAATTTCGGCCTAGTCTAAATCACCATGTAGTTGTAAGTTGGTAACATACCACTGTGCGTTCATAATGTTTGATGTTATACGAAGCATTTTGGACGGATAGCGTTGCAATATTTCGATATTTAAATTCGCGGCTGTACCCCACAGTCATATGCCGTAGGTTTATATTGGTTTAAGGTCAGTCTTGTAAAGGAGCAGTTTATTTTCGCAACATAGTTGCGAATTACGATTGAGTAGCCAGAAGATAATTCACAGTTTGAGACCTAGAGCTTTGCGCTTCGTAAATATGTGCGTTTTCCTTGTGAGACTCGTGAGATGCATTCCTAGGTACTTCGCATTAATTGCTTGCTTGTATTGCGCCGTGTTGTGAATGTTACTAGCACCGACTTGGTTTCGTTCGCCACAATTTTCCAGTTTTTAAGTCAAAAGGATATTTTATTTAAACATTTTTGGAGTTTGAGTGAGGCAGTGACAGGATCATCATCAATTGACAAGGCAGCAGTGTCGTCTGCGAAGGTTCCAATAACAATTCCATCTGTTGTCGACAGATCAGCAGTGAATATAACATTGGGATCATAAAACTGCCCTGAGGAACACCAGCTTTTATATCATAAAGGGATGTGATGTTATTGACTTGCTTCGCGAAGAAATTGCAATTTTCAAAATACGATTTCAAGAACGTGCACAATTTTATTGGAAGCGTTTTTCTAGCGGTATAAAAAGCCGCTATACACGGTCAAAAGCTTGTGATATGTCTAGAAAAGCGGTGGTGCAGTATTTTGTGGATTCGCAGGCTGCGTTTATTTGTTCAACAAGTGTATGAATTTGTTTAATTGTACCGTGACCTTGAGGGAAACCGAACTGATGATCAGGAATGAGATGTTTTGACACAATAATAGGCATTAGTCTTTTCATAAACAACGATTCAAAGACTTTGGAAGGGATTGGTAGCAGACTTATGGGGCGGTATGACTTTGCATCTCCAGCATTTTTCCCGGGTTTTTGGATCATTTCTATTTGTACAACCTTCCACTGTGGTGGGACAAAGCTACTTAGTTATCAAAACAGCATTGTTGAGTTGGGTTAGGAAGGATATTGCTTACCCTGGTAATTCCTTCAGACTTGTTCCTGTAATCAAATCATATCCTGGAGCCTTCGCAGGGTTAAGTTTGTTTATAATTGACCAATTTATATATCGTCTTTTGTGAATAAAGATATCGGTAAATACGTTGGTATGGCTGAGCTAAGAGCTCGGATACTTCATCGGGGTCACCTTTCGCCCACGTTCCATCGGTTTTTCGTATTGGGGGTTGAAATTGTTGTGTTGGTCTTTTTAGTTCATTTGCTGCCTTCCAAAGAGAATAATCTGTTGATGAAGTTGCTTCGAGTTCTGCAATATAATTTTTGAATACAATGTTTTTGTCCTCAGCTAATAGTACTTTAACTCAGAAGTATGTCGACATCATTTATGTTTACGAATGATTTAATCCCAAGGATGTAGTGTGACAGACCATTTGCATTCCAGATAATTATTTTTAGTTTACCGATTTTCAGAAGAGTTTGATGTTAGATTTATTAATAAGTTTGTCATGGTGGTAACTTGCTGCATTATCTGTTGTAACAATAACATCATTTCACGCATATCAGGTGAATTGTGTGGAAGTTGAACAATATTTTTGTTGCAGTTTCATTTTGATTTGGGTTGTCTATGATGACCTGAGCGTACGATACGTTTTTTTGTACTTTTGGATGCTGTAGATTATTTGTCGTTGCAATCTGTGGGTCTGTTATTATTTGTTTTCTTAAGGGAGGGTATCTTAAATGTTGTAAGTTTTTATACACATTACACCCTTTATAATTGCAAGATGATTTTCATCCAGAGAGCACATTTTATATCTTTAGATCTACTTTTTCTTAGACAATTCGCGGAGGAGTGACTTTCAGCACATTTAATGCAGCTAGGCTTCCGTCTATAATATGCCTTTGTGAGGCCATATTGCTGGCAATTTGCACGTGGCACGTTTTTACCTTCATATAATTGTTTGTTGTTACTTTTGTGTTCTAGCTCGACTAAAAATATAGGAAGTGGCCGTTTAGTAGTATTTAATTTTATATTCAAAATTTTGAAGACTAGATGGCCGAGATAATTAAAGTTAATTTTTAATATCATGCACTGTATTGAATGTATTTATATTTTGTAATACCACTTTAAAGCACCTTTGTTGTTTTGGCTATAGCTGTATAGGCTTCTGACTTGTTTGTATTTTCACCCGATCACCACTTATTACTTTTATATCGTACTGCCCATCTATATGATTATGTAGTAGTTTATAAAGAGGCTGGATATTAGCGACAGAGTTACTTTGATTCTGTTCTGCTTCTACTTCAAGAATTATATAACTATGTATAAGATGTACGTTCAGGGATGCTAAGCCAGTAAGAGCTTAGCTTTGTTTGTTTCATATTTTTCGGTGCCTTACCGGGACTGTCACGCCTTCTTTTTTGGCACGATACCTCAGATTCCCTTTCTCACTATTATTTTCAGGTTTTGATAGGTCTTTTTTAAACCACTCTGCTGTTGTTATTCAATTGATGTTATTGCTTCTGACCAGGTTTATGTTGATGATGTTTGTGCTGTTTGGACCTGCGGTTGCTGCTGATGTTGCTTCTGTGGCAGCTGTTGTTGATGTGGTTGTTTTCAATGTTGCTGCTATTGATGCGTTGCGATGATGTTTTGCTGTCGCTGTTGATTTGTTTTGCTATGTATTTCCGCTGGGCCCTACCTAGGGCGAATGTTGGACACGCATGGTCAATTTTGTCCTGAATTCCTACACAAACCTAAAGCATTAATAGTATAAGTAGACTGGTGGTGCTAGTAGCTGAATACTGATTGCACGGTAAAATGTTTTTTTAAGCGAATTCAATCAGATTTTGATTTAACAAAATTAAATAATTATTTGCTGCGTTTTTTTCACAATAGTGTCCAGGCTAACGATTCGGAATAGTTCAATCGAGTCATTAAACCTTCACACATCACCTCAAAAAAAAATTAGATTTTAGTATGTATAACTGCTGTCGGACAATAACATACCGGGAGCCGAATAAAATAGCCGGGGAAAAATATTAATACTAATTAATAATCAACATGATGCAACAACAATTCTCTAGCAATTAAAAGTTTTAACTTGCAACATGAGATTCCCATCTAAAATTTGGCTCTGTGAAAATTGGCCCAATGAAAAATGCTCCTAAAAAAAAATTAAAAAAATTGTATGGAAAACAACATCAACAAATTTTGACATGAATTGAAATTTGTGGCTTTTTTAATTTTGGGATCATTTGTTATTACGATTTATATCGCAGAGTAACAAGGGTTCGAATCTCAAAACAAGCAAATTGAAAAAAAAAAAAAAAGATCCAACAACAAAATTAATAAAAGGCACCACCTCTTGGCAGGCAATGGCAAACCTACAAGAGTAAAAATTGCCTAATTTTATCAAAAAAAAAAAATCCGACCTCGAAATGAAGACCCAAAATTAAAATTAAAAAATATCCCAAAATAAAATGAAATTGCCTTTTTGAATTTATTTATTTTGTGAAAATTCGCACTTGTAAATAATTATCTCTCCACTGCATACTTTATTATCCAAATGGAAAACAACATTTAATTTTGATGATATATTCAGCTTAGTCGTGAGTGTACATTTTAGTAAAATTTATTTTGAAAAATTTCGTTTTCGATATTTAAAGAGGTTTCATAAAAAACGGATGTCAGTCAAAAACTAATAAATAAACATATCTTTTGGAGGTTAAAAATTTTGAGTAGCAGAAAGCTACACATCTTTAAGCTTATAGGATTACAGTAAAATTATCTGCTTCATCTCACGCAATCAAGGTTACTTTTTGTTGTTTTAAGTTTGTGCGTGTTGTGAAATTTTGATAAGTGCAGGTTTTTTTAAAGTTTTTTTAATATTTATTATTACTTCAATCTTTAAAGTCGGGGTATAATTTAAGTATAATTGGAAATATTATACTTAAACTATAATTTCTTAAAGCTCTAAAAATCCTAAATTTTGGGTATTGTTTAAGTATCATTTGAAATATTTTACTTTCGTTTCTTGCTTTTATATTAAGGGTGGATTTGTTGTTGGGAAGAGATTGCGTCATCTAGTCTCGAGGTTCACGGCCGTGAACGAGCGCCTAGCCACTATCCGCATCAAGGCAAAATTCTTCAACATCAGCCTAATTTGTGTCCATGCCCCGACGGATGAGAAGGATGAAACGACCAAAGATGACTTTTACGAGCTCCTCCACTAAACTTATGAGCATTGCCCCCGCCACGATGTTAAAATCGTGTTAGGCGACTTTAATGCCAAGGTGGGCAAGGAGAGTTTCTTTGGTCCGACGGAAAATTGAGTCTCCACTCCAATGAAGCCACCGACAACGGTATGAGACTGATCGACTTCGCCACACGAAACCAGATTGATCACGTTGTGATCGACGGAAACCACGCTTCCAATGTACTAGACGCACGCACAATACGTGGTGCAAACATCGACTCAGACCACTACTTGGTTGCAGCCAAGATCTGCACACGTATATGTGTAGCAAATCGCGCACTTACTTTACTTTTAATGGCACAACAGCCCATGAGGGCCTAGGCCGAGCTTTTCGCATCCACTTATGTTGTGCGTGTTATATTTGCACATGAATGGAAGGTACCTACAGTTTAATGCCGAATCCGAACGGCGAAGTGAAAAGCTTTTCATAGCAAATATTACTCTTGTAGGTTTGCCATTGCCTGCTAAGAGGTGGTGCCGTGTAGAAAAATTATTTTTTCTACTTTTTGATTTCGCCTGTGCCGAGATTCGAACCCCGGACACTATGCGTAGCAGTCCAACGCACTACCACTACGCCACAGCGTACCTATCCGTACGCAAATCGCGTACGGATAGGTACAAAGAGAAAGCTGGATGTCGAAAAGCTGCAATCACAACAGACAGCCAAAGTCTTTGCCAACCAACTTGTACTTCTCCTTTCGCAAAACACCCCTCAACTTGATGATATATGCGCGCAGTGGACGCACATTTCCCGCTCTATGCGTACGGCTGCCGAAGAGGTGCTAGGCTACCACCGTCGACGAAGAAATATGTGGTACGACCAAGAGTGTCGCGATGCTACTGAAGCAAAAAACGCAGTTTACAGAGCCGCCCTGCAGTCAGTTGCAACGCGAGCTGCTAAGGAGCAATACAGAAAGTTGAGGAGGGAGGCGCAAGGAAAGAGATGAAGAAAGACGCGAGTTCAATGATATCGAAATGTTGCGGGACAGGAACGAGGTCCGAAAATTCTTTGAAAGAATAAGACGCCTGGTTTAAGACTGATGGTTTGAAGACCGGGGCCTCTTCCTGCAAGGATGAAGACGGAAATCTGGTGACAGATATCCAGGGCATAATGAGATTATGGAGGGAGCACTTTTCGCAGCTGCTTAATGGCGATGACGTCAATAATCACGCCTCTGCGGAACCCACTCCGGAAACCCCAACCACTGATGGCGTTGAAGTACCGCCGCCTTACTATGAGGAGGTCTTAACAGCCATTGCTCGGCTGAAAAACAATAAGGCTGCAGGTGCAGATGGCCTGCCTGCTGAGTTGTTTAAGATCGGAGGCGAAGAGCTCAAAAAACGCATGCATGGGCTTCTATGCAGAATATGTTCGGATGAAACATGCCAAGTGATTGGAACCTCAGCGTACTCTGCCCAATCCATAAGAAAGGTGATTCCACGAACTGCGCTAACTACCGTGCATTGGGCACCACATAATTGCGATTTGACTCCGTTGGACTATTATTTGTGGGGAGTCGTTAAGGATAAGTGTTACTCTAACCATCCAGCTACAATTGAGAATTGGTACAGCCATCGGTCAAGTACAGCTCCATACAGTCGAAAATGTACTGAAAAATTGGGTTGATCGTATGGACGACGAAGTCACTTGAATGAATTAGTGGTCCGCAATTAACCGGAAGGATTGTACTTTCGAATAATAAAAACTAAATTGAAAAAAAAAATTATTCGTTTCATATTCACACCAAAATCAAATTATAGAAGGTCCACCCTGTATTTCCAATCATACTTAAACTAACTGATATGGTTCCATTGAAGATAAAACATATTCGGATGATTCGGATGAAGATTTGTCGTGCGATGAAGAGCACCTGGACTATCACGTGAAGAACCAGATGATTAAAATCTGTGTGTGGTGTGCCAGGACATGCGTACAAATGTCGTTTGCTTGCACCGCAAACATCTGAAAATTTGTCACGACTGCAATTTAAAGCTATTAGCGGCTTGTTTGGAAGTTGGCAAAGAAAACTTTAACTTATTGTAGGCAGGTTGCTGTAGGTATCGGCTATCGTTAACGGCCGTGAACCTCGAGACTAGATGACGCAGTCTCTTCCCATCCACAAATCCAACACCAAATTCGTGTCTCGACGCATGACAGCTGTAGTAGATATCACAGGATGCTCTTTTGGAGCAACCCTGTCCCGTCCATCGCATTTCCTGTATAGCGGTGATGTCAGCTCTATATTTTTGGAGGACATCCACCAGCTGGATAGAGGCACCTTCCCTGTAGAGGGTTCGGACATTCCAGGTGCATATCCGTAAATCGTTGT
This sequence comes from Palloptera scutellata, assembly GCA_958295655.1. Taxonomy (NCBI): domain Eukaryota; kingdom Metazoa; phylum Arthropoda; class Insecta; order Diptera; family Pallopteridae; genus Palloptera; species Palloptera scutellata. Next base: position 15,638,511 of record OY282453.1, read on the forward strand.
CCTTTGGGCGTTTGCGGGAGTCGTCAACATTAGAGGGGTTCATTATCCGAGGCTTATTTGGAGGATTCATTGGTGGGTATTTTAACGTGGTGGGTTCCAAGCCCGACGCACAACCATTCATTCAAGGCCATGGAGAAGCCCGCCGCACACATTAGTTAACTCACTGACGGTTGTCAGATCGCTATCCAGGGGACGCCACGAGGAGGCTGTGTGTCGACTTGAAACGTAGAAGCGCAAGGATCGACCATGGACGCACCTGCGACTGTCACGAACTTTACCTTGTGTCCTACGCCCCAAGCCCCCCTATATAAGCCCCTCCTCTATATGTAACCTGTTATTAAAATTGAATTTACATCTCTCCGTTACAATGCAATTCTTACTACTTTTTAAATCTTTCAATATTTCATTTTCTTTATATGAGTACTTTACATTATTAATTTCTACGAAAAATTGTTTATTTTCATCAATTTCATTCAAGTTTTAATTTGGTATTGGTGCAATAGTTTTTGAGTCAACACTTAGTAAATCCTCTGGTAACTTAATAGCTATTACGATTTTATTATTATCAAGAGTAATGATGACTAATTTAATTAATTTAAGTTTAAAAAATCAACATTATGTCTATCTATCTCTTCAGTTGAGAGGATGTTAGGGTGAAACATTTTAAATTTCGCTGAGACTATGTTATCTTGTATTATATTTATTTGTCTTTCAATAGACTTTAATTTATGCATTTGGTCAGAGTATAGTAAATGTCTTACTATTTCGTTATTTCTGATTTTTACATCTTGAAGTGACTTTTCGATTTTTGTTCTGTCTGATTCTATGGTTTTTCTTAAAAGGTCAATGCTTCTATTGAAATACTGATTTATAACAATTTGTCTATTTAAAGTGTCAATTGCATTATGATTGTTAGTTTCTATTATTCTTAGATGTTTGGCAATTTCTACTCTATCTTCATCATCCATTGTCCAAACGCCCAGTTTTGTATACTACCTACAAAATTAATTAGAAAGCGTTTTTTCTTATATTTCCTGAAATAATAGATCTCAATTTAACTTTTAAAACAATTATTTCTCTTTGCAACAAGTCTTTATTTGTTAAATCCATATTTCCTATATTTATCTCTAGTACATTTATAAACTGGCCAATTTCCTCAGTATTTATAATGTGTAAGACTGAAATTGTATTATTTACTATTTGTACTTCCCTTAATCGAATAATAGTGTATCCTGTATTAGTGTTAAGTTGGTTCACTTGCAATAGCCAATGTGCTGCTATGATTGTCATCAGAAATATCAATGTACGGATGTACATATACCTGTAAATTTTAATGGTCTTTCAATATTTGAAAAATGGATATTTTGTTCGGGATTGTATCTGTAATAGAGTTCATCTTTATGCCTTAGCCTCTTATAATTTATAATGGGACCTTCTAATCTGTTTTCTATGTAACTTTCTCTGTAAAGATTACTAACTTACTTACTTAGCTGGCACTACAACCGATGATCGGTCTTGCCCGCCTCTACAAAACTTCGCCAGTCACCTCTGCTATGCGGGCGCTGGCGCCAGTTGATATGGCCAAGTGCAGTCAGGTTGCCCTGCACCTGGTCTTTCCAACGGAGATTAGGACGTCTCCTTCTGCGTGTTCCTCCACCGTGGTTCGAATAAAACACCCTTCTAGCCGGAGCGCTTCTTTCTTCCATTCGCTCAACATGACCCAGCCAGCGAAGCCGCTGGAGTTTTATACGCTTGACTATGTCAGTGTCGGCGTACAGCTCATACACCTCATCGTTCCATCTTATTCGATACACGTCGTCCACACATACTGGACCGTAGATCTTACGGAGTATCTTCCTCTCGAACGCTCCTAACAGTCTCTCATCATTGATGGTCAATGTCCACGTCTCTGCGCCATACATTAGGACGGGAAGGATGAGGGACTTATAGAGCGTTATTTTCGTCGGTCGAGAGTGGGCTCTAGTTCTCAATTGCCTACTGAGCCCGTAGTAATACATGTTGGCAAGAGTTAGTCTCCGCTTGATATCAAGGCTGACATTATTGTTGGTGTTTATGCTGGATCCTAGATATACGAAATCCTTGACGACTTCAAAAGTATAGTTGTCAACAGTGACATTTTGTCCAAGACGCCGTGACTCTTTGTTTGTTGACACAAGGTATTTCGTTTTGTCCTCGTTCACCACTAGATTCACTCGACGAGACTCCCTTTCCAGGTTGGAGAATGCTGCACTGACTGCACGAGCGATTTTGCCAATGATGTCAATATCATCAGCGTATGCTAGCAGCATGACACTCTTGTAAAAGATAGTGCCAGAGATGTCGATATTCGCAGCTCGAATTATTTTCTCCAGCATAAGGTCTCCAGCTCCACGACAAAACTTATGAGCATTGCCCCCGCCACGATCTTAAAATCGTGTTAGGCGACTTTAATGCCAAGGTGGGCAAGGAGAGTCTCTTTGGTCCGACGATCGGAAAATTCAGTCTTCACGACGAAGCCACCGATAACGGTATGAGACTGATCGACTTCGCCGCCGCACGAAACATGACAGTTAGTATCACCAGATTCCAACATAAAGATATCCATAAGGCCACTTGGCTGTCCCCTGATCAAAACACACGAAACCAGATTGGTCACGTTGTGATCGACGGAAGGCACGCTTCCAATGTACTAGACGTACGCACAATACGTGGTGCAAACATCGACTCAGTCCACTACTTGGTCGCAGCCAAGGTACACGTATATGTGTAGCAAATCAAGTACGGATAGGTACAAAGAGAAAGCTGGATGTCGAAAAGCTGCAATCACAACAGACAGCCAAAGTCTTTGCCAACCAACTTGCACTTCTCCTTTCGCAAAACACCCCTCAACTTGATGATATATGCGCGCAGTGGACGCACATTTCCCGCTCTATGCGTACGGCTGCCGAAGAGGTGCTAGGCTACCACCGTCGACGAAGAAATATGTGGTACGACCAAGAGTGTCGCGATGCTACTGAAGCAAAAAACGCAGTTTACAGAGCCGCCCTGCAGTCAGTTGCAACGCGAGCTGCTAAGGAGCGATACAGAAAGTTGAGGAGGGAGGAGAAACGTCTTTTCAGGCGCAAGGAAAGAGATGAAGAAAGACGCGAGTTCAATGATATCGAAATGTTGCGGGACAGGAACGAGGTCCGAAAATTCTTTGAAAGAATAAGACGCCTGACTGATGGTTTGAAGACCGGGGCCTCTTCCTGCAAGGATGAAGACGGAAATCTGGTAACAGATGTTCAGGGCATAATGAGATTATGGAGGGAGCACTTTTCGCAGCTGCTTAATGGCGATGATGGCAATAATCCCGCCACTGCGGAATCTACTCCGGAAACCCCAATCACTAAAGGCGTTGAAGTATCGCTGCCCAACTATGAGGAGGTCTTAACAGCCATCGCTCGGCTGAAAAACAATAAGGCTGCAGGTGCAGATGGCCTGCCTGCTGAGTTGTTTAAGACCGGAGGCGAAGAGTTCAAAAAACCCATGCATGAGCTTCTATGCAGAATATGGCCGGATGAAAGCATATCAAGTGATTGGAACTTCAACGTAATCTGCCCAATCCATAAGAAAGGTGATTCCACGATTTGCGCCAACTATAAAAATATAATATAAAATGTAAATATAAATAAATATATAAATATATAAGGTTCTATCGAACGTATTGTGCGAAAGACTGAAGCCCATCGTCAGCAAACTGATTGGACCTTTTCAGTGTGGCTTCAGGCCTGGTAAATTAACCATCGACCAGATATTCACATTACGCCAAATCCTGTTAAAGACCAGAGAAAAACAGATCGACACCCCTCATCTATTGGTCGATTATAAAGCCGCCTTCGACAGCACGATTAGGGATCACTTGTACGCCGCAATGTCTGATTTTGGTATCCCTGCAAAGCTCATTCGTCTTTGCAAAATGACACTGACCAACACCACCAACGCAGTGAAAATTGGCACAGACCTCTCCGCACCATTTGATACCAAAGAGGTTTCAGACAAGGTGACTCCCTATCGTGCGACTTCTTTAACCTTATGCTGGAGAAAATAATTCTAGCTCCGAACATCGACATCTCTGGCACTATCTTCTAAAAGAGTGTCATGTTGCTAGCATACGCTGATGATATTGACATCATTGGCAAAAACGCTCGAGCAGTCAGTGCAGCATTCTCCAACCTGGAAAGGGAGTCTCGTCGTGTGGGTCTAGTGGTGAACGAGGACAAAACGAAATACCTTGTGTCAACAAACAAAGAGTCACGGCGTCTTGGACAAAATGTCACTGTTGACAACTACACTTTTGAAGTCTCCAAGGATTTCGTATATCTAGGATCCAGCATAAACACCAACAATAATGTCAGCCTTGAGATCAAGCGGAGACTAACTCTTGCCAACAGGCGTTACTACGGGCTCAGTAGGCAATTGAGAAGTAGAGCCCCCTCTCGACCGACGAAAATAACGCTCTATAAGTCCCTCATCCTTCCCGTCTCAATGTATGGCGCAGAGACGTGGACATTGACCATCAATGATGAGAGGCTGTTAGGAGTGTTCGAGAGGAAGATACTCCGTAAGATCTACGGTTCAGTATGCGTGGACGACGTGTTTCGAATAAGATGGAACGATGAGCTGTATGAGCTGTACGCCGACACTGACATAGTCAAGCGTATAAAACTCCAGCGGCTTCGCTGGCTGGGTCATGTTGAGCGAATGGAAGAAAGCGCTCCTGGTAGAAAGGTGTTTTATTCGAACCACGGTGGAGGAACACTCAGTAGGGGATGTCCTAATCTCCGTTGGAAAGACCAGGTGCAGGGCCACCAGACTGCACTTGGCCTTATCAACTGGCGCAAGCGCGCACATAGCAGAGGCGACTGGCGAAGCTTTATAGAAGCGGCCAAGACCGATCATCGGTTGTAGTGCCAGTTAAGTAAGTAAGTAAGGTATTTCTACAATTTTTCTGTTATGTATTGTTTGCATTTCATTTTGTTTGTACTTTACGGATACGCTTGTAGTCGAATACTGCTCCACAAATGAGAAGATTATTACTAGAGGTTAGCTGAAAAGCTCGCTATTCTGTGTGAGCGTGCTTTAACCATGCCGATCCATTATCTCTTTGCGGCTTAGGCAAATTTATAAATTTAGGTCACTCATCCTGCGTCATTATAATATTATATATATAAATATAAATTTAAAGAGGTTGACAAGAATGGCTGCTTAAAATTTAAAATTGGTTAAGCCAATTATAAAATAAGCAAATTCAGCAAAAAAATAGCACCGATTATAGGGACTTTATCGACTAGTTATACATAATTTCAAGAATAATCTTTGATCTGGATATAGATTTTGAAATTTTACTATATTTTCTATATTTTTCCATTCGCGAACAAGAAAATAAACTTAAACTGCATTTACATTTTTGTTGTGCAACATCGTATGTTGAACGAAACTCATAAGGCGTGTAAATCTTGACATGATGGTTGAAACGAATTTTTCCGACAAACCTGCAAATCGCATGACGAATTGTAACCATGCGATGAAACACAATAATTGTTGAACAAAGTGAAGATGTTCTGATTTTGGCTGTGAATTTTACAGTAATAAAGTAATTATTTAGGCTTTTCTCTTTATGCAATTTCATTCTTTTTCATTCCAATTTTGACAGGGTATTCAATCGCGTAAGTTTGCGAAGTCATTTGCGCATTGAGTTCTTTGTGCAAACTTACCTGGCTTGTGCAAAGAAATTTCCAAAAAAATTTTGTCAGCTGACTTACGACCTCATAAACTTACACGTTTGCAGGAATACTTCCTCTTTTAATGGCTCAACGGCTCATGGAAGGCTTTCTGCATCCACTCATGTTGTGCTTGTTATATTTGTACATGAATAGAAAGGACCCACAGTTTTATGCCAAATCTGAACGGCGAAGTGAAAAGCTTTTCATATGCAATTTTTACTCTTTTAGGTTTGCCATTGCCTGCCAAGAGGTGGTGCCATTTAGAAAAATTATTTTTCTAATTTTTTATTTTGCGTGTGTCAGGGTTTGAACATCGGATACTCTGCGTAGCAGGCCAACTATGTCACGACGTATGCGTATATAATAAAATATAATATCTCAGCCCCATTACTTATTTACATGTTTAAATTAATGTTTCTTTAAAGGTTCTTTTTTTTATTTACATACTATTTTTTATGTATTTATTTGAATATAATATTATTACCATCAGAAAATTTTTCTTTTAAGTAAAAACATTTTATTAAGATATTACGGTTTAAAATTTAAGTTTGTAAGTATATACTTATAATATATTATATAACTTAATTCTTAGATTAAAAAGTTAGTCAGAAAACGAGAAAGTCATTAAAATATATAAATAACAAGAGTAAGTTAGAAAAACAAGTAAGAAATTGGTAATTACTATTAAAAAATAACCGTAAAAGTATGCAGTGTATGCAGCCCGAAAACATCCTGTATTATTATTATATTATATGCAATTTTAAATTGGATTAAAGTGAAGTATGCTTTTTTTATTATTACAACGAGCTTTTGGGCAGAATATAAAATAATTTGCCATTTCACTGTCATATAAAATTTGTTCTACTGTTCATCTGTACCGGCAATGTTTACACATGCCGGCATCTTCATATCACAGAGGGAACCAAGTTTCGCAATAAACGCTAAGTTTAACTTTTACGTTAATTTCGAATAACATTAACGGTTTGATTAACTTTCGTTAACTCTAGTCCGTTAACAACTATATACTAACTAGGAATGTCTGCTAGCTGTTGCCTTCCACCCAAAGTTTAGGTTCATCATCTGGTTACAGAAGTACAATATTGTATTCTGTCAGGATAGATTTTCGGGATAACGGCATTAATTTCTTGATTAACGACGCCCACCTCTGCTTGTGATCATTATTCTAGATGAGAACTCACGTTGCAAGCATATGAACATTACCAAATGGCACTAATATATTCTTCAATATTAAAGTGTTCTGGAATTTTTTTGAGCATCCCTCAGCTTTTATTTTTTATTGTTACATTTAACACACAGGGTGTACCCCTATGAATGCAGAACATTGTGTTGATTGGAAGGAAGATTGAATTGTGGTTGCCATTTAGTTGTGTGGCCACGTAAAATATTGACGTTTCGACAGAAACAAACAGCCGCTGTGAAAAAAATAAATGTATGTAAAGAAAAGCGATCATTAGCAACGATCTATACTATATTTCATGAAAACGAATGCATTGACATCGATTTACTGCTTATGGGGAAACACGTGGAGCTGGACAAGTCACTGAAATTCTCGATAAATTGTAATTTTTATGTTCCAAAAATATTTTGAACATTAAAAGATATTATATTCAATCCTATTTGTTATTTGTACTTTATTAACTGTGAATATTACTTGCACTTACTTGGTTTCCTTCGCCACAATTTTCCAGTTTTTAAGTCAAAAGGATATTTTATTTCGATGTGGTCGCTGTGGCGTAGTGGTAATGCGTTGGACTGCTATGCAGAGTATCCGGGGTTCGAATCTCTTGGCAGGCAATGGCAAACCTACAAGAGTAAAAATTGCTATGAAAAGCTTTTCACTTAGCCGTTCGAATTCGGCATTAAACTGTAGGTCCCTTCCATTCATGTACAAATATAACACGCACAACATGAGTGGATGAGAAAAGCTCGGCCTAGGCCCTCCATGCGCTGTTGTGCCATTAAAAGTAAAGTAAGTAAGGATATTTTATTTAAACATTTTTGGAGTTTGAGTGAGGCAGTGACAGGATCATCATCAATTGACAAGGCAGCAGTGTCGTCTGCGAAGGTTCCAATAACAATTCCATTAGTTGTCGGCAAATCAGCAGTGAAAAGTAGATATAACATTAGGCCCATAACACTGCCCTGAGGAACACCAGCTTTTATATCATATAGAGATGTGATGTCATTGCCCTGTTTCACGAAGAAATGGCGATTTTCAACATACGATTTGAAGAACGTGTAAAAATTTATTGGAAGCGTTTTTCTAGCTTTGTATAAGTAAAAGCCCCTCGTGCCACACACGATCAAAAGCTTGTGATATGTCTAGAACAGCGGTGATGCAGTATTTTTTGGATTTGAAGGCTGCGTTTATTTGTTCAATAAGTCTATGAATTTGTTCAATTGTACCGTAACCTTGACGGAAACCGAACTGATGATCAGGAATGAGATGTTTTGACACAATAATAGGCATTAAACTTTTCATAAACAACGATTCCAAGACTTTGGAAGGGATTGGTAGCAGACTTATGGGGCGGTATGACTTTGCATCTCCAGCATTTTTCCCGGGTTTTTGGATCATTTCTATTTGTACAACCTTCCACTGTGGTGGGACAAAGCTACTTAGTTATCAAAACAGCATTGTTGAGTTGGGTTAGGAATGGTAATTCCTTCAGACTTGTTCCTGTAATCAAATCATATCCTGGAGCCTTCGCAGGGTTAAGTTTGTTTATAATTGACCAATTTATATATCGTCTTTTGTGAATAAAGATATCGGTAAATACGTTGGTATGGCTGAGCTAAGAGCTCGGATACTTCATCGGGGTCACTTTTCGCCCACGTTCCATCGGTTTTTCGTATTGGGGGTTGAAATTGTTGTGTTGGTCTTTTTAGTTTATTTGCTGCCTTCCAAAGAGAATAATCTGTTGATGAAGTTGCTTCGAGTTCTGCAATATAATTTTTGAATACAATGTTTTTGTCCTCAGCTAATAGTACTTTAACTCAGAAGTATGTCGACATCATTTATGTTTACGAATGATTTAATCCCAAGGATGTAGTGTGACAGACCATTTGCATTCCAGATAACTATTTTTAGTTTACCGATTTTCAGAAGAGTTTGATGTTAGATTTATTAATAAGTTTGTCATGGTGGTAACTTGCTGCATTATCTGTTGTAACAATAACATCATTTCACGCATATCAGGTGAATTGTGTGGAAGTTGAACAATATTTTTGTTGCAGTTTCATTTTGATTTGGGTTGTCTATGATGACCTGAGCGTACGATACGTTTTTTTGTACTTTTGGATGCTGTAGATTATTTGTCGTTGCAATCTGTGGGTCTGTTATTATTTGTTTTCTTAAGGGAGGGTATCTTAAATGTTGTAAGTTTTTATACACATTACACCCTTTATAATTGCAAGATGATTTTCATCCAGAGAGCACATTTTATATCTTTAGATCAACTTTTTCTTAGACAATTCGCGGAGGAGTGACTTTCAGCACATTTAATGCAGCTAGGCTTCCGTCTATAATATGCCTTTGTGAGGCCATATTGCTGGCAATTTGCACGTGGCACGTTTTTACCTTCATATAATTGTTTGTTGTTACTTTTGTGTTCTAGCTCGACTAAAAATATAGGAAGTGGCCGTTTAGTAGTATTTAATTTTATATTCAAAATTTTGAAGACTAGATGGCCGAGATAATTAAAGTTAATTTTTAATATCATGCACTGTATTGAATGTATTTATATTTTGTAATACCACTTTAAAGCACCTTTGTTGTTTTGGCTATAGCTGTATAGGCTTCTGACTTGTTTGTATTTTCACCCGATCACCACTTATTACTTTTATATCGTACTGCCCATCTATATGATTATGTAGTAGTTTATAAAGAGGCTGGATATTAGCGACAGAGTTACTTTGATTCTGTTCTGCTTCTACTTCAAGAATTATATAACTATGTATAAGATGTACGTTCAGGGATGCTAAGCCAGTAAGAGCTTAGCTTTGTTTGTTTCATATTTTTCGGTGCCTTACCGGGACTGTCACGCCTTCTTTTTTGGCACGATACCTCAGATTCCCTTTCTCACTATTATTTTCAGTTTTTGATAGGTCTTTTTTAAATCACTCTGCTGTTGTTATTCAATTGATGTTATTGCTTCTGACCAGGTTTATGTTGATGATGTTTGTGCTGTTTGGACCTGCGGTTGCTGCTGATGTTGCTTCTGTGGCAGCTGTTGTTGATCATGTGGTTGTTTTCAATGTTGCTGCTATTGATGCGTTGCGATGATGTTTTGCTGTCGCTGTTGATTTGTTTTGCTATGTATTTCCGCTGGGCCCTACCTAGGGCGAATGTTGGACACGCATGGTCAATTTTGTCCTGAATTCCTACACAAACCTAAAGCATTAATAGTATAAGTAGACTGGTGGTGCTAGTAGCTGAATACTGATTGCACGGTAAAATGTTTTTTTAAGCGAATTCAATCAGATTTTGATTTAACAAAATTAAATAATTATTTGCTGCGTTTTTTTCACAATAGTGTCCAGGCTAACGATTCGGAATAGTTCAATCGAGTCATTAAACCTTCACACATCACCTCAAAAAAAAATTAGATTTTAGTATGTATAACTGCTGTCGGACAATAACATACCGGGAGCCGAATAAAATAGCCGGGGAAAAATATTAATACTAATTAATAATCAACATGATGCAACAACAATTCTCTAGCAATTAAAAGTTTTAACTTGCAACATGAGATTCCCATCTAAAATTTGGCTCTGTGAAAATTGGCCCAATGAAAAATGCTCCTAAAAAAAAATTAAAAAAATTGTATGGAAAACAACATCAACAAATTTTGACATGAATTGAAATTTGTGGCTTTTTTAATTTTGGGATCATTTGTTATTACGATTTATATCGCAGAGTAACAAGGGTTCGAATCTCAAAACAAGCAAATTGAAAAAAAAAAAAAAAGATCCAACAACAAAATTAATAAAAGGCACCACCTCTTGGCAGGCAATGGCAAACCTACAAGAGTAAAAATTGCCTAATTTTATCAAAAAAAAAAAATCCGACCTCGAAATGAAGACCCAAAATTAAAATTAAAAAATATCCCAAAATAAAATGAAATTGCCTTTTTGAATTTATTTATTTTGTGAAAATTCGCACTTGTAAATAATTATCTCTCCACTGCATACTTTATTATCCAAATGGAAAACAACATTTAATTTTGATGATATATTCAGCTTAGTCGTGAGTGTACATTTTAGTAAAATTTATTTTGAAAAATTTCGTTTTCGATATTTAAAGAGGTTTCATAAAAAACGGATGTCAGTCAAAAACTAATAAATAAACATATCTTTTGGAGGTTAAAAATTTTGAGTAGCAGAAAGCTACACATCTTTAAGCTTATAGGATTACAGTAAAATTATCTGCTTCATCTCACGCAATCAAGGTTACTTTTTGTTGTTTTAAGTTTGTGCGTGTTGTGAAATTTTGATAAGTGCAGGTTTTTTTAAAGTTTTTTTAATATTTATTATTACTTCAATCTTTAAAGTCGGGGTATAATTTAAGTATAATTGGAAATATTATACTTAAACTATAATTTCTTAAAGCTCTAAAAATCCTAAATTTTGGGTATTGTTTAAGTATCATTTGAAATATTTTACTTTCGTTTCTTGCTTTTATATTAAGGGTGGATTTGTTGTTGGGAAGAGATTGCGTCATCTAGTCTCGAGGTTCACGGCCGTGAACGAGCGCCTAGCCACTATCCGCATCAAGGCAAAATTCTTCAACATCAGCCTAATTTGTGTCCATGCCCCGACGGATGAGAAGGATGAAACGACCAAAGATGACTTTTACGAGCTCCTCCACTAAACTTATGAGCATTGCCCCCGCCACGATGTTAAAATCGTGTTAGGCGACTTTAATGCCAAGGTGGGCAAGGAGAGTTTCTTTGGTCCGACGGAAAATTGAGTCTCCACTCCAATGAAGCCACCGACAACGGTATGAGACTGATCGACTTCGCCACACGAAACCAGATTGATCACGTTGTGATCGACGGAAACCACGCTTCCAATGTACTAGACGCACGCACAATACGTGGTGCAAACATCGACTCAGACCACTACTTGGTTGCAGCCAAGATCTGCACACGTATATGTGTAGCAAATTGCGCACTTACTTTACTTTTAATGGCACAACAGCCCATGAGGGCCTAGGCCGAGCTTTTCGCATCCACTTATGTTGTGCGTGTTATATTTGCACATGAATGGAAGGTACCTACAGTTTAATGCCGAATCCGAACGGCGAAGTGAAAAGCTTTTCATAGCAAATATTACTCTTGTAGGTTTGCCATTGCCTGCTAAGAGGTGGTGCCGTGTAGAAAAATTATTTTTTCTACTTTTTGATTTCGCCTGTGCCGAGATTCGAACCCCGGACACTATGCGTAGCAGTCCAACGCACTACCACTACGCCACAGCGTACCTATCCGTACGCAAATCGCGTACGGATAGGTACAAAGAGAAAGCTGGATGTCGAAAAGCTGCAATCACAACAGACAGCCAAAGTCTTTGCCAACCAACTTGTACTTCTCCTTTCGCAAAACACCCCTCAACTTGATGATATATGCGCGCAGTGGACGCACATTTCCCGCTCTATGCGTACGGCTGCCGAAGAGGTGCTAGGCTACCACCGTCGACGAAGAAATATGTGGTACGACCAAGAGTGTCGCGATGCTACTGAAGCAAAAAACGCAGTTTACAGAGCCGCCCTGCAGTCAGTTGCAACGCGAGCTGCTAAGGAGCGATACAGAAAGTTGAGGAGGGAGGAGAAACGTCTTTTCAGGCGCAAGGAAAGAGATGAAGAAAGACGCGAGTTCAATGATATCGAAATGTTGCGGGACAGGAACGAGGTCCGAAAATTCTTTGAAAGAATAAGACGCCTGACTGATGGTTTGAAGACCGGGGCCTCTTCCTGCAAGGATGAAGACGGAAATCTGGTGACAGATATCCAGGGCATAATGAGATTATGGAGGGAGCACTTTTCGCAGCTGCTTAATGGCGATGACGTCAATAATCACGCCTCTGCGGAACCCACTCCGGAAACCCCAACCACTGATGGCGTTGAAGTACCGCCGCCTTACTATGAGGAGGTCTTAACAGCCATTGCTCGGCTGAAAAACAATAAGGCTGCAGGTGCAGATGGCCTGCCTGCTGAGTTGTTTAAGATCGGAGGCGAAGAGCTCAAAAAACGCATGCATGGGCTTCTATGCAGAATATGGTCGGATGAAAGCATGCCAAGTGATTGGAACCTCAGCGTACTCCCAATCCATAAGAAAGGTGATTCCACGAACTGCGCTAACTACCGTGGGATAAGCCTTCTTAATATTGCATATAAGGTTCTATCGAGCGTACTGTGCGAAAGACTGAAGCCCATCGTCAACAAACTGATTGGACCTTATCAGTGTGGCTTCAGGTCTGGTAAATCCACCATCGACCAGATATTCACACTACGCCAAATTCTGGAAAAGACCCGAGAAAAACAGATCGACACCCATCATCTATTTGTCGATTATAAAGCCGCCTTCGACAGCACGATTAGGGATCACTTGTACGCCGCAATGTCTGATTTTGGTATCCCTGCAAAGCTCATTCGTCTTTGCAAAATGACACTGACCAACACCACCAGTGGGACAGACCTCTCCGCACCATTTGATACCAAAAGAGGTTTCAGACAAGGTGACTCCCTATCGTGCGACTTCTTTAACCTTATGCTGGAGAAAATAATTCTAGCTGGGAACATCGACATCTCTGGCACTATCTTCTAAAAGAGTGTCATGTTGCTAGCATACGCTGATGATATTGACATCATTGGCAAAAACGCTCGAGCAGTCAGTGCAGCATTCTCCAACCTGGAAAGGGAGTCTCGTCGTGTGGGTCTAGTGGTGAACGAGGACAAAACGAAATACCTTGTGTCAACAAACAAAGAGTCACGGCGTCTTGGACAAAATGTTACTGTTCACAATTATACTTCTGAAGTCGTCAAGAATTTCGTTTAACTAACTCTTGGCAACAGATATTACTACAGGCTCAGTAGGCAATTGAGAAGTAGAGCCCTATCTCGACCGACGAAAATAACGCTCTATAAGTCCCTCATCCTTCCCGTCCTAATGTATGGCACAGAGACGTGGACATTGACCATCAATGATGAGAGGCTGTTAGGAGCGTTCGAGAGGAAGATACTCCGTAAGATCTACGGTCCAGTATGCGTGGACGACGTGTATCGAATAAGATGGAACGATGAGCTGTACGCCGACACTGACATAGTCAAGCGTATAAAACTCCAGCGGCTTCGCTGGCTGGGTCATGTTGAGCGAATGGAAGAAAGCGCTCCTGGTAGAAGGGTGTTTTATTCGAACCACGGTAGAGGAACATGAGAAGGGGACGTCCTAATCTCCGTTGTAACGACCAGGTGGAGGGCAACCTGGCTGCACTTGGCCTTATCAACTGGCGCCAGCGCGCGAACAGCAGAAGTGACTGGCGAAGCTTTGTGGAGGCGGCCAAGACCGATCATCGGTTGTAGTGCCAGCTAAGTAAGTAAGTAAGTGGTCCATCTAAAATTTGGAATTTGAACTACTGGTTATTTTGAGCTTGGCAACTGTAATGTGATTCGTATTATGATTAGTTTTATATTTGTGGTTGACGAAATGGGTATGTATGCTTGAACAACGTTAGGAAATAGTAAAAATTTACTTTCCAAATGGGGAATCTTCTATCGAGAGTGTAAGAAAATTACGTTTAAAATTCGGTGAAAGAGTAGAGCTGGCCCGTAATTTGTGGATCTACAGTGTTCACAACCGAAAAAAGGAAGAAAGATGCGATACAGTGAATGGTGTGCGCTAGGGACAATGATTACTGATTATTTGTGGCCTATTTTGGAAGATATTGACTTAGACAATATTTAATTGGCGCGCCGTGCCACACAAGCCATGCAACAATCGATCTTTTGCGTGGGAAGTTTGAAATTCGCGTTATTAGTCGTTTTGGTGATGTGCATTGGCCACCACATAATTGCGATTTGACTCCGTTGGACTATTATTTGTGGGGAGTAGTTAAGGATAAGTGTTACTCTAACCATCCAGCTACAATTGAGAATTGGTACAGCCATCGGTCAAGTACAGCTCCATACAGTCGAAAATGTACTGAAAAATTGGGTTGATCGTATGGACGATGAAGTCACTTGAATGAAATAGTGGTCCGCAATTAACCGGAAGGATTGTACTTTCGAATAATAAAAACTAAATTGAAAAAAAAAATTATTCGTTTCATATTCACACCAAAATCAAATTATAGAAGGTCCACCCTGTATTTCCAATCATACTTAAACTAACTGATATGGTTCCATTGAAGATAAAACATATTCGGATGATTCGGATGAAGATTTGTCGTGCGATGAAGAGCACCTGGACTATCACGTGAAGAACCAGATGATTAAAATCTGTGTGTGGTGTGCCAGGACATGCGTACAAATGTCGTTTGCTTGCACCGCAAACATCTGAAAATTTGTCACGACTGCAATTTAAAGCTATTAGCGGCTGTTTGGAAGTTGGCAAAGAAAACTTTAACTTATTGTAGGCAGGTTGCTGTAGGTACAAAGAAAGTATTTATTTAACTTTTTATTTATTATTACTTTCACACATTTTGTAATATTATACTTTGTCAATTTTCTGTTCCATGAAGATAACAACTGGTTGACTTAAAAATATACTTTGTTTGTCCTTTACATGGATACAAATCTTTTCAGTTAATTTTCGTTTTTCCATTACTTTTTTTTTGCCTTTTTTCATTTATTTTTTGTTATTTCATCATTTTGGGGCTATATTTCATTTCGTTGGGACCACATTTCATTGTGAAAATCTTTGGGTCATTTTTCATTGGGCCAAATTTCACGTAGTCTAAAAATTTGATCGGCCTCTCCACTGATTGCGCTAATGTAATAGTTGAATCACTACACACATTTAACAAACAATATGGTTTTCTGTAGTGGCTGTAATAAACAGGATACTTGACCAGAGAACACCGGAATTGGTATCTTGACTTAGAGAACTCATGAATCCGGAAAAAAAGTATTTTTACTTCTCATATTTTAAATGCAATTAATATTTTAAACAAATAGTTCCAAACCACTGCCATATTTATATGCCCATGTTGAAACAAACTATATCTTATTCTTACTACTGTGGGCAAAAGTTAGTAAAAGACTTTGTTCATAATTTCAAATTTTTTTATTCATTCTTCCAAATCTATTTTGTCCCCTTCAAAGTAATCCCCCCCGGCCCCAATACACTTGTGCCAACGTTTTTTCCAATTCTCGAAACAGTTGTTAAAGTCAATTTCCTGAATAGTCTTCAATGAGCTTAGCTATTCATGTTTAATGTCTTCAATTGACTCAAAACGGTGTCCACGAAGCGGTTTTTTGAGTTTAGAAAATAGCCAAAAGTCACACGGTGCTAAGTCAGGCGAATAGGGTGGTTGCGGAACGATATCAGTCGAATTTTTGGCAAAATGGTCTCGTAAAACCAATGCAGTGATTTTGGAACCAATCGTGCATTCACTTTTCTTAGGCCCAAATGATGTTTTAAAATGGTTTTCACTGATCCTTCCGATATTCCAACGATGCCAGTAAGGTCTCTGACTGTTAATCGTCGATTCTCGAGCACCAATTCCTTGATTTTATTGACCAGACGTGTTGATCATCAGTTGATGTTGAGGGCCGTCCTGGACGTGGTTCGTCGTCAACTCGTTCTCGACCATCTTTGAACAATTTGTACCAATCAAAAACACTTGCTCGCGACATACAATTATCACCGAAGGCCTTTTGCAACGTTCTGAACGTTTCGGCACCAGAAATTTGATTCCGCACACAAAATTTAATGGAACTTCTTTGTTGAAGAATTTCACTCATTGTGAAAATCGCCGGATGCACTTTTTGTACTTCAGAAAGACAAGCGTATACTAAACACTAATGATTATTTTCATGTGACATTTGGCACAGATGTCACCGACAGTCATACCAACCTTAAAAAAATAATATTTTGATGAATGGGTTTCCGCGCGAAATTTAAATTAAAAAGTCTTACTACTTTTTGCCCACAGTAGTAAGCCATTTTAGGAAGAATCAGATTTCCACGGTTTCAACCGTGACAAAAACACCGTCTAGCTACTGCTGATCCATTCAGTGGTGTGTTTTGCGCCACTTACGAAGAATATTAAGCTAAATAAAATAAATTTACAACAATAATTTATAAATTAAATTATAATAAATTAAACATTAAGCTTTAGCTTGCGCTAAGCTTAGCTAGTAAAAACAATAACAAAAATATACCGGTTTGGCTATAGCTCTTCGTCTACTTTAGCTGTATCTGCGTAGCAACATAATGCAGAACAATAGCAACACTACTAAAAAATTACCTGAATACACCTTACACTACTAAAAAAAAGAAAATAAAACTCAGCATCAAGAAAATGGCATCTGCCAAGGTCTACAAATAGCAACATGTTTGCAACGCTGGACGTAGAAGATGAAGTTGAATGCGACCAAAACAATAGCGAAAATGATATATATTTATTCCCGATATCTAAATATAATATCATGAGTATGGTAAATGATTTTTTTAAGTTATATCTGGAAATGTAGTATATATTATAAATCTCTAAAAAATAATAAGCTTATATAGACTGCTGATTAAATATCTAGATGAACAAAAATTTAATTTCACACTTATCAAAGAAAAAAAAATCTTATAGATTAGTTATAAAACATTTACATTTTTCAACACCAATTGAAGATATTAAAAAAGAAATTCAGAAATGTTGATATTGGCACAGATATGAACATTAAGACGAACGTCAACAATGATAGGATTTCGATCAAACCGCAACAAAAACTGCTAACGTAGTACAATGTTTTCGATGCCAACAATTCGGACATACTAAAACATACTGTCGAATGCCATTTAAATGCGTATAATGTGATTTATGACATTCCACGGATTTCTGTGCTAAAGACGCCACCTAAGTTTGTCAACTCATGCCCTAAATGCGATCGATTTTTGTGAACTCAGCTCCGACCATTCGCATGTGATTTTTAATTACTCACCTTATCTACATTACATCAGCTAGTTTACAGAAACCAGCTGCTAACATCAAGAACAAATATTACTGAGTTAAATACAAGATTAAAAAGTGCTTTAGAATTAGATTACTGTGGAATCTTTTACAAAGCTTATCCGTGAAGCTGCATTTACATATACGAGTACATCTACACCTTTTAGTCATTCGCGTTTACCCAATCATAACAACAATATTGCTGATGTTCTGAGATTAGAATAATGTTAAGAAATAAAACAAGACTAAGGAGAGTTTGGAAAACAAGTCACAATGGGCATTTAATTATACTTGCAAGCTTTCTTCGCTCAACATGACTCAGCCAGCGAAGCCGCTGGATATTTATATGCTTGACTATGTCAGTCGTGTCATATAGCTCATACAGCTCATGGTTCCATCTTTTTCAATAAACGTCGTCTTCGAATGTCTAGCATTGTTTAAAAAATGTATTGGAATCAAAAATTGTCATGCTTGACTTAAAAATCGGCATGCTAATTTGCATCTTTCAAACGGAGAGAACGTCCTCTTCTGCGATCCACCACTTTATGTCGAATAAAACTCCCTTCTAGCCGGAGTATCTTTTTTTATTTGTTCAACATGACCCCTTGCCAGTGTCGGCAAACAACTCATACAGCTCATGGTTCCATCATATTCGATACATGTTGTCCAAGCATAATGGACCACAGATCTTACGGAGTATCTTCCACTCGAACTCTCCTAACAGACTCTAATCAATATCCACGTCCCAGCGTAACATCTGTGGGCATGAGTTAATCTCCGCTTGATCTCAAGGCTGGATCCTAGGTAAACGAAATCCGTGACGACTTCAGAAGTATAAGTGTCAACAGTAATATTTTGTCCAAGACGCCTCGACTCTTTTTTTTGACACACGGTATTTCGTTTTGTCCTCGTTTACCATTATACCCACTCTACGACACTCCCTTTCCAGGTTGGAAAATGCTGCACTAAATGCTAGCGCGTCGGTGCCAATGATGTCAATATCATCAGCGTATGCTACAAGCATGACTTACTTACTTACTTAGCTGGCACTACAACCGATGATCGGTCTTGGCCGCCTCCACAAAGCTTCGCCAGTCACTTCTGCTATGCGCGCGCTGGCGCCAGTTGATAAGGCAGTCAGGTTGCCCTGCACCTGGTCTTTTCAACGGAGATTAGGACGTCTCCTTCTGCGTGTTCCTCCACCGTTGTTCGAATAAAACACCCTTCTAGCCGGAGCGCTTCTTTCTTCCATTCGCTCAACATGACCCAGCCAGCGAAGCCGCTGGAGTTTTATACGCTTGACTATGTCAGTGTCGGCGTACAGCTCATACAGCTCATCGTTCCATCTTATTCGAAA
Organism: Palloptera scutellata; assembly: GCA_958295655.1. NCBI lineage: Eukaryota > Metazoa > Arthropoda > Insecta > Diptera > Pallopteridae > Palloptera > Palloptera scutellata. The sequence continues at coordinate 15,657,816 of OY282453.1, forward strand.
CACGACGTCCACGCATACTGGACCGTAGATCTTACGGAGTATCTTCCTCTCGAACACTCCTAACAGCCTCTCATCATTGATGGTCAATGTCCACGTCTCTGCGCCATACATTAGGACGGGAAGGATGAGGGACTTATAGAGCGTTATTTTCGTCGGTCGAGAGAGGGCTCTACTTCTCAATTGCCTACTGAGCCCGTAGTAACACCTGTTGGCAAGAGTTAGTCATTATTGTTGGTGTTTATGCTGGATCCTAGATATTCGAAATCCTTGGAGACTTCAAAAGTGTAGTTGTCAACAGTGACATTTTGTCCAAGACGCCGTGACTCTTTGTTTGTTGACACAAGGTATTTCGTTTTGTCCTCGTTCACCACTAGACCCACACGACGAGACTCCCTTTTCAGGTTGGAGAATGCTGCACTGACTGCTCGAGCGTTTTTGCCAATGATGTCAATATCATCAGCGTATGCTAGCAACATGACACTCTTGTAGAAGATAGTGCCAGAGATGTCGATGTTCGCAGCTCGAATTATTTTCTCCAGCATAAGGTTAAAGAAGTTGCACGATAGGGAGTCACCTTGTCTGAAACCTCTTTTGGTATCAAATGGTGCGGAGAGGTCTGTCCCAATTTTCACTGCACTGGTGGTGTTGGTCAGTGTCATTTTGCAAAGACGAATGAGCTTTGCAGGGATACCAAAATCAGACATTGCGGCGTACAAGTGATCCCTAATCGTGCTGTCGAAGGCGGCTTTATAATCGACAAATAGATGATGGGTGTCGATCTGTTTTTCTCGGGTCTTTTCCAGGATTTGGCGTAGTGTGAATATCTGGTCGATGGTGGATTTACCAGACCTGAAGCCACACTGATAAGGTCCATTTAGTTTGTTGACGATGGGCTTCAGTCTTCCGCACAGTACGCTGAATAGAAACTTATATGCGATATTAAGAAGGCTTATCCCACCGTAGTTGCACCTCATTTAATCGCCTTTCTTAAGGACTGGGCAGAGTACGCTGATGTTCCAATCACTTGGCATACTTTCATCCGACCATATTCTGCATAGAGGCTCATTCGCGCGTTTTGTGAGCTCTACGCTTCCAGTCTTAAACAACTCAGCAGGCAGGTCATCCTACAGCCTTATTGTTTTTCAGCCGACGATGGCTATTAACACCTGCTCATAGTCGCGCGGCGGTAATTCAATGCCGTCAGTGATTGGAGTTTCCGGAAAAGATTCCGCAGAGGCGGAATTATTGCCGTCATCGCCATTAGGCAGCTGCGTAAATTGCTCCCTCCATAATTTCATAGTAGTCATCCTTGCAGGAAAAGGCCCGGTCTTCAAACCAGTAGTCAGGCGTCTTACTATTTCAAAGAATTTTCGGACCTCGATCCAGTCCCATAACATTTCGATATCACGTCTGCAGAGATGCATCTTTTCTTGCGCCTCAAGGATATTTTTCCCCCCTCCTCAACTCTGTATCGATTCTTAGTGGCTCTATATACAGATAATTTTATTTCAAAATAAACATATTCATTAATTTTACATTAATTGAACTTAATTAACAAGTCATTAAATACAAAGAATTGTGCTTAATTCACTTATTGATATTTAAAAAAAAATTTTATAGTACAAACAGTTTTTGATTTTGGTTTAAAAACGAAAATTTGTTAACAACATTCCATTAAGCGAGCAATTCGTTTAAAAGTTCGACGCTGTTAAAAACCCATCCTTTTTGAATCGCAGATCGACGATGGTAGCGATCCTGGTTATTGTTCTTGCTTCGTACTGAAAAGGCGTGCAGGCCAACGATCTTTGACATAGTTCAGTGCAGTAATTGCCTCGGACGCTTCCAAGTTATGTATGTATATCATTTAATCCCTTATGTAATTCGCAGATAAGTGGAATTACAATGGATATGGTTACTCTTTTATCCGCATAAATGGAAGTGATGGCATCATGGAATGGGCCCAGTATTTTAACAAGTTCCTTTATCGTGCTTGTGTCGTCTGCAGATTATGGCTGCGGGGTCTTGAATGCTTAAAAGTGTGGTCGAAGTAGACTCGTGGATAATTATAATGCGCTGCAACATTTGAAACGCACTACTCCATCGTGTAGCCCCCTCCTGCATTAAACCATAGGGATTATCAACGCCCTGTGCTATTTTAAATTTCTCATAAGCTATGCTGCTTTTGAAAAAAGCAGCAATCCGCTTGCATTTAATACGAATTTATCTTAAAAAATTTTGCTTAAGAAGATCTTGCACCGGCAAGTTTATCGTGTATGCAAAGCCAGGAAAATTCTTCCCTTCATTTTAAGAATCTCAAACGCCTTTTTCATGGATGCATCATTGTCAGTCACTATCGCCACGATCTTGCTCGTCAAGCCCCACTTGTTAAAAACTATTCGAATAGAGTCTGCAATATTTGCAGCCGTATGACTTGTTGGCGATAATAGTTTTTGCGTTGATAAAACAGCTGATTTAGGTTCGAATTTAGGCTATTAATGAAATGGGAAGTTACAGTAAGATAGCTTTCGTTGGCTTTAGATGTCCAGGCATCTGTTTAAAAATAGCAATATTAGTTTCTTTGGCCCTTTTAAAAAAATGCCATACCATAGATATACTCTCTTTTCCGTTTTGGACTAGAAACCTCAGGAAGTTCGTTTTCTTTAGATTTTGATGTTACTATAATTGCAAACACAAAAACATTAGTATGGCAAACATGTTTGGAACACGTACTATTCACGTACCATATTTTTATACATGCAGTAGGTACACCGCTGGTACTTATACATACTGCGAGTGAAAAATATAACTTACTTTTAAGGTACTTGTCCATTGTTTTTGATTTCGCTCATCCACAACCACTCTCAACCAACACCGCCGTAAGCTGCTACTAGTAAATTCTACAGAAAGGAATATGTTTTAGGCCAAAAAAAACAAATTAATTTTACATACACGCTTTTCGCTCAGCTACGCACAGAAGAATAAAAAACCATCGATAGTGGTAGCCAAACATCGATATTTTCAGAATATACAAAAACATTGGTACATCGATAATACCATCGACGTTTTTTCCAGCTCTATTGCATTCCCTCTCTCATTTTCCCGCCTTCTTCCCCCCACCTATCAATCTTTCGTCCTTTAAACACATTGTTCTGCATTCATAGGGGTACACCCTGTTGAATGTATAAATAAAAAAAATAATAAAAGAGTAAAAATTAATTTGACAGAAAATTTACCAAATCGGAGATATTTATACCAAAAGTTGATATTAAAAAAATTCTATTTCGATGTAGGACCACGATGCATCGAAAAAAACATCGAATCCTTTTTCCTATGCCCATCACTAACATACACAACCTATACTTTGAAGTAACACAAAAAGATGGCCAACTCTCAACTTTCGCTGTACGTTGAGAGTATTTGAGAGAGAGTGACAGATATCAGATGATTAATTTACTTACAAAAATATCTGTTGGCAACGTAGGTACTGTTTCGACTCTCTATTTAATTTACTTCATGTCAGTTACATACTTCTATCTCAAGTACACAAGCATTTGTTGTTACAAACAAAAAAGTTAATTGCATTGAAATAAAATGAAATCTTTTGATGAGAAAAGAGGCTGACCAGTTTACGGCCCGTTATTTCGAAACGTTCTACACATAAATTTAGAGTGAAAACTGTTTATAGCTGTATAAAGGAATTCAGTATATTTATATACTTAGTATAAAATATATATGGATTGATATTAGACGATTTTTTAACAAATTTATAACGGATTATAATTGATAGCAAAATTCTGTAAATATCATATTTTACACCTTATTGCTTCGCTTTATACTTTTTCTATCAAATTACGAGCACGGGGAAACTACCGCCTGTGCCCCAGCTCTCCCTGGCCTGACTACAAGTTTTAGTACTCATAAAATACTATTAATTTTATCAGTCATATTCGTAAAATAAGATTTCGGATAAAATGTTATAAAATAAAAATTTAAGAGATTTTGAAGATAAATGTATAGATAAATGGTATAGTATACGTATATGTATTGTATTTATTTGAATCTTAATACACTTCTTCTTCTTTTAATGGCACAACAGCCCATGGAGTGCCTAGGCCAAGCTTTTCGTATCCATTCATGTTGTGCGTGTTATATTTGTAGATGAATTGAAGTGACCTACAGTTCTATGCCGAATCCGAACGGCGAAGTGAAAAGCTTTTCATGATAAATTTTTACTCGTGTAGGTTTGCTATTGCCTGCGAAGAGGTGGTGCCGTGCAGAAAAATTGTTTATTCTACTTTTTGATTTTGCCTGTGTCGATATTCGAACCCCGGACACTCTGTGTACGCCACAGCGACCAATCCTAATACACAATGCAAAAAATTTCGACTTAAAATACATAAGCATTTACTGTTTAGGGAAATCCTTCTAACTACCTCACAAACAAGCAGCTTTTATTGACAAACGCGCATAAAACTAACAGATTTGAAAAAAATTTAGCTTTTGCGTTGTCGCTTTGTGTATTTAAGAGTTGAACAGAATGGTGTAGCTGTAGTAGGTAGTACATATACTACTGTCAAAAGTTAAAATATACTGAAAATATTGCTAGCTAATAGTTGCCGCGAAAGTTGATTCAACTTTAACTTTTGAGCGTCGACACAGTGGACAAGCTAATTTACAATTTAATGATACTGATAAAACTTAAAGGAAGTGTTTAGAATACGAGACATTCAATTTATAAAAATATTGAATAGAAGACCGGAGGATGGAAATACATTTCTAAAACATATAGTTATTTATAAATTGACATGCGTCAACTATATTTCAGCACATTTTTTGTGTATGCTGCACTAAAAACGTTGAACAGCAGTTTTTGCTGGTGCAACTTTTGTAGCTGTGCCATTACATTCTGTTCAGCCCTTAAAGTAGTTACATTCCATGCGTCACCGCTCTTTGGGTGACGAAGGATTTTAAAAATGTTTTTCCCGGTCTACGAGTTCTACGGTTTTCACGTGTCGAGTTACTTCTTTTGTTATTAGATAATTTTGTAGCACTTTTCTTTCTAAATTTGTTTGTTTCTAACAAAAATTACATTGCATTAACAGAAACCAGCTATCACGAAGCGGTAAAAGTGTAGGAAAGTTAAAAGTTGCTCAAGTTATCGCGTTCTACACGTCGTCACTTTTCATCATGTAACTTTCTTCATACAAATATACTGATTTATCTTTTTTGAAAGACGCAGAGAACGCGCATGAAACGTATTATGTACCTGTTAAATTATTTGACTTTGCTAATTGAATGAAGTACCGTAACCTTATTTCGTTGCCTTCGATGCATACATGTCCGACTGTCTGAAAGGCCCGTAAGTAATAAATATATTATTACAAATATCTTTTAAGATACTTTTATCTAACGATTTGAAATTTGGAACAGATTTTTTGAGATTTCAAATAATTGTTTCTGGTAACACTGATTTTAATATTCTTTCGTTAAGTTCAAAAAGTATTATTTAGGAGTTTGAAAAATGGCGCATGTAATATTTTATGCAACAGTGTGTAGGGCATATTCATATCACTACTTATTTACAACGTTGGCAGTCTTCAGTCCACAAGCAAGATGTTCTCGTTAAGGGTTGCTGCCAAAAGCGATAAGAATATTTTTCCGTATTTATGTAATATAAGTGAGTAAAATTTAAAAGCAAAATATGTTTTAAGATTATAATTTAATTTATTCTAAATCGCAAGACCACTATGGAGTAAAATTTAAAGCGTAAAACGAAAGATTTACGTATGTGGATAACCTCAACGTAATACTCGAAAATGTACTAGAGAAAAGAGTTACATAATAAAAGTGTTTTAAGTAGATTAAGAAGTTAAATATAAATTATTACATTTATCAAAGTTAACTGTTAATATTTGTTAAAATTCTATGTTACACATTGTAGCACCTACAAAAAAAAATCTACGAAACAAATATGTAAATGGCTAAGAATAAAGATGCACATAAAGACTTAATCAAGCCAATCAAAATTTAATGTACCTGCACAAATAAGTAAATGTAATAATGAGGAATAAAAAAAACAACTCTTGAAGTATAAAATGCGTTAAGCTTTTCTCAGAGGCTGTTTGGCAACGGGTGAAGAAACAAAATTATGTTTCGAAAAAAAAAAAACTTGTGTCCAGTAATTAGGCCGTCTGTGGTTACATTGGAGATTACGCTCTGAAAACACTAGGCTGTGGTTATATTAAAATTTTACTCGGCGAACACCATGCAATTGTTGTTGCCCGAACACGAAACAAAAGCTTTTACTCACTCTCACAACGAACACGATATGCTGGGTGAAATGTACACTGAGCACGCCGAATATTCGGGGTGTCAATCAGTTACTCTACAAAAAAAGAACAAAAATTTATGTAAAATAGAAGGAAAACATGCAAACCTGTACATCATTTTTTTCATATGCAGAAAAGTGAAGTTGCGAATTTTTTTAGTTTTTAAAAGTGAATATTAAATATATTATTCATAAAACTATTGAAGAAAAATCATGGTAATTTCATAATTTTTCAATTACATTATTAATATCACGCTCCATATTAATAAAATCGTTAAAGTTTTTGGTATATTTAATGTTGCCGTTGTAGAAAAAATTTTATTACAAAAAAACTGAATTTCGACAAAAAGCAACTCTGTAACGAACACCAATGTAACCACCACACCCAGCACGAGAATAAAATTTGATAACAGCGAACACCAGTGCTCAATGTGCGATGCGCATTGTGTTCGGTGCAACAACAATTTCATGTTGATCGTCAAATAAAATTAGCAATATAACCATGGCCTAAGTGAGTTTAACTGCCGATGAAGAGTTAGAATCCATGTTGTTAAAGTAACTTTTTTATTGCAGAAATTCTGACCAGTGTTATTACATTTTGAAATTACCTAAATTAAGTAAAAATTTTAACTTTTTGAGTACGATTGTATCTAAAATATGATTGATATATTTTTTGTATATATTTCAAATATGCCGAATTAATTGGCATTTGCTAATTTCCTCTAGCACTTTTTGTGAAATCTTTTTAATCAGCCCTATTCTAAATAAAATCTTCAGGGAGATTTTACTTTATTCTCCCATAGCCCTGGAAATTTTACTCTACTATTATAAAATTGTTTTCGCATTTAGTTTAGAGATTAATTATATTAAATAATATGCTTTTATACACGTTAACAGTGGTCGCTGTAGCGTAGCGGTAGTGCGTTGGACTGTTACGCAGAGTGTCAGGGGTTCGAATCTTGGCACAGGCAACATAAAAAAAAGTAACAACAAAATTTATACACGGCACCACCTCTTGGCAGCCAATGGCAAACCTGCAAGAGTAAAAATTGCCTATGAAAATCTTTTCACTTCGCCGTTCGGATTCGGCATAAAACTGTAGGTCCCTTCCATTCATGTTAAAAAAATACATCCATCCACATCCATTTCGCATCCACATGAGTGGATGCGAAAAGCTTGGCCTTTGGCGCAACATGCGGTAATATTCGACACTGATAATGAATGAAGTTTATTGTGGTAAAGGCATAACACTTGCCACAGTGTCTGTCTATCTCTTTATCGGTGTCCTGTGTGATTGCATTCCCTCTCTCATTCTCCCTCCTTGTTCCTCTCATCTATCAGTCTTCCTTCCATACAACACAATGTTCTGCATTCATAGGGGTACAACTATGTGTTGAATGTATAAAAAAAAAAAAAAAAAAAAAAAAAACATTACTTAACGTATTCAGACGTATTTTAATAGTACCAACACTGTGGGTGCAATATTGAAGTGGGTTGGCAGGCCGTTGTAATTTATTGGATCAGCAGATACCTTAAGACGGCATTTCATCACAGCAAGGTCGTCACTTTGCCTGGTATTAAATACATGACTAATAGTAACAAGAATTGTGGTGTGTTACCCAATGATATTTAAGTTTTTGTAGACATGCACCATAACATGATATTTGTAAAATCTAGCAATAGATTGAACATTCGAAATTCTGGGGAGTACAAATCGTTTGTAGGATACAGTAATGGAAGCCCCAATACCGTTTTAATGCATTTGTTTTGCATGCGTTGAAGATTTTTTAAGTCAACAGTAGATTTATAAGTTCAGCACATTGTCATGTACGTGAGAGTGAACCAGCATAACATAAATTTTGAGCCAACGCTCCACTTCCTCTTAAATTTATATATTATGCGTAGCCCATATGAAATATGTTTCTGCAGATTTTTAATGTGACTGCTCCAATTCAAGTTAATGCTTAACGTGAGTGTTAAGAACTTGGCTGATCTATCCTCGACCACTTCGGTTCCATTTACATTAATTGATAACTTATTTCCATGTTTTTGCGGTGCGGAACAAATAAATTTAGTTTTCGATGTGTTTATTCCAATTTTATTCAACCTATTCCTATTATTCAAACTCCAAAGTAGTAGCTCCAAATCATGTTCTACTACAGCCTTAATTATTGGTTCCGACTTTGATGGATAGAACAACGCAATATCATTCGCAAATAAAAATAATTTGCCATTTAGCATTAGTTTATGTACATCATTTATAAATATTGTAATATTGTAAATTTATAAATATTGTATAAATAATATATTGTATAATAATAAATATTGTAAAAGAGGACCGAGAAATCTGTCGTTTGAATAGCTGTGCATTCTGCAGGCTTGACACAAACTTGAACTGGCTAGTCGAAGTAAGGGGACCAATGGCATTAATGTCCTCCTTATCATAATGCACCGATGTTGCTGCTAATACATGTACTCGCGACACGAAAATTTTGTTAATGTAATTTGCGACTTCAAAACCGATGAAGTATATTCGCTAAGTCAGTTCTAAATGGTTTCCACTTCAAATTTCTTAAGACTTTGTTTTTGTAATTCACTAGAGATATGAATTGGTTGTTGACCCATAGTGCCATTGCTTGCTTCATTTCAAATCTCTTATTGGGTAATGTAATGAAAATTTTGTTTAGTATCAGAAATGTTGTGGAGCTCTTCGCGTGGTAATTTAGTATCTATCTCTTATTTTTGTATAGTCGTAGATAGTTTTGGTGATTGTCAAGTAGAGTTTATTAGTTAAGCAGCTAAAATCAACTGTGCAATACACCATGCTGTGGTCACTTATATAAAGTGCACTCTATACGTTTACCACTAATTTTCTGTCAAGTAAATTTAAAAATACATTGTCTTTTGACTTTTTTGATATAGGACGGGTGACTATACTGTTGCAGTTTTGGATATTAGAGCCCCTAATACGACCACAAACTTCTTGCCCAATGTAGCAAGCTTCTCTCCAAGAAAGCACAAAAATAAATTGACTACGCACTTTACTTACTTTACTTTTAATGGCGCAACAGCCCATGGAGGGCCTAGGCCGAGCTTTACGCATCCACTCATGTTGTGCGTGTTATATTTGTACATGAATTGAAGGGACCTACAGTTTTATGCCGAATCCGAACGGCGAAGTGAAAAGCTTTTCATAGCAATTTTTACTCTTGTAGGCCATTGCCTGCCAAGAAGGCTGGTGCCGTGTAGAAAAATTATTTTTTCTACTTTTTGATTTTGCCTGTGCCGAGATTCGAACCCTGGACACTCTGCGTAGCAGTCCAACACACTACCACTACGCCACAGAGACCACTTTGGTGAGCATTTGCTTTTAATTTGCAAAGGGTGATAATAATTGGGATAAATATTTCCAGGGAGCTTATTCCAAATACGATAGATAAAATAACTCTGGAAACCGTGAGTTCCGCTTGCTGATCGTGTAGTTCTTGTGAACACACGAACTGGCGGCGTATCTCAGCAGAACATCTACCGTGAAAGTAACGGTAAAACAGAGAGACGCAAGCCACGTTTAGACGATGTTCCAAGGAGCCAATAGATCTGGAAACTTCTGTCTACTATTAGCTTTTTCGTTCGATGTTGGATTCGGTCCAGGAGATCCAGTTGCTTTCGTGAACCTCCTGCCCATAGGTGCGAACTAAAACCCAATTTAGGAAGTATATAGGTGGTGTAGATCAGTCGGAGTGAAATATTTTTTACACCGCCTAAGAAAGCCGAGACACTTGGCATCTTCTTTCGACACGTTAAAAATGTGTTTATTCCAACGAACATCACATTGGATGGGCATGCCCAAAACATCAAGAGTCGCTATCTCCGCAATACTCACCCCACCCATATCTAGGGGTTAAAGGGGTTAATTAATTAATATAAGGAAAAGTGTAGGGGAGGTGACCGAACCCTGCGGCACTCCAGCATTAATTGCACGATCTTCTGAAACAATGCCCAAAGCCGCTTAAAAAGTTCGTGATCCATCTTGTGAAGTTACTGAACATAGCATCAGTTGTAAACTCGATATTGTCAGCTTACTTACTTAACTGGCACTACAATCGATGATCGGTCTTGGCCGCCTATATAAATCTTCGCCAGTCGCCTCCACCGTGGTTCGAATAAAACACCCTTCTACCAGGAGCGCTTTCTTCCATTCGCTCAACATGACCCAGCCAGCGAAGCCGCTGGAGTTTTATACGCTTGACTATGCCAGTGTCGGCGTACAGCTCATAAAGCTCATCGTTCCATCTTATTCGATACACGCCGTTCACGTATACTGGACAATAGATCTTAAGGAGTATCTTCCTCTCGAACGCTCCGAACTCTGCGCCATACATTAGAACGGGAAGGATAAGGGACTTATAGAGCGTTATTTTCGTCGGTCGAGAAAGGGCTCTACATCTCAATTGCCTACTGAGCCTTAAGTAACACCTGTTGGCAAGAGTTAATCCCGCTTGATCTTAAGGCTGACATTATTGTCGGTGTTTATGCTGGATCCTAGATATACGAAATCCCTTACGACTTGAAAAGTGTAATTGTCAACAGTGACATTTTGTCCAAGACGCCGTGACTCTTTGTTTGTTGACACAAGATATTTCGTTTTGTCCTCGTTCACCACTAGACCCACTCGACGAGACTTCCTTTCCAGGTTGGTGAATGCTGCACTGATTGCTCGAGCGTTTTTGCCAATGATGTCAATATCATCAGCGTATGCTAGCAACATGACAGAGCTCGAATTATTTTCTCCAGCATAAGGTTAAAGAAGTCGCACGATAGGGAGTCAACTTGTCTGAAACCTCTTTTGGTATCAAATGGAGCGGAGGGGTCTGTCCTAATTTTCAATGGCGGTGTTGGTCAGTGTCATTTTGCAAAGACAAATGAGCTTTGCAGGGATACCAAAATCAAACATTGCGGCGTATAAGTGATCCCTAATCGTGCTGTCGAAGGCGGCTTTATAATTGACGAATAGATGATGGGTGTCGATCTGTTTTTCTCGGGTCTTTTCCAGAATTTGGCGTAGTGTTAATATCTGGTCGATGGTGGATTTACCAGGCCTGAAGCCACATTGATAAGGTCCAATAAGTTTGTTGACGATGCGCACAGTCTTCCGCACAGTACGCTGAATAGAACCTTATATGCAATATTAAGAAGGCTTATCCCACGGTAGTTGGCGCTGATCGTGGAATCACCTTTCTTATGGATTGGGCAGATTACGCTGAGGTTTCAATTACTTGGCCATCTGCACATGTAGCCTTATTGTTTTTCAGCCGATTTTTGGAGTATATTCCGCAGTGGCGGTATTATTGCCGTTATCGCCATTAAGCAGCTGCGAAAAGTGCTCCCTCCATAATCTCATTATGCCCTGAACATCACCAGATTTCCGTCTTTATCCTTGCAGGAAGAGACCCCGGTCCTCCTCCCTACTTAACTCTCTGTATCGCTTCTTAGCAGCTCACGTTGCAACTGACTGCAGGATGGCTCTGTAAACAGCGTTTTTCGCTTCAGTAGCATCGCGACACTCTTGGTCGGACCACATATTTATCCGTCGACGGTGGTAGCCTAGCACATCTTCGGCAGCCGTACGCATAGAGCAGAAAATGTGCGTCCACTGCGCGCATATATCATGAAGTTGAGGGGTGTTTCGCGATAGGAGGAGTGCGAGTTGATTTGCGAAGGTTTCGGCTGTCTGTTGTGATTGCAGCTTTTCGACATCCAGCTTTTTCTTTGTACTTATTCGTACGCGATTTGGTACACATAGACGTGTGCAGACCTTGGCTGCAACCAAGTATTTGTCTGAGTCGATGTTTGCACCACGTATTGTGCGTACGTCTAGTACATTGGAAGCGTGCCTTCCGTCGATCCCAACCGTCATGCGTCATGCGTCATGAACCTCGAGCCTAGATGACGCAGTCTCTTCCCAACCACAAATCCAACACCAAATTCGTGTCTCGACCCATGACAGCTGTAGTAGATATCACAGGATGCTATTACGTAGCAACCCTGTCCTGTCCACCGCATTTCCTGTATAGCGGTGATGTAAGCTCTATATTGGAGGACACCCACCAGCTGGATAGAGTACCTTTCCTGTAGAGGGTTCGGGCATTCCAGGTGCATATCCGTAAATCGGTGTCCTTTGTCGTTTGCGGGAGTAGTCAACATTAGGGCTTCGTTTGAGGATTCGTTGCGGAATGTTTTAACGTGGTGGGTTCCAAACCTGACGCCCAACCATTCATTCAAGGCCATGTAGAAGCCCGCCGCTATCCAGGGGACACCACGATGAGGCTGTGTGTCGACTTGAAATGTAGAACATGAATTGAACATGGACGCACCTGCGACTGTCACAAAGTTTACTTTGTGTTCTACGCCCCAGATTGTCAGCAATATACATTAAAAGCCCTCCATAGTTATCACATCTACAGCAATGGATTCACCTATAGTCAGGAAGCGCTTACACATCAATTATTTCTTCAGAAAACCAGGTTTCTTGAACACAAATAATTTGCGGTGTTTTTCAATTCCGTGAACCATCCACAGTTTGAGTTTCTTGAACCGAGCCGTGATGATCTCTTATTTATAACTTACATATGTATCATCCAGTGAAACTTCTAAAGTTAAACTCCAGAAGTGGTAGTGAAGCGCTGAGGGCAATGAGTCAACCAAAAGTATATAGGATATGTTATTTTTTCTTTTAATAGCGCAGCAGCGCATGGAGAGCTTTTCGCAGCTTCCCTCTCATGCTGTGCGTGTTATATTTGTATATGAATAGAAGCGACCAACAGTTGTATGCCGAATCCGAACGGCGAAGTGAAAAGCTTTTCATGTTTAAAAATTGTCTTATACTTTTTGATTTTGCCTGTGCCGAGATTCGAACCCCGGACACTCTGCGTAACAGCCCAACGCACTACCACTATGCTATAGCGACCATGTAATTGCGATTAAACATATGAAAAAATTACAAATGTTAATTACAATTTATTAAATATTTTCCCACGGTGAGACTAGCCTTAAAAAATTTATGGAATAAATACTTAAGTGTTTTTCTTGAAAATTAAAAAAAAAAGTCCATCGATATACCCAAGTATAATAACACGATTTTAGCCTTAGAAATCAATAGTAACACGTAAAATTAAAAAAAAAAAAGATTTTAATTGATGTAATTTTCAAAAATAGGAATTTGAAAACCACAATATCAAAATTTTCAAAAATTCATGTCATAAACGGCTCCTCAAAAAAAAATTTCGAAACAATCAAAGAAGCTATTCTCACAGAATATAAAAAGATAACCAAATTTCAGTCAAATCAAAAAAGAGAAAGTCAACACTAGGTTTTGTTGGCTTGGATTGTGCAATATATATGTATCTAGATAAAATCAATTTTTTATCAACAATTGGACCAATAAGTGGCTAAATAATTACCAATTTGTTGCCATCTCTTTTAAATGGGTTTATTTATATTATTCTTTTACAGGCCGCGGCCATGCAGCTAAAGTAGCAGGTGTAGCTAGTGGCAAGGTATATATAATTTTTTTAACAACACATTTTATTTAAAAAACTCATATGTAGTATACATGCCCTAAAGTTAATAACATTAATAGATCGTAGCTGTTATTGGTGCCGTTGTTGACGTCCAATTCGCTGATGATTTGCCACCAATTTTAAATGCGTTGGAAGTTGACAACCGACAACCACGTTTAGTATTGGAAGTCGCTCAGCACTTGGGAGAAAACACTGTACGTACCATTGCTATGGACGGTACAGAGGGTTTGGTTCGTGGACAGAAGGTTCTTGATACTGGATACCCAATTCGTATTCCTGTTGGTGCTGAGACATTAGGTCGTATTATTAATGTTATTGGTGAGTTGTTAAAAAGCATTTTCTACTTCCAATATCTGGGTCGATCAAAAAGTACCTGTGTGTGAAGACAGGTGGCGTTGCTGAGGGAAGTTGGCATTACCGTCGGGTACTGCCATCTGTCACACGACACCAAACTAAATTTCAAACTGATGCATAGGCTAGTTTTTATTTGCCAGCCATTAGTATCACACGTGTTTCGTGTTTCGCGATAAAATGGACGAAGAACAATATCGATCAGTAATTCGCTTTTTATTTTTGGATGGAAAAACATGCGAAGAAATAAAAGCGAAGTTGGATGCTGTCTATTTGGACCCTTCACCATCTATGACAACTGTAAGATATTGGTTCAACGAATTTAAACGTGGCCGTACATCTGTTTTTGATGAGGAGCGTCCAGGCCGCCCGGCAAACGTGGTTACCGAGGAAATCGTTGAAAAGGTCCGCGACATGATTCTCGCTGATCGCCGAACGAAAGTGCGCGAAGTAGCAGAGGCCGTAGGAGTGTTGTACGGAACAGTAATTAATATTTTATATGATATGTTAAGCATGAGAAAGGTGTCAGCCCGATGGGTGCAGCAATTGCTTACGGTGGACAAAAAGCGGATACGGCTGTCAATGTCGAAGCAGTGTTTCAACCTCTTTAAGCGAAATTCGCAGGAGTTTTTGCGTCGAGTCTTCACTGTTGATGAAACCTGGATCCATTATTATACGCCAGAGACCATGGGACAGTCAAAACAATGAATTTTTCGGGGTGAATCTGCTCCGAAGAAAGCAAAGACGGTCCCATCAGCGGGAAAGGTCATGGCAACGATTTTTAGGGGTTCCAAGGGAATAATCCTCATGGACTTTTTGCAGAAATGAAGAACGATCACGGGGTAGTACTACAGTGAATTATTGGACAGATTCGATACAAAATTGAAGGAGACACGGCCCCATTTGTCTAAGAAAAAAGTTCTGTTTCATCACGATAACGCACCAGCACATTCATCCGGAATTGTCGTGTTCCAAATTGCAAGAATTGAACTACGAATTGCTGCCGCACCCACCATACTCACCCGACTTGGCTCCCTGCGACTTCTCTCTGTTCCCCAACATGAAAACGTGGCTCGGGGGAAAAAAGTTCAGCTCAAACAAGGAGGTTATCGTCGAGACAGAAGCGTATTTTGAAGAGTTTGACAAATCGTATATTTTGGAGGGGTTAAAGGAATGGCAGAAACGTTGGGAAACGTGTATTGTACTAAAAGGAGATTTTGAAAAACTTTTCTCTTCATTCCTAGCACGGGTACTTATTGATCGACCCAGAGTAACATAAAGAATGGAGGGTTAGACCATTCGAGATTCTAAAACACTTTTTTCATAAATCGATATTAACAAAGATTGAAGTGTGCAAATCAGAGCCCACGTTTTCGACCTGAGCTAAATAAAGAAATTTCAGTTAAAAAAATAGTTATAAAATAAACCGTTAACTCAAAAAATTTAAAACAAAACTAACAACCGATTCGAACAAAGAAAAAAAAATTTTAAAAACAACGCGCCAAACAGTCCACAAGGAACAACGCCGCGGCAGCCCAAGTCGGAAGGGCTCTGATTGGCTATCTTCGATCGCGAATTACTTCGTTAATATGGATTTTTGAAAAAATGTCAAAGAAAAAAATGTTTGAGAATTTCACAAGGAATTGAGCCATTCAGTCACTCTGGGACACCCTGTATATCCATACGACTTTTAAATCTTAAATGTACATATGTTTTACATTTGGAATTCATTTCAGGTGAACCAATTGATGAGCGTGGTCCAATCCCAACCAACAAGACCGCAGCTATCCATGCCGAAGCTCCAGAATTCGTAGAAATGTCTGTCGAGCAGGAAATTCTTGTGACAGGCATTAAGGTTGTTGATCTATTGGCTCCATATGTCAAGGGTGGCAAAATCGGACTCTTTGGTGGTGCTGGTGTCGGCAAAACTGTACTTATTATGGAGCTAATCAACAATGTAGCTAAAGCTCATGGTGGCTACTCTGTATTCGCTGGTGTTGGTGAACGTACACGTGAAGGAAACGATTTGTACAATGAAATGATTGAATCTGGTGTCATTTCACTGAAAGACAAAACCTCGAAGGTTGCTCTTGTCTACGGTCAGATGAACGAACCTCCAGGTGCTCGTGCTCGTGTTGCTTTGACTGGTCTCACTGTTGCTGAATATTTCCGTGATGTAGAAGGTCAAGATGTGTTACTTTTCATCGACAATATTTTTCGCTTCACCCAAGCTGGTTCAGAGGTGTCTGCTTTGTTGGGTCGTATACCATCTGCTGTAGGTTACCAACCTACTTTGGCAACTGATATGGGTTCTATGCAGGAACGTATTACCACCACCAAGAAAGGTTCTATCACCTCAGTACAGGCCATTTATGTGCCTGCTGACGATTTGACCGATCCTGCTCCGGCTACAACCTTTGCTCACTTGGATGCCACTACTGTGCTATCTCGAGCCATCGCCGAATTGGGTATTTACCCAGCTGTTGATCCTTTAGATTCCACATCTCGTATTATGGACCCCAACATCATCGGCCAAGTGCATTATAATATTGCTCGTGGCGTACAAAAGATATTGCAGGATTATAAGTCCTTGCAAGATATCATTGCTATTTTGGGTATGGATGAATTGTCTGAAGATGACAAACTGACAGTCGCTCGTGCACGTAAGATTCAACGTTTCTTATCACAGCCATTCCAAGTTGCTGAAGTCTTCACTGGTCATGCTGGTAAACTCGTGCCATTGGAGGAGACCATTAAAGGATTCACATCGATCTTGGCTGGTGAATACGACCATTTACCTGAAGTTGCCTTCTACATGGTTGGTCCAATCGAAGAAGTAGTGGAAAAAGCCGAGCGTTTAGCTAAAGAAGCTGCCTAAAAATATTTAAAAATTATGTGAACTACTGTGAAAAATATTAAATACTTTTCCGTGAAATATAAATTAAAGATAAAATTCGATCAAATATTATCGAAACCATTATTTTTTGTTTATTGTTATTTAGGTAAGGATCTTGTATTTAGCTTTTTTGTAAAATTATTAATTAATTAGGAACGATGTCAAAAGTGAGAGATACTAATTTTTGCTTAATAAGGTTCATTCAGATTATTAGCTAATTTTAGATTGTTCATATGTTTTTCGGAGAAACTGAAGCATTTACATTCAAAAGAAAGTTGGCCTAACAAAAATTGCAACTAAAAGTGTATGGCTCAACGGACATGCGAAACTCCACTGTGTCTGTGACATGGAGATGCCAAGCTGGAATAGCAAATTTTAGACGAGTTTTACGGATCCACCCATGTTTTGTGTATTATTTTTTACATGAATGGTGAATGATGTGAAAAGCTTTTCTTGGGCAATTTGCCGTTACGTGCCAAGATTTGGTTTTGTGTAAAAAAATTTTTCTTTATATATGTATGTACTATATACTAACAAGAAAATATCCGACGTTGCCTGGGCTACTACTAACATACTGTATTTTATTTTATTGAAAATGAAATAAATGAAATATTGGAATTTTTTTCTTGTGTCAAGTGTCAATCAGGACACTCGAATAAATTGCAGTTGCGAGCCAGCCACAGGCTCGTTTAGTCTATTTTCCACTGTAAATAAAAAGACTTGTTAATGTATGTTTTTATTACCTACGGTTCTCAGTCCCAGAATAGAAATACTGTTCTAAAATACTTAACTCTTAAGTTTAATTCTACCAGGCAGCAGCGATAGCTACGCTGACGTGCCTTTCGTAGCGGATGCGCGTGCGGATCATGTTGCACATCGCGGGCGCGTTGCTTAACTCTATGCTTAATTCTACCTAAAATAAACTGCTGCGTTAACGGTTCTCACGGCAGCAGCGAATGTTACGCTGACGTGCCTATCGTAGCGGATGCGCGTGAGGATCATGTTGCACATCGCTGACGTGTTGTCGTCAGCAGATTATGACAGGTGAATGTGTGGATAGCTTAGGCCGTTGTGTTAACTGCCTCCCTTTAAATATCTGGGTCCCGCAGATTGGTTGGTGTATTCGATGGACTCCTGGGAGTATCGTGCATGTAGGCGGCAACTAGATTTGGAGCGTCAGGCCGAGGTACCTCAGGGAGGTTGATATTTGTTTTAATCTTTCTCCAAATTGAGTAGCAAACCACGGCTAAGTTCAAGAGAAAAAATGCGTCCACAGCCAAGGAGAAGTGGAAATTCTGGTCGAGTCTTTGGAGGCGATCAATATTAGTAGTGCTTAGATCGTGAATGTATTCAAGGTTTGGTTTAACTCCCTGATTCGTTACATTGATTAGAGCCGACGGTAATGCTTGTGAGCTCTTTAAGACTCTGCTAGTGAAGGTTTGATTCTTCACCCATATAGTTTCATTGTTGAGTTGGATAATGAACGTGCCTTTGAGGGTTCTTGTGTGAGTAGCGTCACGAACGTTTCCTTGGAAATTTGCCAGAAAGAGCATGTTTTCATACGTTATTTCTATGATTTTCCTGGATTCGGGTTCGAAGTGACACCTGGCGTGCTGCACATCCTTTTTAGGGTAACTTTTCCAGATGACCTTCTTCGCATATCGTATTAATTGAAGGACATTCTTTTATTATGCCATACGTTTCATCTTTACTGACCAACATCTTGGTATACCTCACATCTACCTTCTTTCCGGCGTAAGTGGCGGCTCTCGTTACCAGGAAGCGAAGTTTATCCGGTTTGACCTTAGGAATCGAAAGTACGTAAAGCAGCAGAGTGACATTTGATAACAGCGAAGGCTTCGCATATTCTATAGCTTCGATTGCGTTCTGGTATGGTAGGGCTTCTTCTTCGTCGATTAGTTGCTGCACTTCTTCCCGATTTAGGAGGTTGGTATTGTCTATGTCGGTTTTTGCCATTTGGCATGCACGTATTACCTCGTTTATCTCTTCCTTAAGAATCTGGACTCGGTTGGGCAGCATTGCCTCAGAGTTTTCTGTGCTGGGCTCTTTCCCGATAGCATTCACGTAGTGGATCATTTGGTTCGTATGGTTCATTGATTATCGAGTGGCATTGAAAAGTTTTCTCATTGATTTTAAATTGTTACCGTCGATGATGCTGTTCTGGCTTCTAAGGATTGTATCCCAATCAGTTGTGTCGGGTGAGCCATCGATCTTCTTCCAAGCTGAGCCAATACAGTTGCTTGATCGAATTTTACGAGCTTTTGTTCCCCGTAGTTCGGCAAGATTTTGTTCCATCTGACATAAGTTGTAGTTGACAAAGGATTTCAAAACAGCATTCCGCATGATATTTGCTGAGATCTCAAACTTTCCTAATGCTGTGACAAAGAGATCTAGATCGATTTTGTGTATAAATTTGAAATGGCCATTCACGATCCAGCCATCACCTCGGTATATTGTTACCAGGGGGGCATCATAGTTGAAGATGCCGAATCCGCTAGCGCTGGAAATCATCAATAATCTAACTCGTAATATTAAAAATTGTAAAACTAACAAACTTATTCAAATATTTTGAAAAGCACAATTTTTGGCAGTTTGGTTTTTAGTTATCCGCTAAAAATCCTTCCTTACTGCTGCTGTGTGGTTCTTAGGTAGCTCTTCTCGAGTACAAGAGGGATTAAACCCTTGGCGTAACCAGAAGTGGTTTGTAAGGGAGAAATTGTCATTTTCTTTTGCCATAAAAACTTACAAATGGAAGTGTTTGTTACTTTGAACTTTATATTATTTTTGATAACTTGTAAGCTTATACATAAGTTATTTATTAGAATCTTATTCATTAAGGCATACATTTTTCCATATCCTAGCTTTTATATGTTATTAGAAATAATTTCAAATTGAGTTAACAATATTTTCTTTTATTATTATTTTACTTTTGTTTTTGGTTTTCCGTTTTTAGGATTAATCTTTTTTCTTTAAGTAAATTTTAAAATGTTACCCTAATAAGGGTATTCAAATTATTCAAATTAATGTGCGTTAGTTTTTGTACCTTTAAGTGATCGTGGAGGAAGGTGGAGTGAATAAAAGACAAACGTTATTTTATTTACTTGCCTATACATTTTTCACTTGTGCCTTATGGGATTTTTTCCTCTTGGTTTGTGGTTACAGTTTCTCTATTATCCCTTCCTATAATTTCGTTTTTATAGAGTGGTTTCTCTTTTGAATTTATTTGTTTATTCCTTACATAAACGACGTCCCCTTGTTCATATTTCTTATCCTCGCCCCTATTTCGGTTGACGGGCAGATTACGAATTTCTTGGTTTTTTTTTAATCTGCTCCCTTATTTCACCTAAAACCTTTTCGCGGAAGTTAGTCAGATTTGATAATTTATTCTCGGTTTGAAAAAAATATCGCTCGGTTTATTCTTGGTTACCGAATGCACTGTGTTATTATAGCGATCGACAGCTATGTACAACAGTTGTTTAGGAGCCGTATTCCTTACCTCTTTTTGCAGGCAACGGTATATTTCCAGGATAGTGGAGTGAAGTCTTTCCACTTGACCATTTACTTCGCTCCTCTGGATTGGAGTTTGGTTAAGTCTAATTCCTAGAGATCTCATGTAATTAGCGACAACAGGGCTCACAAAACCTTCCTCGTTGTCGGTAACAATCATTTGAGGCGCTGTGAAATAGTGGAATATCTTTGTGAACTTACCCACGTAAGTGTATCGCGGACCTATCCTTTATGTGGAAAAATTTGGCAAATTTTGGGAATTTATCTAAACAGCTCAGGAATATCTGACCTTGAATTTGGTAAATATCTATGTGCAAAATGTCGCAGGGGTTAACTGGAATGGGAGTGTCTTTCAACTTTGGCACAAAAGGATGCCTGTCATACTTATTTTCCCGGCATACCTCACATGC
Organism: Palloptera scutellata; assembly: GCA_958295655.1. NCBI lineage: Eukaryota > Metazoa > Arthropoda > Insecta > Diptera > Pallopteridae > Palloptera > Palloptera scutellata. Next base: position 15,678,909 of record OY282453.1, read on the forward strand.
CTTGGTATAAAGCTTTATTATATTTGCCATTTTCGGGAAATAATAGCGCTCTAAGATTTGCGTCTTGTTTTCTAAATGGTTCCTATGAGCTCTTTTGTGCTCTCCCTCAATTATTCCGCAAATCCTCTCTTCGACTAACTTTTGTGTTATTCGTATCTTATAACACCGGAAATGTTCATGGTACACCTCTTGAAGCAGTTGAAGGCTGTCTTCGGGTATCTTGATGTCATTTATCACATTCGGCTTCAAACGCTCCTTTAGGACTCTCGTCAGGAGTTCTCAATTCTGTCTAAGGTAACATAATAACGAGTGTAACCGTTATGTGGGTTTTCTACGCAAAAAAGCTCTTTACCCTCTCCCTAATTACAAATTTGTTTCTGAAAACGTTTAAAGGTGCTTCCACATGAATAATTAAGTCACACCTGGTTTGTAAATTAATTAGTGATTGTATTCTTCGATACGGGCCTTCCACCTTTTCAATTTTGCACTATTATTTATATTTCCTAGGGCAAAAGTGAGAGGTTGATGGTCCGTATATATTTTAATGTTTTTAGCGTCATATAAGTAAAAACGCAGGTTGTCCAGCGCCCACACGATATTCAACATCTCTTTTTCATTTCCTCAGTCATAGTCAAGGAACGAGAGATGTATGTCTGGTTTGTCCTTGCCGTATTCTCCTTGCGACAGGACAGCACCTATGACATAATTGGAGGCATCAGTGGTCAGGTTGAAAGGTTTCTCGAAGTCGTGAAAGGCAAGGATGTCTGAGGAAATAAGAAATATTGTATCCAAGAAACGTACTCTGCCGGATCCCCCTCGAATACCTGCAGTTCCCTAACAGCATCGGGGAGTTTCCCTACATCCCTAAAATCTTCTTCCATGCAAGATCCCCGTAATGGAATTTCAAACATGTTGCGTGTTGGGTTCCTCAAGCTGTCGAATGCGGTCCCCACTTTCTTCAACTCGGCCACCAGCTCACCAACCGAACTGGTCCGCTCCGTCACAGATTGAGCTAGGGCACCCATAAGGCAAAGTAAATAAAACGTTTTTAACTCACCACTTTTTTGGATTGTTAAATGACTTTTCCCTCACTTTTTCTGTAGTTTTTTGATATACAGTATTCACTAAAATATTTTTGCTTCGAAATTTCTTTTTGTTTCGCAATAATTTTCTTTACAATATCTTAAATATCTTAACAATTTTATATATCTTAACCCGGAAGAGACGCACAATCCTTTTTAGCAGTCTGCAATCAGATTGCAGGCCACCGACTCAGGGCACTTTCTTCACAACAGCGTTTTGCGCCTGACGAAACATCACATTTGTTCTCAAGTGAATGTTAGAATGTTGCTACCGTGGCCCAGGATTAGTTGCCGTGTTTCCATCTGAACGGCAAATTGCATCCAGATAGGACGTACCTGAACCTCATACGGCAGCTATCGCAGGACACAACAGTTGTTAGCCGTTTCCAAGAACTTGAGCACATACACTTTTGCGAATCCTGGCAGGGAGTCAAACCCCGACACCACATCTGAGATGCGAGTGCCAACTAATTTGGAAAGGATTACGTTTTAATTCGTTATTATTTTTTGTGATACTTCACTTAATTCTCATCATGCAAATTATAAAGGGTGTGCTGTATATAAAAACTTACAACAATTAAAATACCCTCACTTAAAGAAATAATAAGAACTGAACACAGACTGAAACGACAAATAATCTACAGCATCCAAAAGTACAAAAAACCGTATCGTACAAGTTATGTCTGCAGTTGCATTGAAACACAGGATGCAACATAATCCACCACTTAAAACACAGTCACAAATATTTTAGCTGTACGTGACTTTAAGGCACATTCAGCTAAAAGATTTGAATGTTGAATGAAATAATCAAAAACAAAAAAGAGAAAGATGATATGTTAGATTTTAAGCAAAGTTTATTAAATAAAGTTCAGTTGATATTTTCACAGCAACAACTTAGGTCGTGTTTTTATTTAAAATACGTAATTGGCGCAGTCTTGTTTTTCGGACCAGTTCTTAGTTTTATTAACAATAAAATGAGCAACGAAGTACTTCTAAGTAAAATTTACAGAAGTACGAAGAAACAACACTAATTAATAAAACATTAAAAGTTGTTTTTTCAAGAATATCAGAGAAAAACAGTGAAAAGCTAAAATCAAATATTGGCAACAGACATAACAGGCAACAACATAAAACAAAAAACAAAAAAAATCAATCAGTAAATGAACTAAATTTTGTTAAGAGAGAAAAACAAGATACAACATTAAATAACGATACCACATAAGATTTTTATTGCAATTGCTCGAACAACAGCAACCAGCAACCAGCAAAATACTTAAAAAAGTCAAAATTGAGTCTCGAAAAAAACCAAATCAGTTTTTTGATCAACAGCGAATAATGGTTGAGGAACAACCAATAGCTGAATGCTTAGTAGCAATAACACAGCTACTAATGCAAAGTAACCAGCAGAAGACACCAATTAAAAAATAAATTCAATTTTTGCCACCCTTCAAAGGTGAAGACGGGATGTTGGCATCGTTTGTAGATGCAGTAACAGAAGTTTTGAATGGTCACCAAAGAGTAGAAGTATACAAAGTCATTTACAATAGCAAGATCCAATGAAAAGCAAGAAACGTTTTAAGCTTAAATCCACCAGCTAATTGGGGAGACTGTAAGCAGCTATTAATAAAGCATTATAAGGCATCAAAGGATCAGATGACATACAGTAAGGAAATTGGAACACTTAGAGTAAGCAGTATTAAAGATTTAGATACTAAGTTAAGAAATATTGTAAAAATTATAGCAGAGTTTGCTGTACTTGATGACAATGGTAAAGTTATGACAGATATTCTAGGTGGAATGTTAGTGCAGAAAACAAAAGAATAAGTGTCAGGATCATTAGCTTATGCTATTATGAATAAGACGAATTTGACTGAAATTAGAGAAACAGTTCTTTTATTGGCCAAGATTCTGGAAATCTAAATAATACCAGAAGCTTTAGGGCTAATAATTGGCAATTAAGATCAAATAATAATTTTCAAAAAAGAACTAATAGGAACATAAACAATTACAGCCAAGTAAGAGAAAGTAATAACCAGCAAATTAGACAAAGACAGGAGTTTCAAAACAATAATTGACAACCAAGAATTGATAATAACCAGGGAATATATAACCATCAATCATAGACATTGACGTGAATAACATTGAAACAGATTTTTTTTATAAATTAGCCTCGGATATCACAAAAAATTTTCTTAAAATTACTTTATTTGAAAAACAATTTATTGCTTTAGTACACACAGGATCTACTATTAGCATTTAAAAAAAAGTGAGTTTTTTAAATATGATCCTTCCATTATTAAATGAAATCCAAACCAAATTACTTAAAACCATTACGGGGGATGTGTGTATATCAAGTACGAATGTAGTAACGCCATGTCCAATTGAATTTAATTAACCAGCAAACGCTAAATATTCAGGAAATGGAATTAAAAATGAAAAATGGAGTGAGCCTTCCTTTTCTAAAAAAATCTTTTCAGAAGCAGATGGAAGTTTTGGAACTAAGCTAAGTGCAAAATATTCAGTTGAACTATTTAGAGACCCAAGAAAAAGATGTTATCTGTAGACTTTTGAAAAAGTATAAAAAATTAATATACAAAGAAGGAGATAATTTAACAAATACAAAATCTGTTGTTCATGAAATAAGAACAACAACGGACCAACAAATTAATTCAAAAATTTATCGGTTACCCCAAAAACATGAAGAGGAAGGCAGGATGCAAATCAATGACATGGAGAAGCAGGGAATTATTTGAAAGAGTAGAAGTAAATACTGTTAGCCAATAATTGCAGTTCCTAAGAAAAAGACAATTCAGGTATTACAAAATTTAGAATAGTTGTAAATTACAGACGACTTAAGCAATTGGCTATCGATGACAAATATCCTTTGCCTAATATCGGTGGAATTCTGGATAAACTTGGCAAAGCCCAGTATTTTAGTACCATCGATCTAGCCAAAGGTACCATCAAATTCTGATGGCGGAAAAGGACATTGAAAAGATGGCATTCGTTACTCCGATAGGATTATACGAATATGAATGCCTTTTGGGCTTAAAAAGCCCCGCCACATTTTAGAGACTAATTAATGAAATTCTTAGAGAATATATTAACAAAATCTGCGTGGTGTACCTTTATGATATTCTAATTTTTTCCACCTCACTTGAAGAACATGCAAAGTCATTGGACAAAATTTTATATTCTAACAAAAGATGGAATCAAACCTAATCCTGATAAAATAGCAACCATTCAATTTAATTTCAGAAAGAAATTAAAAGGGTTTTTAGAAGTGACAGGTTTTTACAGAAAAATCCTTAAGGACTACTCGAAAATAGCCTACCCCATGATAAAATATCTAAAAAAAAGGTAATAAAATTAATGTATATAACCCACAATATATTGCAAGCTTTGAAAATCTTAAATCATTAATATCGCCCTATCCAATTCTCAAATAACCGGAATAAAGAATTTACAATTATTATGCTATTGGCGCTGTTTTATCTCAGTGTGGACATCCAATTTGTTATAAATCACGAACGCTTAATAACAATGAACAAAACTATGCAATTTCTAGCAATTATTTACATCTACGAAAAACAATTTAAAATTGTTACAGACCATTGTCCAATTACCTACTTAAATACAAAATATAAAGGTAAAGAATTTTCCCAGCAGCATGAAAGATGGCTACTGAAACTAAGGAATATAACTACGAAATAGAATACATTAAAGGAAACGAAAATATCATAGCAGATTTTTTGAGTAATTTAGAAAATTCACCAAAAATCAACGAAGCTAATGACCAAGAATCCAATTTAGAACTCTCAGAAACCATGCATTCGGCTGATGAAGAGTTATTAGAACAAATAGTAAATAAATACAGAACTCAAATCATTTTAACTTATAGTCCAGTAACTGAAATGCAAACAATACATGATAAAAATTGTAGAAATTAACCCATTAGAAAACGAAGCCCTTATTAAAGAAATTTTGCAAAGACATATAAAAGGCGGACATATAGGTATATTTTCCGAAGTATCTGATAGAGATTACCACAAAATTCAAATTATTATTATTTCAATGTTCTCAAATAATAATAAAATAAAGTTTATAGGCTGCACAAAACGAGCAACTGAGATAATATCAGAAGATATTATCTTTATATCATAGTAGCGGACCCACGTTTCACTGTGCATAATTAAAAAATTAATTCAAAGCAGTTTAAATTTATAACGTTTATATTTATTGTAAAACTCTATGGAAAACCACATTTTTAGTTTTCTTATTATCTTGGAAATAAATGAATAATACTGATGGTTTGCCTACACGTGAACAGGCTACTTATAATTGTCCATGAGAAAATACTGGATATTCTAAGTTGATACCACAAATTTCCAAAGATTTACCTTGCGCTTTATTAATGGTAATTGCGTATGCAACTCGCACTGTAAATTGTACACGTTTGAATTTGAAAGGCAAATGGGTTGGAATCATCGAAATTCGTGGTATTAACACGTCTTCACCTTTGAATTTTCCAATCAAAATAGTTGACCATCAATTTTTTCACAGCAAGCCTCGTACCATTGCAAAGTTTCGGTTGATTCAAATTACGAAGCATAATAATAGTCGCACCGACTTTCAATTGAAGGTTATGCGGCGGTAATACGGGTAAATCCAAAGAATTTAAAAATTCTGTAGGATAGTTAACCGCATCTTCTTCATTGGTAGCATAATAAATAGACTTATACGAAACCATACGTAGGTCGCTGTGGTGTAGTGGTAGTGCATTGGACTGCTACGCAGAATCTCGGCACAGGCAAAATCAAAAAATAGAAAAAATAATTTTTCTACACGGCACCACCTCTTGGCAGGCAATGGCAAACCTACAAGAGTAAAAATTGCTATGAAAAGCTTTTCACTTCGCCGATCGGATGCGGCATTAAACTGTAGGTCCCTTCCATTCATATACAAATATAACTCGCACAACATGAGTGGATGCGAAAAGTTCGGCCTTGGCCCTCCATGGGCTATTGTGCCATTAAAAGTAAAGTAAAAAGTATACGAAACCAAAACACCAGGTATTTTGGATTGTATAGCAAAATTTAATTCATTGACATCTTTATTCTTGGCTGCAAAATGGCTCTTTCGCTTAAACAATTATGATTTTTGTAGTGCTGTACTATGTTGAGAAATACACTGTCAATCAATTTTTCATTCGATGGTGTAATTCTACAAAAGTTATCCGGCAACGTAATCAATTAAGTCTCATCAACTGGCATTGCACTATTTTCAATTGTCATCAATTGATTTGAAAATTCAACAGCTGATGCATCATTTTGCAATTGAACACGAACATTTGTTGAAACAAATACGATGATTTCAAGCAAGCATGTATTTCATCGGCAGGGGATCTTAATATAATAGGCAAAGTTTGTCAGAAATCTCCTGACAACAAAATTAATTGCTGCGATGTCAGAGGAAGCAAGTGCCAATGCGATTCGATTTTGGGAACGTATTGTTGCTAAAAGCAATGATATTAAAAACGTTTTTCCTGTACCGCCAGGAGCATCCAAAAATTAAATCCACCACTTCCATCGTTAACAGCAGACATAATTGTTTCATATACTCTTTTTTGCTGAATATTTAATTTCGGAACATTTGCTTGAACGTATGAATTCAAGGTAAAATCCATTTCAGGATTGGAATTGATTCGACGCACTCTATCTTAAATATCTTAAGACATGTAATTTTGATATTTTGTCCACAAATCAACTGGATTCGATTACACGTAGTCAAATAATTACAAATAGCGAACGAATTTGTAGTGGATGGGCAGATACTGATGCATCTGCTAATGTGTCATCCCAATGCGTATCATGTTCCAATAGATCTAAACTTTGACATGCTTCACGACATGTTGAACAAACATATCCATCAACTGTTCTTAACTGCTGAAATGATATTGGTCCACGAACATTGATCAATAACAGTCGTAAATAAAAGCATTCAGCATTATTAGGATGTACAGTATAAATTCGCCCTACAGAATCAGTTGAAAACAGATTTACATGGCTATCAGCTCGATTCCCTTGCTTACGACTTTGAATTTCTTTTTTTGTTGAATTCATGTAAAATACCTTGGCATACATATGAAATAAAAATACATTCCTTATGGATGTGTTTTCAATTTGAAGTGAATGCGTTGAGGGCTTCAAAAGTTATAGGCATTTTACTCTTTTTGCGGGCGTGGCAGTGGGCGGATAAATAGCCTATGTACGTCAGCAAAGCATATGTACTTTAACATGAAAGTAGAATTTTTTAAAAAATTTCTAACCGTTTCCGAGATCATTCATCACACACATAACATATCCTCATTTTTATATATATAGATTAAAGAATTTTTGATTATTGGTATAAATGAATGCTATTATACTATAAAAAAAGGCTTTTGTCACGACCATTGACAAACTTACAAAATTTGCTGCTGTATATAGCATTACCGATCGAAAACCATAATTACAGAACATTTTGCAAAATTTGGAAAGCCAAATAAAATAATTATGGACAATGAATTTCTTAGGGAAGAAAATGTAGAAGTTCATTTAACTAAACCAAATAAGAATACAGGAAACGCTGATATAAAAAGACTGCATTCAACCTTGTTAGAAAAAATAACAGGCACTGAGAGTAGTGAACTTTCCGTTGAAATGAAGATGCAGATGGCTATAGCAAACTATAACGATCGTAATTACTCTACAATTAAATATACCCCTAGAGAAGCAAAAGAAACAGTTTATATTGAGAAATTGCGAGAAAGGATAGACCAAACCAAATATTTAATTATTAATAAAAGAAATCTGAAATCTGAAGAATGAGCAAAGCTCATTCGTCTTTGCAAAATGACACTGACCAACACCACCAGCGCAGTGAAAATTGGAACAGACCTCTCCGCACCATTTGATACCAAAAGAGGTTTCAGACAAGGTGACTCCCTATCGTGCGACTTCTTTAACCTTATGCTGTAGAAAATAATTCGAGCTGCGAATATCGACATCTCTGGCACTATCTTTTACAAGAGTGTCATGCTGCTAGCATACGCTGATGATATTGACATCATTGGCAAAATCGCTCGAACAATCAGTGCAGCATTCTCCAACCTGAAAAGGGAGTCTCGTCGAGTGGGTCTAGTGGTGAACGAGGACAAAACGAAATACCTTGTGTCAACAAACAAAGAGTCACGGCGCCTTGGACAAAATGTCACTGTTGACAACTATACTTTTGAAGTCGTCAAGGATTTCGTATATCTAGGAACCAGCATAAACACCAACAATAATGTCAGCCTTGATATCAAGCGGAGACTAACTCTTGCCAACAGGTATTACTACGGGCTCAGTAGGCAATTGAGAACTAGAGCCCACTCTCGACCGACGAAAATAACGCTCTATAAGTCCCTCATCCTTCCCGTCCTAATGTAAGGCGCAGAGACGTGGACATTGCTCATCAATGATGAGAGGCTGTTAGGAGCGTTCGAGAGGAAGATACTCCGTAAGATCTACGGTCCAGTATGCGTGGACGACGTGTATCGAATAAGATGGAACGATGAGCTGTATGAGCTGTACGCCGACACTGACATAGTCAAGCGTATAAAACTCCAGCGGCTTCGCTGGCTGGGTCATGTTGAGCGAATGGAAGAAAGCGCTCCGGCTAGAAGGGTGTTTTATTCGAACCACGGTGGAGGAACACGCAGAAGGAGACGTCCTAATCTCCGTTGGAAAGACCAGGTGCAGGGCAACCTGACTGCACTTGGCCATATCAACTGGCGCCAGCGCCCGCATAGCAGAGGTGACTGGCGAAGTTTTGTAGAGGCGGGCAAGACCGATCATCGGTTGTAGTGCCAGCTAAGTAAGTAAGTTAGTAATCTTTACAGAGAAAGTTACATAGAAAACAGATTAGAAGGTCCCATTATAAATTATAAGAGGCTAAGGCATAAAGATGAACTCTATTACAGATACAATCCCGAACAAAATATCCATTTTTCAAATATTGAAAGACCATTAAAATTTACAGGTATATGTACATCCGTACATTGATATTTCTGATGACAATCATAGCAGCACATTGGCTATTACAAGTGAACCAACTTAACACTAATACAGGATACACTATTATTCGATTAAGGGAAGTACAAATAGTAAATAATACAATTTCAGTCTTACACATTATAAATACTGAGGAAATTGGCCAGTTTATAAATGTACTAGAGATAAATATAGGAAATATGGATTTAACAAATAAAGACTTGTTGCAAAGAGAAATAATTGTTTTAAAAGTTAAATTGAGATCTATTATTCCAGGAAATATAAGAAAAAACGCTTTCTAATTAATTTTGTAGGTAGTATACAAAACTGGGCGTTTGGACAATGGATGATGAAGATAGAGTAGAAATTGCCAAACATCTAAGAATAATAGAAACTAACAATCATAATGCAATTGACACTTTAAATAGACAAATTGTTATAAATCAGTATTTCAATAGGAGCATTGACCTTTTAAGAAAAACCATAGAATCAGACAGAACAAAAATCGAAAAGTCACTTCAAGATGTAAAAATCAGAAATAACGAAATAGTAAGACATTTACTATACTCTGACCAAATGCATAAATTAAAGTCTATTGAAAGACAAATAAATATAATACAAGATAACATAGTCTCAGCGAAATTTAAAATGTTTCACCCTAACATAATAATAATAAAATCGTAATAGCTATTAAGTTACCAGAGGATTTACTAAGTGTTGACTCAAAAACAATTGAACCAATACCAAATTAAAACTTGAATGAAATTGATGAAAATAAAGAATTTTTCGTAGAAATTAATAATGTAAAGCACTCATATAAAGAAAATGAAATATTGAAACATTTAAAAAGTAGTAAGAATTGCATTGTAACGGAGAGATGTAAATTCAATTTTAATAACAGGTTACATATAGAGGAGATTAATAAAGAAACTATTGTAGTAAAAAATGCTAATAATACCAAATTAATCCAAAATTGTAACGATAAAAAATTTTCTATTAACAGAAACTTACTTATTCTATTTAATAATTATCAAATAAAAATAAGGAGCCAAATATTTCAAAATAGAGAAGAAATAGTCCAACAAACATACATATACTTATGAAAATGAAAAAGATGTAGTCACTGAAATAGAAAAAATAAAGTTTAGCACAATAATTCTGGAACATTTGGAAAACATACAACATATCGAAGAATTAAAATATTATACAAAAATAACACATGGTGTTAATGTAACAATTGTACTAATAGTTATTAGTATTATCATTGTTTTAGTCACTATATGGTTTAAGAGAAGAAACCAAATTCAAATACAAATTGAGAATAATGAAGATATTTAGAAAGAATTCCGGAGAATTCAGATACTGGCGGTGGAGGAGTTATGTCTGCAGTGGCATCGAAACGCAGGATGCAACATGATCCACCGCTCAAAACACAGCCACAAATATTTTAGCTGTACGTGACTTTAAGGCACATTCAGCTAAAAGATTTGAATGTTGAATAAAGTAATCAAAAACAAAAAAGAGAAACAAAAAGATGATATGTAAGATTTTAAGCAAATTTTACTAAATAAAGTTCAGTTGATATTTTCACAGCAAAAACTTAAGTCGTGGTTTTATTTAAAATACGTAATTCGCAGAGGCCGTCAGAGACTCACCAAATCAAAATGAAACTGCAACAAATATTGTTCAATTTCCAAACAATTTACCTGATATGCGTGAAATGATGTCATTACTACAACAGATAATGCAGCAACTTACCACCATTACAAATTTATTAATAAATCTAACGTCAAACTCTTCTGAAAATCGGTAAAATAAAAATAGTTATCTGGAATACAAATGGTCTGTCACACTACATCCTTGGGATTAAATCATTCGTAAATATAAATGATGTGGACATACTTCTGAGTTAAGTGCTATTAGCTGAGGACAAAACATTATATTCAAAAATTATATTGCACTACTCGAAGCAACTTCTGCAACAGATTATTCTCTTTGGAAGGCAACAAATAAACAGAAAAGACCAACACAACAATTTCAACCCCCAATACGAAAAACCGATGGAACGTGGGCGAAAAGTAACCCCGGAAAGGCATACATTTTTGCACCACATCTTAAAGATGTATTTATTCCAAATCCTGAAGATCCACCAGTGGAAATATTAGATGAAGTATTCGAGCTCTCAGCTCAGCCATACCAACGTATTTACCGATATCTCTATTCACAAAAAACGAAGTATGGTCAATTATAAACAAACTTAAACCTGCAAAGGCTCTAGGATATGATTTGATTACAGGAAAAAGTCTGAAGGAATTACCAGGGCAAGCAATATCCTTCCTTACCCAACTCAACAATGCTGTTTTGATAACTAAGTAGCTTTGTCCCACCACAGTGGAAGGTTGAAAAAATAAAAATGATCCAAAAACCCGGGAAAAATGCTGGAGATGCAAAGTCATACCGCCCCATAAGTCTCCTACCAATCCCTTCCAAAGTCTTGGAATCGTTGTTTATGAAAATTTTAATGTCTATTATTGTGTCAAAACATCTTATTCCTGATCATCAGTTCAGTTTCCCTCAAGGTCACGGTACAATTTAACAAATTCATACACTTGTTGAACAAATAAACGCAGCCGTCGAATCCACAAAACACTACACCACGGCTTTTCTAGACATATCACAAGCTTTTGACCGTGTATGGCTTTTTATACCGCTAGAAAACGCTTCCAATAAAATTGTGCTCGTTCTTGAAATCGTATTTTGAAAATTACAATTTCTTCGCGAAGCAAGTCAATAACATGACATGCCTTTATGATATAAAAGCTGGTGTTCCTCAGGGCAGTTTTATGATCCCAATGTTATATTCACTGCTGATCTGTCGACAACAGATGGAATTGTTATTGGAACCTTCGCAGACGACACTGCTGCCTTGTCAATTGATGATGATCCTGTCACTGCCTCACTCAAACTCCAAAAATGTTTAAATAAAATATCCTTTTGACTTAAAAACTGGAAAATTGTGGCGAACGGAACCAAGTAAGTGCAAGTAATATTCACATCACAGCGCAATACTTGGCCACCTGTGCAATTAAACGCAATACAAATCCCTCAAGCAAATAATGCCAAGTACCTAGGAATGCATCTCACGAGTCTCACATGGAAAACGCACATATTTACGAAGCGCAAAGCTCTAGGTCTTAAACTGAGAAGTATTATTATTACTACGGCATACAACTGTGGGGTACAGCCAATTCAAATGTCGAAATATTGCAACGCTATCAGTCCAAAATGCTTCGTATGATTGTGAACGCACCTTGGTATGTTACCAACTTACAACTACATCGTGATTTACAAGTCCCTTTTGTCAAAGATGAATGTTGAACCATCCAAATCAACGAGCATCTAAGTTGATGAATTCGCAGTGGACTTTCTCCAGACTAAAACGAAAAACCCTTCAAGATCTCATAATTTAAGGTGAAAATCGCGAAACATAAAAATGTGTGGGTGTATCACTGAATACTCACTATGCAAGTTTGTTTTATAATAATAAAAAAATAATAAATATGTTAGGCTCCTATTACGATTGGCAACTTTACTCGCAGTTTGGTTGCGGAAAATTGGTATTATCGATGGCAACTCAACAGATCACCAGATTTACTGGGTTCCTCATAACTGCCTTTTGGCGGTTGCCACAGTAAATAAAGTACAAATAACAAATATGATTGAATATAATATCTTTTAATGTTCAAAATATTTTTGGAACATAAAAATTACAATTTATCGAGAATTTCAGTGACTTGTCCAGCTCCACGTGTTTCCCCATAAGCAGTAAATCGATGTCAATGCATTCGTTTTCATGAAATATAGTATAGATCGTTGCTAATGATCGCTTTTCTTTACATACATTTATTTTTTTCACAGCGGCTGTTTGTTTCTGTCGAAACGTCAATATTTTACGTGGCCACACAACTAAATGGCAACCACAATTCAATCTTCCTTCCAATCAACACAATGTTCTGCATTTATAGGGGTACACCCTGTGTGTTAAATGTAACAATAAAAAATAAAAGCTGAGGGATGCTCAAAAAAATTCCAGAACACTTTAATATTGAAGAATATATTAGTGCCATTTGGTAATGTTCATATGCTTGCAACGTGAGTTCTCATCTAGAATAATGATCACAAGCAGAGGTGGGCGTCGTTAATCAAGAAATTAATGCCGTTATCCCGAAAATCTATCCTGACAGAATACAATATTGTACTTCTGTAACCAGATGATGAACCTAAACTTTGGGTGGAAGGCAACAGCTAGCAGACATTCCTAGTTAGTATATAGTAGTTAACGGACTAGAGTTAACGAAAGTTAATCAAACCGTTGTTATTCGAAATTAGCGTTTATTGCGAAACTTGGTTGCGTCTGCGATATGAAGATGCCAGCATGTGTATTTATTTAGCTTAGTACAAGCGAAAAAATTACTTCAATCTATACTTAATTTAGGGGGAGGAATTTTTTCATTTATAAATGGCTTAGCAAGAGGAGGGAGGGGAGTAGGCTTTACACAGAGCATTCTTTAAGCTAAATTTGCTATGGTGAAAGTCAAAAATATTTGGAATGTCGTTGGCTATTCGAAGCATTCTAGACATTGGTTCGTTGCCGCCATATATGTTCGGTGAGTCTTCAGACGAAAATCGGGCACAGATCTAAGGTTACGTGAGTTGGTGTTAATAAAAATAGTTTGGAGCAACGCGGGACAGTCAATGTTTCTAGCTAATAATTGGTGAACAAATACTGTATCGGCGGTTTTTCGGCGTATTTCAGGGGACTGTACGTTAATTAGTTTTAGACGATCCTTGTATGGGGACAAGTTAAAGGGATCAGACCATGGTAGGCCACGTTAGGCGAACCGAATAAATCTGCGTTGCACTGCTTCAATTCTAAGAGAATGGGTGTTATAATAAGGAGACCAGACTTGGCTAGCATATTCCAGAACTGGCCTGACAAATGTAAAATGGAGAGATTTTGTGACATATGGGTTTGACAAACCCAAGAGCAGAATTGGGTTTATTTACAACGTCATCAATATAGGAACGAAAATTTAGTTCCTTATCACAGATAACACCCAAGTCACTAAACGAAGTTACAGCGGGGACAAAAATTATCGCGTATAAAATATATCCTGGGCAATGAAGGAATTCGCTTTCTGGAATATGTTATGAATTGACAGTTACTGACATTGAGCTCAAGAAAATTTTTATCACCATTTTGAAAAATTGTTCAAGTCATCTTGTAGTAGGCGATAGTCAAGGACAAAAATCAAGGGACCAAGGTGGCTACCTTGAGGGACACCGGATGTGGCGACAAAGGGTTCAGATGTGGAAGACCTAAATATGACATTATATATCCGATTTTCAAGGTAAGATTTTATCCATCTTATAAACCCAGTTTGAAAGCCTAAAGCGTTGAGTTTAAGAAAGATAATACCATGCGAAATTTTAAAAAAAGTTTGGGAAAAATTGCTTGTGAGATAGAAAGTTGGAATAGAGTACAAATGGGTTGCGCTAGGACGGTTTGACATTATTTTAAAACTGTTGCAGGCAAGCCATCTGGGCCGGGGGAGTGCTCGTTCCTAAGTGGTTGTATCTTCTCTTTTACAACTTCAAGAGGTATTTCGATTGAAGTTAGAGACGTTTGGGAGCAATTACACATGTACGAAAAGTAATCAAGGTCAGGTTCTAGTACATGGCTGGTAAAAGACTGGCTAAAGAAATGTGCAGACAAATTTGCAATTTCCTTTGGGTTGTCTGAGGAGGTGTCACCCAATGTCAAAGTAGTCGGGTAACTATCTGATTTCCTTTTAACGTTAATAAAGTGGAAAAAACTTCTAGGGTCAGAGATGATGTTGGACTGCATTTGGTTTAAGTATGACAGGTAAAGAGATTCACAGAGTTCAGAAAAATGTTTATATGCAATTTGGTAATTTTGAAAGTGTTTTAGCTATTATCCATTGAACTCAACATGTAGTATATAGTTTAGTTCTTTTATTACGAAGTTCTCGCAAATCCTTGTTGTACCAAGGAGGGGACGAGTTTTTCTGAGGAACAAAAGGGACAGATTGTTGAATGCAATTGAAAGTTTCACAATAAAACTGAGTAATTGCAACATCGATAGTTATATGTTTGCACTCAACATATAACTAACTTTGCTGATTAAACTATTTCATTCTTCGAAGTTCGCCTTACGAAAATTGAATCTATATGAGTACTCCGAGTTTAGTATTTTATTAACATTGTCGTAGGAAATAGTAATTGATAGAGGTGGGTGATAATAGTCTAAGTTTGAGAGAAGAGGGTGGCTCTCTGATGTAATGCAATTGTTGGCATCTTTAGCGAAAATAAGGTCAAGTTGACGGTAAAGGTTATTAGTAATACCACTTTTGGAAAAGACCGGAGTTTAAGAGACAGTCAGTAAAAAGAATTTCCTTGTCTGAGCAGGGATTAGACGCTAAATAATACGATTCATCATTAGATTGCACCCATTTGAGATTGGGTAGGTTAAAATCCTCAACAATTATGACAGTGTCCGAGGGGTCAGCAGCATCTAATATAGAAACAAAAGCATAAACAGCCTGTTGATAGCCATTAATAGGTTGAGAGGGACGAATATAACAGCAGAATATGTAAATGTAGCATTTTAAGATAATTATTTTGACGCAAATATACTCATATATGTGAGGAATTAACAAGTGCTGGGTCGAAGCGATTATGTACTGCCACAAGGACGCCACGACCGGAGGAATTGTCTTCTTTGTTGAGACCGTCGTCTCGGAAGACCTCAAAGTCAGCGGTAAATAATTCTGTATCTTTATAATCGGAACACAAGTTGGTTTCAGAAAGGGCAAATATGTCGTAGGGAAGCTTTTGGGAGTTTAGAAACACTGTGGAGATTTTAGTACGTAGCCCTCGTACATTCTGGTAGTATATAGATACAAATTGAGAAGGGCTTGGGGGAAGTATGTTAGGAGCGATAGTAATTTTTGAAATTATAACGTGTTCTTTGAAGGTTTGGAGCTTGAGTCGTTTGGAGCTTAAATGTGAGGCAATGTAGTTAAATCATTATTAACCTCAAGAGGAGAGATATCAAAGCTCTCATGAAAGCGAACAAAGATTTTTCTCAGCTCACTTCGATTAGTTGGGAGGCCTTCTTGATTTATTGATACCAGAACGCTTGTTTTAGTAATACCATCTATGCAAATAGAATCCGATTTATCGTGCAGATAGGCTGCGATCTCTCAAACGAGATAAGATAAATCGGTTATCGTCACTGTTATCTGTAAGTTTTTTGGTAAGTTTACTTATAGGTGGAAGGAGTGGGTCTAAAAAGGCTGGCGGTACATCAAGCGGACTTTGGGAGGGCTTTGAAGAACTAATATCATTGTTTTCACTAGGGGATATTGAGGAGGAATATGTCGGATTAAGAACGTGATAACGAATAAAATTTGGGTATTGACGTCTGAAGTGGAGAAGGAGAGGGACTCGACGATAAATTAAAGGATACGCGATTACGTTGAGTAGTTGGGCGTTTAGTAGTGGGTTTAGCATTTCGTGACAACCATGTACCCCAGCAAGGTAACACTTCCCTGCGCTGTTAGAAACATCCATTCCAATTTAGACGGAATGTTTAGTTTATAACTACAAGCCGTTTTGGTTTGAGAGACTCTCTGGCATTCAGTTATATTAATTACAGACCCAAGAAGAGTCAGCATTTCGGGGAACGCTTTTAAGGAATAACGTAGTAAAATCCTCGTGATTGTCACTGCGATATTTTTTGAGTCTATCTTCCCATTCAGAAGGTGTTCACGTTGTACGAAATTGGTTAGTTACATTGCGTGGAACGGCTACAGGGTGATGAGTTTCGACGCCATGTCCTTTAGAGGCAGTATAGTCAGCAGATACACCGGCAGCCGGAAGATCCGTTATTGGAAGTAAGGGGATGTGAGCAGCAGGCTGAAGAGACGGGCACGTTGGCTGTTGTTTCCATTAATTCCGCTTGAATTGATGAGTTGTACAGGGAAGTTGGAGGCTGGATAACAGCAACGATTTCCGCAAGCGTAGACCGAGTAGCGGAAAGCTCATCACTGATATCGTTGATTCTATGGATCAGTGTTTGTATTAAAGGGCCCGACATTTGAGGGGAAACCGTGGAAATTTTAGGCGGTGAAGATGATGAGGATGATTGAAGAAATACATCAATAACCTGTTGCAGCGATTTGATATTTTTGCTGATTTCGGCAATGGACGAGGCATCCTTAGCATCCCAGGTCTGGAGTATTTTTTTCATTTCTTCAAGTAAGTTCTCTCTGACAGGCTTGTTTTTGGACAATGCACATGTAAGACTATCGAAGCATCGTGCCATTTCTTTAAAGCTTTCCTCATTGGCCAAGGATTGTGTGTGTGCTTTAAAATTAGGTTATCGTTGTCGTAGTTAAGCCTCTCGATGTGACCCATAATATTGTCGTACATACACTTTAATAACTTCTCTGTACTCTGGCAATCGGTACATATAAAATGCTCTTCAAGATATGGATGATACCAATCTCTGGGGGCATCCATACATACACCATGGAGCTTTCGGTTACAAAAGGCTTTGCACATCACTCATTTTGATGTATTGTCAAAGGCGCTACAATTCGACAGACTGCACTTAAAACTTATTATCACTGTCAGCAATATCAGCACACAAAAGTAGGTCAACAATTGTTTAGGTCAACGCACGTAGAGCGGAAAATAATTTGAATAGCACGATAATTCGGTTTTAACAAAACGGACAAATTGTGTTGATCAGCGATATTAAACAATTAAAAACTCACGGAATAATTAAAAACACGTCCGAACCGTTCAAGAGTTGAAACTTTACATTGTAAACATGTAAACATTGCCGGTACAGATGAACAGTAGAACAAATTTTATATGACAGTGAAATGGCAAATTATTTTATATTCTGCCCAAAAGCTCGTTGTAATAATAAAATAAGCATACTTCACTTTAATTTAATTTAATTTAATAATACAGGATGCTTTCGGGCTGCATACACTGCATACTTTTAGGGTTATTTTTTAATAGTAATTACCAATTTCTTACTTTTTTTTTCTAACTTACTCTTGTTATTTATATATATTAATGACTTTCTCGTTTTCTGACTAACTTTTTAATCTAAAAATTAAGCTATATGATATATTATAAGTATATATTTACAAACTTAAATCTTAAACCGCAATAACTTATTAAAATTTTTTTACTTAAAAAGAAAAATTTTCTGATGGTAATAATATTATATTCAAATAAATACATAAAAAATAGTATGTAAATAAAAAAAAAAATCTATAAAGAAACATTAATTTAAACATGTAAATAAGTATTGGGGCTGTGATATTTTATTTTTTAATATATACGCATACGTCGTGACGTAGTTGGCCTGCTACGCAAAGTGTCGGGTGTTCAAACCTTGACACACGCAAAATAAAAAATTAGAAAAACAATTTATCTACACGGCACCACCTCTTGGCAGGCAATGGCAAACCTACAAGAGTAAAAATTGCATATGAAAAGCTTTTCACTTCGCCGTTCAGATTCGGCATAAAACTGAGGGTCCTTTCCATTCATGGACAAATATAACAAGCACAACATGAATGGATGCAGAAAGCCATCCATGAGCCGTTGAGCCATTAAAGTATTCAGGAAGTATTCCTGCAAACGTGTAAGTTTATGAGGTCGTAAGTCAGCTGACAACATTTTTTTTGGAAATTTCTTTGCACAAGCCAGGTAAGTTTGCACAAAGAACTCAATGCGCAAATGACTTCGCAAACTTACGCGATTGAATACCCTGTCAAAATTGGAATGAAAAAGAATGAAATTGCATAAAGAGAAAAGCCTAAATAATTACTTTATTACTGTAAAATTCACAGCCAAAATCAGAACATCTTCACTTTGTTCAACAATTATTGTGTTTCATCGCATGGTTACAATTCGTCATGCGATTTGCAGGTTTGTCGGAAAAATTCGTTTCAACAATCATGTCAAAATTTACATGCCTTATGAGTTTCGTTAGACATACAAAGTTGCACAACAAAAATGTAAATGCAGTTTAAGTTTATTTTCTTGTTCGCGAATGGAAAAATATAGAAAATATGGAAAAATTTTAAAATCTATATCCAGATCAAAGATTATTCTTGAAATTATGTATAACTAGTCGATAAAGTCTCTATAATCGGTGCTATTTTTCTGCTGAAGAAATCTTCGATATTATATTTTATAATTGGCTTAACCAATTTTAAATTTTAAGCAGACATTCTTGTCAACCTCTTTAAATTTATATGGCAAACCTACAAGAGTAAAAATTGTTATGAAAATTTATATATATAATATTATAATGATGCAGGATGGGTGACCTAAATTTATAAATTTGCCTAAGCCGCAAAGAGATAATGGATCGGCATGGTTTAAGCACGCTCACACAGAATAGCGAGCTTGTCAGCTATCCTCTAGTAATAATCTTCTCATTTGTGGAGCAGTATTCGACTACAAGCGTATCCGTAAAGTACCGCGTACTTCACCCGATCGTCAGACCAAAACCAAATGGACAACATAGCTATAAGTCATAAATGGAGTGGTTTTTTTACGGATGTACGTAATAAACGTGGAGCTAACATAGTGAGTGACCACCATCTTCTTGTTGCAGTAGTACGACTTAAAGTTGCTGCAGTGACTCCCATCAATAGATGCAACGGCGTTTCGATGTAGAAAAACTGAAAGACGAAAGAATGTCCGCCAGGTTTGTTGAAGCACTAACCTCGACTAACGTCTCAACCCAACTAGACATAAACAAGTGGTTTTAAAGTCAGAGGAAGAGCAGATTCGCTTTGAAGTGAACAAGCGCAAGTGTTGGATCTCAAGACAACAAAAAAACAAACCAAATTGTGCTCAGACTAGATCCTCCAAAACAGTACTTTAGCAACATTACAATGACATAAACTAACAAATCAAAAAAAGCGCTAGAAATGACAAAAGAACCTAGCCAGTAAAGCGCAGGGTGTTGCGGAGACCTCTATCGCACTATACGTAGTTTAACAAACACGTCGCTTAAAAACACCAAACCAAAACAGGGTTACGTGTTATCTCCTCTATTATTCAAATTGGTCTTAGATTTGATAATGCGGCAAGCATCCACGGCAAACAGAGGCATATCCTGGGATCTGCGCGGCAGCCTTGAGGATCTAGACTATGCGGACGATATTTGTCTGCTGTCACACAAACACTCGCATATAAAGTCAAAGATAGAGGCGGTAAGCGACTTTGCAGAGCAAGAATGCCTAAAAATTAATATTGTATAAAACAGAGATGATGTGTATCAAAAACAACACCGAACCATAAATCTTTCAGATCCGCGGCACTAAAATCGAAAAAGTGGACGAATTTTGTTAACTCGGCAACATCATCACTAACAGTAATGGATCAGCAGCCGACATACACAACCGAATATATATCCATGCGCGTGAAGAATTTTCGAGTCCAATGTGAAGTCAGTACTTTTGTATGGTTGCGAGACGTGTAACGAGACAATGTATGATATATAAGCATTGCAAGTATTCATTACCCACTGGATCCTGAAACCTCACGAAGATATCACAAGAGCATCTAGACTGGAACCCACAAGGTAGTCGCAGAAGCGGCAGGCCGTTCAACTCGAGTTGAAATCGAAGCTTTACAAGCAGGGCGTACTTTACGGAAAATAAAATTCCTAGCTTTAAATAAATCAAATTATAACATGTTTATTTAGGCCCTATGATTCATATAGGAACTTTGGGAAGATATATCAGGTGTACAAACCGGTATGAAACCGGTAATGGCATCTCTGTGTGGCTAGGTAAAACTATACGATCCGTTAAACCAAATCATTGGCGCCATTTCTTCGCATTTAGTTCTGTCAACAATATTCAGTTCATAAACAACAATATATATATTTTTTCGCTCATACAAATGGAGAATTTTGTGCCTAAAAACTACGATATGCGCAAATCATTGATTTTCTGTTTCCAATTGTATTTGGAATCTCATCGAATGCTTGTGAAAGATTACGGCCAGCACGCTCTAGGCAAAACAGTGCAAAAAGTTTAAAAGTGACGATTTTGATGCGTGAAACGAAGAACTTGTTAACCACCGAAAAAGTTTGAAGATGCCGAATTGCAAGCTGTACTCGATGAGGATGATGGTCAAACGCAAGAACAACTTGCAGAACAATTAAATGTGATCCAACAATGCATTTCTCAGCCATGGGATTGATTTTGAAGGTGGGAAGATGAATTAACTGAAAGACAGCAAGAAAATCGAAAAACCACCTGTGAAATGTTGCTCGCCATGTACAAAAGAAAGTCATATCTTCATCGAATTGTTACTGGCAATGAAAAATTGATCTATTTCGAGAATCCCAAACTTAAACATTCATAAGTATGTTAACCCGGTACACCAGCCAAATCGACAGCAAAGCCAAATCGCTTCGGAAAGAAGACAATGCTCTGTGTTTTCTGGGATCAGCGAGGTGTTATCTGGTCGCTGCCAACAACAATTAGCCGATTTGAACCGTGCTTTGCGCCAAAAACGTCTAGAATATCAAGCTCGGCAACACAAAGCGATTTTTCTTGATAACAATGCACCATCACATTGAACAAAACAGACTCGGGAATTGGTAGATTCGTACAGCTGGGAAGCCCTCCCCCATGCGGCTTATTCACCAGACTTGGCTCCATCTGACTACCACTTATTTTCATCAATGGGGCACGTGCTTGCTGAGCAGCACTTCGATTCGTACGAAAATGTGAAAAATGGCTCGATGACTGGTTTGACTCAAAAAACGAACAGTTTTTTGGCGAGGCATTCACAAATTGCCAGAGAGATGGGAAAAATGTGTATCTAACAATGGCCATTAAGTACTTTTAAAATTAATTGTAAAACCAATTTCCTTAAATAAATGTGTATTTTCATAAAAAAATTATCGTAAAATAATGGAAGATAAATGTATGGAATATTATTCATTAGATAATGCTAAGAGATGCCTATACTTATGCCTCCCCTCTTTTATTTATTATTCACTCCTGCTTACGCAATGATTTTCTCTAAGGACTGTTCCAATTGAAATTGGTCCAGTTAAAACTGAACCAATTTCAAATGTTCTATCCTTGCGCTTCTCTGTCTCAAGTCGATACACAGCCTGCTCCTAGCGCCCCTAGAATAGCGATTTGACACCCGTCACTGATCTAAATAATGTGTGCGGTGGACTTCTCAGTGGCCTTGAATGAATGGTTGTGCGTCCGGCTTGGAGCCTAACACGTTAAAAATATCTCCCAATAAATCGTCGGAATAAGCCTCGGATAATGAACTTCCTACAAGGAAGGTGCCTCTATCCAGCTGGTAGATGCCCTGGAAAGATATCGAGCTGACATCACCGATATATATAGCGGAACATGACAGTTAGTAGCACTACATTTCAATATTTCGATATTTAGGCCACTACTTGGTTGCAACCAAGGTCTGCACACGTGTAGGGATAGGAACTAAGAGAAAGCTGGATGTCGAAAAACTGCAAATCACAACAGTCTTTGCAAATCAACTCGCACTACACCTATCACAAAACACCCCTTAACTTCATGATATACGCTCAGTGGACGCACATTTCCCAGTTGTTTAAGACTGGAGTCAGAGAGTGATTGGAACCTCAGCTTACGCTGCCGAATCCATAAGAAAGGTGATTCCACGATCTGCGCCAACTACAGTGGGATAAGCCTTCTTAATATTGCATATAAGGTTCTATCGAGCGTACTGTGCGAAAGACTGAAGCACATCGTCTACAAACTGATTGGACCTTATCAGTGTGGCTTCAGCAAGATCAGAAATTACTTGTACACCGCAATGTCTGATTTTGGTATCCCTGCGAAGCTCATTCGTCTTTGCATAATGACACTGACCGACACCACCAGCGCAGTGAAAATTGGGAAAGACCTGCCATCTGATACTAAAAGAGGTTTCAGACAAGGTGACAAGGTTATCGTGCGACTTCTTTTACCTTATTCTGGAGAAAATAATTCGAGCTGCGAACATCGACATGCTGCTAGCATACGCTGATGATATTAACATCATTTCGTATTTCGTTTACGTAGGATCGCTGTAGCGTAGCGGTAGTAAGTTGGACTGTTACGCAGAGTACTGTTGGCACAGGCAAAATAACACAAATAAATAATATATTAAATACAAAATAAAAAAAAATATTAAAAAAAATTTTAAAATAAATAACAAAAAACAAAAAAAAAACAACAAAATTTCTACACGGCACCACCTCTTGGCAGGCAATGGCAAACCTACCAGAGTAAAAATTGCATACGAAAAGCTTTTCACTTCGCCGTTCGGATTCGGCATAAAACTGTAGGTCCCTTCCATTCATATGCACGCACAACATGAGTGGATGCGAAAAGCTTGGCCTTTGGCGCTTCATGCGATCATAGTCGACACTGATAAACTGAAGTTCATTGTGGTAAAGACATAACACTTGCCACAATGGCTGTCTATCTCTTTATCGGTGTCCTGTGTGATTGCACTCCCTCGCTCTCCTTCCTTCTTCCTCCCACCTATCAATCTTCCTTCCATTCAACACAACGCTTTGCATTCACAGGAATACACCCTTTGTGTTGAATGTATAAATAAAAAAAATAAAAAGTTAAATGTCAAAATGAAAAAGTGCAGCTGCATACGTGTTTTTGTTCCTAATTTGTTTTGTAACATATTAACTCATTTTTTTCATTAAAATTCTTTATTTTTACTTCTATTGCCAAATATATATATATACATATACATATATATATATATATATACATATAGCTATTGTTGTACTTGATGATAATTTTAAATAAAGTTAAATAAGTATTTATGACCAAATCTTTTGACATTAACATTTTTCCAATTGTGATGACAAGGCATTTTAATATATGACAATACTGAATAATTAAATAATTTCAAGTGGCAAAATCAGTGCAATTTATTACATTTAATTAAAAAATTAAAGAATATAATGGAGATAAAATTTGACATATAGGTTATTTTTAAACTTATTGGAATCTATCGGTCCACGAGATGTTATTATAAAAAATAAGTTACGTGCGCCCTTTACACTGGTCACATTCACATTTTAATTTTCTCTTATGGCATCGAAAACCTTTGTAATTTTATAATTAACTTTATTAAAAAAAATTTTACTACAAAAATCTAGAATATGGCAACAATGAATAATTTGTAACAGGCAGACAAAAAACACACAACGGATTGATAACCTTTTTACTTTGATGCTTTTAAATTAATATGCAGGCACTCAAGTCACTTTCAGCTCTTTTCTAAACTTTCAGTCAACGCAAGGTTATGGTTTTAACTTTTGTCGAAAAAACCAGAAGCACTCTGTGTTTCATTTCCATTTTAATTCGTACCAAATTTTTCGGTTCTGATTTTATTCGATTTTATCGCTTTGTCAATATTTAGAACACAGTCAAAAACAAGGATGTTTTCGCTACGGGCTGCTGGTAAATCTGAGAAAAATATTTTACCATTTTTGTGTACTATAAGTGAGTAAATTAAAGTAAAAAATAATTTATTATAGAAAGTTTGAAATTCGTTTAAGTTTTGTTAGCAAGCAATAATGTAAAAGCGCTGCCAAATAGACATAACCTCCAAAAGTGAATGAATGTAGTAAAAAAGATTACATAATATTTAAAGAGCAAAGCTGTATTGTATTTGAACTCTTCTTCTTTTTAAATTTAAAAGTTTAAATAACGGGAATGTAAAAATCTTAGCAAAAACGTATTGCTTATTGTGCAGAAAATAATCATATTATCTTTTTCACATATTAGTGTTAGAACACGAAACAAACGTGGAAACCTAAACATCAAAATGGCCTCGATGTACTACTGAATATGTTGTGTAACATATAATAAATATCATATTTTGAACTTCAACATTTTTGTCCTAGCCTAGTAAAAGTCTACTGCCAGAAAATAAGAGCAAATCTTTCTTTTATGATGTAGAGACCATTCCTTCTTCCTACAGTTCTATGCCGAATCCGAAGGGCTAAGGATAAATCTCTTCTTAGCCAATTTTTGCACTTAAGTTTACTACAATATACCCCGTCATGGCACCACCCGCTCAAATTTTTTGTATTCAACATTTTTAATTTTGGGACTAAAAATTTCTGTGGCGTTTTTAGGTATTGGTTTTGCCACCTGTGTAACGATTATCTTTTATTTTTAAAATTATAAGTCCACCTTTAACTTTTATTTTCCTACAATAAATAAAATTAATTTTAAAGTTTTACTTTTTAATATAAAAAACTGACAACATAAAAAAAAGAGTTATTTTCAAGCTCTTTGTAACATGACATTGTTTTGAAAATATCTAGATCTTTTAAGGTTTTTTTTTCTCCGGAGCCTTCTCTGTAAAAATGTCGAGTTTTAACTGAAGTCTAAAGCTGGGTTTCTAGTGGTAAAATCAAGGATAGAAGCTTTATTTAAGTAAGTTAGCTATGTTCTCACTTTGACCCCCTCTCTTTTAGCTCACCCGTAACTTTTATTTTTATACAATAATTAAAAGTTAAAAGTAATTTTAAGCTTTTCCTTTTTAATATAAAAGTTAACAGTCCGACTTAACATAAAAAAAATAAGAGTTATTTTCAAGCTCTGTTTGTAACACCCATAATAACAATGTTTTGAAAAGAGGGGTACCCTTGTCAAATAAAACATATATATCTTTTTTTTATTAAAACTTATGTTAAGGTTGTGGTCGCTGTGGCGTAGTGGACTGCTACGCAGAGTGTCCAGAGTTCGAATCTCGGCAAAATCAAAAATTAGAAAAAAAAAATTATTTTTCTACACGGCACCACCTCTGGACAGGCAATGGCAAACCTATAAGAGTAAAAATTGTTATGAAAAGCTTTTGTTAATGGCTGTTGTGCCATTAAAAGTAAAAAAAGTATGTTAAGGTTTATTTTTTCCCCGCAGCCTTCTGTATAGAAATGTCAAGTTCTAATTGAAGTCTAAAACTGGGTTTCTAGTGGAAGAAACAAGAATAGAAGCCTTATTTACGTTAGCTTTGTTTTACTTTGATCCCTCTCTTTTATCTCACCCAAAATTGTACAGTGCCCCTAGTTGGTTGTACCCTTCCAATTCTAGTTTGATTGAACTTTTTACCCAACGTCTTCCACCAGACGAAAGACCCATAGGTGATAAAAGGTTTAATGATTGTGATAAACGTTGCGTACGGTGACAATCCCTATCTTTTCCCCTTCCCCTAAAAACCCTTTGAAAGGTATATTAACCCGCCAACCCCTTCTTCCTCTTCTCCTCAACATTCCTTCTGCAATTTAGCTTGGAGTCCAGAATGTTACTCAAGTATTTTGCATCAGAGGAGAGATTCGGTTCCTGCCACTCCATCTAGTTATGGTAAGGAGAACTCAGTAATATTAGTTTTGCTTGTGAACAGGACCAGCTCGGTCTTAGCAGGGTCAATTCCTAAGTCGTTCCGCCTAGTACATTCGTAAATTTTGCTAAGTACTGATTCCATAAGCTCGCTAATCGTTGACAGAAATTGCCGAAGCTTAGTATTGCATCATCATCAGCGTAGGCGACAACCTTTGCTATTTTTGCTTTGAAAAACTTAAAATATCACTGACCATTAAGAGCCATAGAAGAGGTGACAACACCCACTTTAGCGGCGTACCCCTTGCGGTCCTTTTACTCACAGAGCACGTACTCAAACCGGTGTTCATTACTACTTTTCAACATTGAGCTACTCAATGCCACTTCAAACTCCTTCACCCCATAATCTGTTAGCGAATTGCAAATGGCTTCACTGTTAACGATATTGAAGGCTATTTCGATAGTGCACGCTTTATGTTCCATAGACGTCTCAATGTTACCAACCATCTCGTGGAGAGCGCACTGATCTTTACAGTATATGTGCTGCACGATATCCATTGTCTGAAATCTGGTAACCTCTGATGTTCATGTCTATAAGCCTTTCAAGTGTTTTCAAAATAATCGAAGGGAGGCTTGAAATCTTTAGAAGTGGAGTGATTTAGTTTTCCTGCTATTGGAAACTACCTGAATTCTCTTCACGATGTCTCCCATAATAAGATGTCTACTAGATGAGGATACACGCTATTAAGGGAATGTTGTAGCAAAGCCGGCATGACCCGTCCCAAACCTCTGTTTTTAACGGATCGAAAGAACTTACTGAGTAGGAGAAGATAAAATGAATAGTAAACTAAAACTGATTGCGTAAAATTTTTTTTCATTTCTGAGTTCAGCTCATTTTATCAAGAAATTGAATGTTATCTCTTACGTATACACATTTTAAGCTTTTAATTGTTTAAAATATTTTTTATAAATATTAAAATATCTAAAAATCTTAAAATTTTTGTAGTTTGTGTTTATAGACGTAGTGTAAATTTTCAACCATTGATGGATGTTATCCAAAATTTGACCTTGTCGTATACTAACATTGTTATAACTGGAGATTTTAATAGTCTATTGACAGAAGATAATCTTTCAAGTAGCATACAAACACTGCATGTATCCGGCAAATCAAACTATTCGCACTCATTTGAGCCTGACAAACCGCAAATTACTAGATTTATTATTTGTCAATGACAAACAGAAAATTCTTTTGTATGATTTTTCTAACAATTGACTTTCAATTAATTGCGATGCCTAAAACTTTTTATTACAGAGACTGTAAATGCATTAATTATGACCAGCTCCATTTAGCTGTTGAAAATACTGAGTGGAATGGACTTTCTTTCATCAATACTGTGGATGAAAAAGTAACATTTTTAGAAAAAACTTCTCGAGCTTATTTGACAGTTTTGTCTCGAGCTTTAAACCAAAAAACGATTACGGGCGAAAGCCGTACTCGTCAAAACAGCAAAACGACTTTACTATGAAAGAAGTGGAAAGAAATAAAAAACTTAGGTATAGGTAGACAGCTAGCGGTTGGTACTGACACTAGTTGTTTAAATCTGCATGAATTGAATCAAGTATAGTATATCCAATCAAAGGGTTAATAACAGTTCGCATAATGTATCTGGGTGCCTACTACTTGAACGCACCCTGTTTAACTTTTTTTGTGTTGATCAGGTTGATGTACACAAAGTTTTTTGGACATAAAATCGAATGCTGTGGGTTTCGATAATGTTCACTCAACATTTCTAAAGGCTATCTTACCAATTTTGTTGCCTTTTATGACAAACCTATTTAACTTTACACTTACCACATCAACGTATCCTTCAAGTTGGAGAAAAAACTAAAATCATTCCGATATCAAAACCAAACGGGGAATTTCGTTTGATTACTATTTTGTCTTAGATCTCAAAAGCATTCGAATGCATTTTACATAGACAAATTTATAAATTTTTTACTCAAGGTCAGCTTTTTAGTTATTTTTGATTTTTCCAAGGCATTTTATACCATTGAACATAATATTTTACAAGATACTTAAACTGTTCAAGTGCTTTTGATTCTACTGCGGTAAATCTCGTATCGTCTTATTTAACTAAGAATTCAAGATGTATATGTTGGTAATACCTGTTCAACTTTTTTGCCTATTAAGGAGGTTCCTCAAGGGTCGATTCTGGGATCTCTTCTATTCTCTATTTATATCAATGATCTACCAACCCTGATTACTAAAGCAAATGTTCAAGTTTATGCAGACGATGTCCAGATTTATGCGAGCTGTAAACAAGAATCAAGTGATATCTTATAAGGTTACTGTCAACAAAATTTTCAAAACTAGCAATCAGTGGTGCAGAATTAGATTACTATAAAAAATCTGGGTATAACATTTAATCGCACATTAACGTGGAATAATCACATAAGCTTTGTTGTAGGAAAAGTCATGCTACGTCTGTTATTTTGCAAATTGCGATACTGTTAGCATGAACAAACTAAATGTTGTATTTAACAATACCATATTGCCAAGTATGTATTTGGACTTAGAAAATATGACCATGTTTGCAAAACAAATTATGAACATGATCTATAAATCACTTTTAACTTTCAAAAGTTCTTTACACAACAGTAAATATTTTATTATGCATACCAATTCAATAATATTTATATGATGAATTTTTACACAATACATGTACTGTACTATACTTTTACATGTAAGCAATTTTTGTTTCTATTTGATTAAAGTCCTTCCATTGCAGTGGTACATTAGCTATAAGATATTTTATCTTTTTGTACTACGCTATTAAAATAATAAAAAATTAAAACAAAAAAAAAAATAATAAATTAATAAAAATGTTTTTCAGCTTGTAATTTTTTATTGTAAGTACATATAAAATAAATTTTTGATTGGAAATTTAACTTATCCCAGATAAGATTAGAATTATTTATTTTATATAATTATTATTTTTTTAGTTTATCTATTTTAATTGAGTTCATTTATATTCTTAATTTTCAGGTCGCGGCTATGCAGCTAAAACAGCAGCTAAGTTAGCTGGCGTAGCTAGTGGCAAGGTATATGTAATTTTGTTAACAAAACATTTTATTTTAAAAAACACATATATATGCCCTTAATTACATTATTAGATCGTAGCTGTTATTGGAGCCGTTGTTGACGTCCAATTCGATGATGATTTGCCACCAATTTTAAATGCGTTGGAAGTTGACAAGCGACAACCACGTTTAGTATTGGAAGTTGCTCAACATTTGGGGGAAAACACTGTACGTACCATTGCTATGGACGGTACAGAGGGATTGGTTCGTGGACAGACGGTTCTTGATACTGGATACCCAATTCGTATTCCTGTTGGTGCTGAAACATTGGGTCGCATTATTAATGTTATTGGTAAGTCCAAAAACATTATTCCCAATTAATATTAATAAAACAGCGTAGCACTAAATCTGCGTCTAGAGATAAATAAGCAGACTTTTGTAAAAATGGGATCGATGATCACTAATCTGGCTAGATTAAATAAAGTTGCTAATATATTTGGATGAACCGGTTTCAAAAAATACATCAACTCTTTAATAAACCTTTACAATGATGTATAAATGTAACGTATAACCTAGAACAAATTTTGGAATTATAGTCAAAAACATGAAGCACTTCGAAATTTTTGTAAACATTTCTTATTTTTAACAGTACGTTGGTATAAATTTTTTTCAATTTTTAATAATAGCATGTTTAAATATGTGTCCAAACAGAATCATCAAAGTTTTTGTTCAAAATCGTACAGCAAAGACTTCAAGGGTTTTCCAAGAGGAAACTCAGTGACTTGATTCCCAAATTAAATTTTATGAAAATATCTATTGTACTTCTTGCGTTTTGACTTGGACGTAAATAAAGTTTGCATTCTTAGCTATTCGTAGATATTTTGTTGGCGTATCACGGGGTGTACTTTATTTATTTATTTTTAACTAAAATTCTCAAATCTAATCTAAATAATTTAATACAGCTATGATACAAGTGACATATAACATGTTTGCCCAAATTAAAAAAAAGTTATCAAGAAAGATGAGACATATAATGGCAGATTACTGTTGGACCTTAGTAAACTATCATATAGGAAGCTCTTTTCTAATTATTATTTGATTACATAACGTACCAGTCTCAATATCCCAGAATAACTGGGAAAAAGGGTGATTTTTTAAAAGGAAATTTTACAAAAGTGAATGAAATTTTTATTTGTATCCATAAATCAATTCCTGCCATTTACTTTTTAAAGATAATTTCACTTAAATGTGAACGCTCCGAGTGGTCCATTCTGAAGGTCCAATTTTGGCACACTTTTTCACACATTTCGGCGGGAATCTCACCAATGACGCGTTCAATGTTGGTTTTCAAAGCAGCAATCGTGTTTGGCTTGTCCCTATAGACAATAGACTTAACACAGCCCCACAAAAAATAGTCTAACGGGCTTAAATAAAACGATGGGCAATTGACGAAACGTGAGATTAACTGCTCACCAAATTCGCCTCTCAATAGATGCATGTTTTCGCGTGCAGTGTGGCATGTGGCATCGTCCTGTTGGAACCATATGTCAGCCGAGTCCAATTCTAGCATTTTCGGCCAAAAAAAGTGTTATAATCGAACGGTAACTTTCTCCATTGACCTTAACGTTGCGACCTTCATCGTCTTTGAAGAAGTACGGCCCATTGATGCCGCCTGCCCATAAACCGCACCAAACAGTGCATTTTGCGGGATGCATTTGTAGCTGCTGAATTACCTCTGGCTGGTCGTTAATCCAAATACGGCAATTCTGCTTATTCATGTAGTATTGAGCCAAAAATGAGTCTCGTCGCTGAAGACAATTTTGCTTGCGACACACATTTTTCACAGAGCACGAATTTTGATAATAAATTTCAATAATTTGTACACGTTCAGGCGTAAGTTTATTCATGATGAAACTGAGCATTTTTTACTTTGACACATGTCAAGAATCACGCGTGAACTGTCAGAAATATAAACGTCAGAAACCAAGTAGCAAAAATATCACCCTTTAAATATACTACTCTTTTGAAACACATGAAGTAATTTTATGTTATTTGATTTGAAACGAATAAACAATTATCTCTGCTCTCGGGTTAAAATCAGTATACATTAAGCATGCAGTTTCTGTTGCTGCTGGTTTTGCAAAACGAAATTAAAAATTTAAATTTTTAACCGATGCATACCCTAAATACAAAAAAGTGGGCAAAAGTCCAAAAATTAAAGATTTTTTTCAGTAATTTGTACTAGTAGAATCGATAATGTAGAGTTAGCCTGTTTTCACTTCTTAAAACATTAGTATAGTCTGTGGTAATTTGTAATCGAACATAACCCACAGTTGTTTCGTATCAAACGCTTCGAAATTAAAAAAGGCTTTTGCGTGATACTTGATTATATACAAATAATTTCATAAACTACTACTATCTATGACTCAAAAAAATATGTGTGGTATTTACAACATTCAATTTGAATTAAATTTTCTCAGTATTCTTTGCGTAAATCAGCATATGTATATGTGCAAGTGTACCTAGTCGGAAATAAAGCACGCCAAAAGGCCTGTTAAAGTCCTTTGTACAAAGCAAAAACGTCTTTGCTTCAGCATTACTCACAACGTTCTTGCACTGTCTCAATGCATGATTGGTGAATATACTGCTTTGCTTTATTGCGGAGGCTACATGGAAGAAGAATATTATTTTGTTAATATGAAATATGTAGATAAACAAAAACAATGGTAATATATTAGAAAATCCATTACTTTAATTCAAATAAAAATGGTTTTACATACAAAGGATATTTAAAATAAAACAACTGAAAGACAACCCGTGCTTATTACTTGAACGCACAAAAGACAATATAAAAACAGATAACTTTAACCGCGATGTTAAACTTCGGATGTTAGTATTATAATTCTCTCGTGTTTTTGCAGTGAAACAAACTGTTCCAGAATAAGCTATAATGGAGTGAACAATTTTCATTCTGGTATTGGAATTAATGGTTATTTCGAGTGGTCGCTGTGGCGTAGTTGGTAGTGTGCTGGCCTGTTGCGAGTGTCCGGGGTTCAAAATAAAAATGTGGAAAACAAAATTTTTCAGGCAAAATAAAAATGTGGAAAACAAAATTTTTCTACACGGCTTCCACCTATTGGCAGGCAAACCTGCAAGTGTAAAAATTGAATATGAAAACCTTTTCTTTACCGTTCGGATTCGGTCCGTTCTATTCAATTACAAATATAACACACACAACATGAGTGTTTGCGAAAAGCTCACTCGGCCTAGGCCCTCCTTGGGGTGTTGTATCATTAAAAGAAATAAAAGAATTGGGCTCTGGAAGGCTTTATAATTAGAGAGAACTAATTAGTGACCTCGGTGGTTACGTTAATAAACAAAATCATCGCATCTGGGGCTCAGAAAATCCATTCGCGATTGTTGAAAAGCCAATGCACCCTCCACGAATAACTGTTTAGTGTGGTTTTTGGAAAAATTGGATTTATCGCATGTGCTGCTGTAAGTAAACGGAAGGATTGTATTAAAACAAAAAAGTAACTCGTTTCTTATTTACACCAAAATCAAATTATTTTTGCAGGAGTAGTTCGAGTAGTAGTGGTGGTTGTTGTTTGCAAAGGACTCACTTTGACTTCGTTTTGTGTGAGTGATTACAAGTCTCAAAAAAGCGAATAGTACACGAAAAGTTAGCAATTTTTATTGCCGAATGTGGATTCAACGCGCGAAATTATATGCATACAATGTAG
Organism: Palloptera scutellata; assembly: GCA_958295655.1. Classification (NCBI taxonomy): domain Eukaryota; kingdom Metazoa; phylum Arthropoda; class Insecta; order Diptera; family Pallopteridae; genus Palloptera; species Palloptera scutellata. Next base: position 15,712,385 of record OY282453.1, read on the forward strand.
TGATTAATGAAATGAAAAATTTGTTTCTTACCACATGGAAGATTAGAGCAATAATTTGGTTATTAAAAAAATCTATTTTTTTTATTTATTTAGGTGATGTAAGAACAAAAACTAAAAATATTTTCGTAAGGCATCGTTGCCGTCATTTTGATTTATTTTGTAGTTAGCGACTTTAAAAACCACCTTACCTACTCAGATTTTCAGGTAGTTTGTAAAACAAAAATACTCCATATATTTTTTATTTTTATTTGTTTTTTTTTTTTTAAATTTGATTTTATCCAAAAACGATCCTACTCAACGTTTAATGCTAATAAACGTTAAATGCTGATAACTGTTCATTTTGAAGCGCCCAATTTTTATTATTTCTTATTTGATCTAAATTCATAACCAGCTACCATAAAACACCCGTACTCAGATATTTCGTATTTTTTGGCCTGCTTTTTTGGATTGTGCACCACTATGCAATGGTAATGAGTAATAGCAGTTTGGGCACAGATATGCTATCATCAAAAAATAATAAAATATTCATAATGGAAATAGTTTTTAATATTAATCTTTTAATTTTTAATCATAAGTTTTATACATAACTGAAAAATTATTTTTGCAATTTTTAGTACTGTTTCTGTCTTATATGTACACACATATTTCATATGTACATATGCGCCATCTTTTGTGTTGGTTTCGTTAATATTAAATAACTTATAAAAAACAACCGATTTCCATATATGAGGCATATTTAATTTGGTCTTTTACAATTTATTTGAACTAGTTTTTGAATACAATATCACTGTTACGCAGAGTGGCCGGGGTTCGAATCTCGACACAGGCAAAATTAAAAAGTAAAAATAGAAAGAAACAATTTTCTACACGGCACCGTCTCTTGGCAGGCAATGGCAAACCTACAAGAGAAAAATTGCCTAAGAAAAAGTTGTTCACTTCGTCGTTCGGATTCGGCATAAAACTGTAGGTCCCTTCCATTCATGTACAAATATAACACGTACAACATGAGTGGATTGGAAAAGCTCTGGCGCTACATGCGGTCATATTCGATAATGATAAAAATAAAAATTCATTGTGGTAAAGGCATAACACTTGCAACAGTGACTGTCTATCTCTTTATCGGTGTCCTGTGATTGCATTCCCTCTCTCATTATCCCTCCTTCCTCCCACCTATCAATCTTCCTTCCAATCAACACAATGCTATGCATTTATAGGAGTACACACAAGGTTGAATGTATCAATAAAAATAAATTTAAAAAAAAAACGTGGCTGCCGTTATTAACCAACGCAAAATGTGCCAGGGAATTTTCGTTGTAGAAACTGCATTGTTTGAATTGCAGTGTGGCATGGCGCACCGTCTTGTTGAAACCTTTAACCGTCCAGACTTTTTTCACACATTTGTGGGCAGGCATAAGAGCCAACATCGACCGATATCGATTGGATTTCCCGTTCCTCGCGGCAATATTGTTAACGGAGCCACAGAGTGTGAAATGGGCCTCGTCGGTCATAAAAATTTCCTTCCAAAAATCAAATTCAGTATCAACCATTCGAGCGACTGTTTGGCCGTATTCCAAGCGAAAACGGTCTGTCGGCAATGTTCTTTGACTCAATTGCACTTTATACGGAAACAAATGCAAATCATCTTTCAAAATGCAACACATGGGTTCTCGGCAACACTCAGTCTTACCGCTTCAACCAGTTAATTGGAACGTCCCGTGCTTAACAAAACTCGATACCAAAAGACGAATAGTATTGTCAGACGGTGCTTGTTGGCTACGATATGCAAGTTGAGTTAACACAATTGAATGACTATTTTCAATGTATGTGTTTAAGCCACCCTTTCTTTCTTATTCATTCTATCATTATTTCCTTTTCTTCTGTATTCTGTTTGTTCTCCTCTAGAACAAATTCTCACCGGTCGTTTGGGCTCTTCAATATATTTATTGTAATTCTAAAAATTCAAATTTTTCATATTAATAAATTAATGTTGTTAAATTTAAATACAAATTCCTTGTTTTGATATCTATATAATTCACTTCTGAATTAAACATGGTCCTTCGACTCATAAAGTGATCCAACGCTATAACGCACCACAAAAAAGTGCAACAACAACAATAATAACAAAAAATCAACCACCACAAAATCACACACAACAGCACAGTAAGTAGACCCAAAGGAAAAAATTACCTCCCTTTTTTCCATATAAGTAAGTACAAGTTATTTTTTCCCCATAAATTTTACTTGTAACTTACTATACATAATATTTTAACTTTTCACATATTTAAAATATTGTGTATAAATTTTATATATTATTTCATATAATATTGGGTCGATCGTACAAATATGCTTTGTATGTACATACATTAGTGGTCGCTAGTGGTAGCGCAGCGGTAGTGCGTTGGACTGTTACACAGAGCGTCAGGGGTTCGAATCTCGGCACAGGCAAAATAAAAAAAATAAAAGATTAAAAACTATATATTAAAAAAAAAAAAAAAAGAAAACAACAACATCAAAATTTATACACGGCACCACAATGCACGGCAGGCAATGGCAAAAATACAAGAGTAAAAATTGCCTATGAAAAGCTTTTCACTTCGCCGTTCGGATTCGGCATAAAACTGTAGGTCCCTTTCATTCATGTACAAATATAACACGCACAACATGAGTGGATGCGAAAAGCTTGGCCTTTGGCGCTACATGAGGTCATAGTCGACACTGATAAAAATGAAGTTCGTTGTGGTAAAGGCATAACACTTGCCACAATGGCTGTCTATGTCTTTGTCGGTGTCCTGCGTGATTGCATTCCCTCTCTCATTCTTCCTCCCACCTATCAATCTTCCTTCCATTCAACACAATGCTCTGCATTTTAGTGGTACACCCGTGTGTCAATAAAAAAAAAAAAAAAAAGAAAAAAAAAGTAAATAAGTTTTGGGTACAACAACAAATACACACTTATTGCTGTACAGAAAGTTCCTTGCTATTTGCTTTTGTGCTATGTTGGTTTACCTCTAAACGATCAGTCAGTAAAAAATATTACACTGTGTGCCATATATTTAGTTACACTCTAACTATATTATATAAAACTTTCCACCATAGACAACAGCGAAATCCTTCAGTGGAGGCAGTCCTCGCAGAGTAACCAAGTTCAACTTCCCGAAATTTGTTACTTGTAGAAGCTTACTGTGCTTGCCTTTTGGTCTCACTCAAGAGAAGGACAATTCCGACAACTCTGCATAGGAAAAGCTTGTTGTGCTTGCCTCTTGTTCTCACACTCAGGAGAAGGACAACTCCGATCCTCGTCTCCTAGTGGCAAAGGGTTGGCGGCCCTCCTGCAAGCAATAAGCCTTTCGCGATTATAACTCCTTCGAAAAAGCTTATCGTGCTTGCCTTTGTGTCTCTTGGCGATAAAAGGTTAAGTACAAGTCAACATTCTTCTTAGCAGTTTCACACTTCAAGCTCTATCCCTCGTACCGAAATTCAAGTTATAAAGACACGATTTTGTGGCCCTCTGTTCCGCCCTCCCTGGAACAAATTATCGAAATTATCTACGAGACATCCTTACTCGATGCTAAACCTATCGAAAATAAAAGCACTCTTCTCGTGTTAAATTTTTTTCTAGACAAGGAGAATATTCTAAGAGTGATTGGTCGTCTCGCTCACGCCGCTCTTAGCTACAACGAACGACATCCTATCATCATTCCCGAGAATTCTCGCTATTGTAGTTTATATTTGGAATTTCTCCATAATATGCTCCTCCATGCCGAAGTCAGTTTCGTGCTTCGCATGGTGAGGCAGGAATATTCCATTCCTCGCCTAAAATTAAATGTAAATGTGCATTTGAATGCATTGAATGCTTTGTACTATCTACAAGCAGACAATCGGACCCAAACTATGGGTGCTCTCACGCGCGCTGTAATTTACCATTGATTGTTTCCCTACTAATCTGTACATCTTTCCAGTACTCAACAGTTCCAGCAACATAGCTCAATACAACAAAATCCAAAGTGGTGATAGCTGCTCCCGAACAGGAGAGTAATGTTCGACCAGGCAGTGTTATCGTTCCGGAACAGCCTGCTAATTCCACCATCCGTACCATCCACCGCAGTCTCGAGACGTCCCACTTCCGAAGTCAGAGGGTCAAAGGGTTGTTTGATGACGTTATAAGGACCCTGCAGCAGCTCGAGGAGGCAATAGATTTTGCACTTGTGCAAGGGGGCCGGAATGTTTAAGCAACCCTAATGCACCTTATGTTGTTAAATATTAAGTACATATTCGAGTGTTTAGTTTTGAATATTTTCCTTTAAATAATTCATTCCCGAATTAAAAAGTATGGTATAGCGCCATTATTTCGGCGCGTTGTTTCAGTGTAAAGCGATTCATTACAATTGTGCTGAATTGACGTTTCAAAAACATGTTTACTTAAGTCAATCGGTTGATAAAATTTAAAATATTCAATGTTTAAATACCAACATAAAAGATGGCACACCCAGTGTAAGCGTAGTCTTTAAAAGTCTTTTTTAGTTAATATATAAAATTTTTTTCCTTTGTGTAAGAGTGGAATCAATTGAATGTATTTATATTTGACATTAATTTCAGGTGAACCAATTGATGAGCGAGGTCCAATCCCAACCAACAAGACCGCAGCTATCCATGCCGAAGCTCCAGAATTCGTAGAAATGTCTGTCGAGCAGGAAATTCTTGTGACAGGCATTAAGGTTGTTGATCTATTGGCCCCATATGTCAAGGGTGGCAAAATCGGACTCTTTGGCGGTGCTGGTGTCGGCAAAACTGTACTTATTATGGAGCTAATCAACAATGTAGCTAAAGCTCATGGTGGCTACTCTGTATTCGCTGGTGTTGGTGAACGTACACGTGAAGGAAACGATTTGTACAATGAAATGATTGAATCTGGTGTCATTTCACTGAAAGACAAAACCTCGAAGGTTGCTCTTGTCTACGGTCAGATGAACGAACCTCCAGGTGCTCGTGCTCGTGTTGCTTTGACTGGTCTAACTGTTGCTGAATATTTCCGTGATGTAGAAGGTCAAGATGTGTTACTTTTCATCGACAATATTTTTCGCTTCACCCAAGCTGGTTCAGAGGTGTCTGCTTTGTTGGGTCGTATACCATCTGCTGTAGGTTACCAACCTACTTTGGCAACTGATATGGGTTCTATGCAGGAACGTATTACCACCACCAAGAAAGGTTCTATCACCTCAGTACAGGCCATTTATGTGCCTGCTGACGATTTGACCGATCCTGCTCCGGCTACAACCTTTGCTCACTTGGATGCCACTACTGTGCTATCTCGAGCCATCGCCGAATTGGGTATTTACCCAGCTGTTGATCCTTTAGATTCCACATCTCGTATTATGGACCCCAACATCATCGGCCAAGTGCATTATAATATTGCTCGTGGCGTACAAAAGATATTGCAGGATTATAAGTCCTTGCAAGATATCATTGCTATTTTGGGTATGGATGAATTGTCTGAAGATGACAAACTGACAGTCGCTCGTGCACGTAAGATTCAACGTTTCTTATCACAGCCATTCCAGGTTGCTGAAGTCTTCACTGGTCATGCTGGTAAACTCGTGCCATTGGAGGAGACCATTAAAGGATTCACATCGATCTTGGCTGGTGAATACGACCATTTACCTGAAGTTGCCTTCTACATGGTTGGTCCAATCGAAGAAGTAGTGGAAAAAGCCGAGCGTTTAGCCAAAGAAGCTGCTTAAATTTATACCAAAATTGAGAATATTTAAAGATGAAAAGTATGAAAAAGTAATAAAAAGTATATTTCGTGATTGTTAGACTAAAAATGATTAGTAGAGATGCGAATAAACTAAGAGAAGAAAATTGTGCGTTTTTTGTTGGAGTTATAATCGGGAGGCGGTTACCTTTTTGCTTACGTCATATCAATTTGTTTTTCGTTTCCGTTATACTGACAAATGGTAAAGTAGCAAAACGAGGAATCTTAGTTTAGGCTGCTCTACACTGGAAACTAGCTGTGGGTAATGCAAAGAATTTTTGTGCGCTGATATAATGAAGCAAACGCAATCTTAAATATCAGCGCAATGAATTAACGTAATTGCGCCATTATACAATGATATTTTTCATGTATAATCTAAGAAGCTGGTTGCTTTTCAATTTTCTTTGCGTAAAATCGATAAAATAATGCTAAACATTTTGAATGTTTTTGTTGTGTCGTTTTTTTTGGTAAGTATTATTTTTCAGGAACATCCCAATAAGTTTATAATTTTTAGATTTTTGATGCTTGGTTATTGAGTTACTGTAATGTCAATAAATATATCAGGCTTCGCCGATGAGCTAAGACTACTGTTTTTGGGCTTGGATGTTTTGTGAACAGCCTTCGTTCCAGACCAAGAACTTGTGCTACTCGAAGCTTTATCGTTATCGTTACCGTTGTTTGTTTGTGTGCATAACACAAACGAAACTAAGCTCGGCAGTCATTGTTTAACCGTGGTAAGAGCAAAGGTACTCTGAGGCTGCCGGGTATCAGAGAGGGAAGCTGCGTTAGCGATGCACTTATTTTAATTGAACCATTCCTGACATGGGAGTGATCAATTACATTACGTAATTAATTAGATATATCTGGTGCTTTTTTTATAGGCGGAGAACTTAAAATTGAAATAAAACAGCTTTATATTAAAGATAATATTTTAACATTAATATCTGAATATGAATGCGGGTCGCGTGTAGCGGATGCCGTAATCTGGATGTCTAATTTTCGCACAAGTTGTATCTTCCTCTCGTAAACCATAATCTTGACGCAAGATCCATAAAGTTTATGGACACAAGCTTAATTGTTGAGCACGATGATAATCCACAAACCTCAAACACCATTACATCCAGAAAAAGTCACCGTTTGGAATATTGGTCCATATGCCTTCAAAAATTATGATGGTCAGAGCGTTACAGTCAACGGTGAGCAGTATACATGATTACTAACTTTTTCGTGCATCAATTGATAGGCGTGGTTTCAGCAGGACGGCGCCTGCCACACAGCGCGCGATAAAATTAATTTACAGGAGCTAAGTTTAGTGGTACCATCTGTAAGCGAGAACTCCAGAGGAAGTGTAATTGCTAAAAAGCCTAAAAATCTTACTGTTGTGTTTCCGAGGAAAACTGTATTTATTTCCAGATTTTCCCCGGATACATCCATTGAGAGCGTTCAATATTATAAAGATTCCAGAATTAAATCCACAATTTTTCAATAACAAAATTTAACTTTTCATATTAGAAAAATATCTTTTCATTCAAAATTTCGATTCCGGTTGAACAATGTAATAAAATCGTTAGTAATTATAAGTTTTTGGCCAAACGGTGTAATAGTAAGAGAAAGTTACAAACCGAAAGTTGGTTTAAATAATACTGTTAGTATTTCCCGTCTTCCTGATATCCCAAAAAACTAAATGATCCCCTAAAGTTCATACATATTTTGTACCAGAATGCTAGGGGATTAAACACAAAGTTGACTTCAATCTTCCTAAAAAGTTTTGAGTTTTTTAAATATCAGATATTCCGAAAAGACCGTTTGTATAGGACTGGTGGCGGTGTTCTTATTGCTGTTCAATCCATATTTGTGGCTGAAGAAATCTGTATTCAAGAAGTTAAAGAGTTCGAATCCTTATGTATTCGCTTACGATTAGGATTGCATTATCTTTACTTAACCTGTTCTTATATTCCTCCTAACTCTGAAATAAGCGTTTATATTCAGCATGCTTGCTTTGGGAAGTCTGTTTATAATAAGCTGAACATTATTGATTCCCTCATTGTTTTTGGAGTATTCAACTTACCTCATGTTAGTTATAATCTGACTGAAGACGGTATGGGACTGTTACCTTGAGCGACACGAGGAGTTTCTTTATTCACTATCTGAGATTAACTTACAACAAGTATAATAAAAATAATAAAATTCTAGACTTGGTATATACCGATGACTCATCCAAAATGTCAGTTTCTTCTTGCGAACGATTTGTGTCCCTTGAAGACGATTACTCTTGTAGTCATTTTTAAATTACGCAGTGAACTGAATCTTCCACAGTTATACATTAGCGAATCAAATTTCTATAATTTCAAACAGACTAATTTTACAAACTGAGACAAATGCTTACGGAAGCTGAGTGGCCAGCTATAACCTGGACAACTGTGTTTTAAACTTTAATAATTTTCTTTATAAATGCTTTGAATTGTGTGTTCCCAAGCAAAAGAATATTCCCAAGGCGAGTGGTCCGGTATGGTCTACTTGAGAACTACAGAGGTTAAAAAATTCGAAGACCCGAGCTTTTAAGGTTTATAAGAGGTCTGGGAACTCAAAAGACTATGATAAATATTCTTATCTTAGAAAAAAATATCACGTTCTTAACCGTAAATGTTATAATGTATATATAAATAAATTTAAATTAGAAATTCATAGCAAGCCTGAGGCTTGAACATTAAACGAAAAAATACTGAGTTTTCATCGTCTATTAAATGGAAAGATTGTGTGTCAAACGATAATACTTACAACAGTCTCAAATTTTTTTGCTGAATTTTTTATTTCCACTTATTCCGCTGACTCATATGATACTTAGTACTATGGTTTATCCTTACTCGCTGTCTTCATTGATATATATACATATATATATGCGAGCATAATGAGCTCGCTCGATATGCCTTCCATCATTCCTGGGGATCTATTATCACATTTAAAATCACTAAAGACAATTTTTACCCGGACCTGATAACATCCCCAGCTGTACTTATTCTTAAAATGTGTGCAGATTTTCTATACAAGCCTCTAACTGATATTGCATCATTAAATGCTGGCCATTTTCCTGCTTGTTGGAAAGATTCTTTTTTAATTCCACTTCACAAACGTGGTTCAAAGTCTTATTTTTCAAATTACTGAGGCATAGCTAAATTGAACTCTCCTTTTCTGTTAAATCTTCTATTTCCATAAATCAGCATGGGTTTTTCAAGGGGAGATCCACTGTAACAAACTTCTTAGAATTTTCGAGTTCTATTATAAAGGGGTTTTCTAACCGGACATAATTTACACTGACTTTAGTAAAGCTTTTGACAAAGTAGATCATTATCTTATCATTAATGAAACTTGACCGAATTGGCTTTCCTCAAGCGCTTATTGACTGAATTAAATCCTATTTATGTAACCGGAAACAAAGGGTTCTATTCAAGGCTACTGTTTCTCGTAATATTGATGTTGCCTCTGGAGCCTCAAGGCAGTCATTTTGGACCAATTCTTTTTTCGCTCTTTATAAATGATTTTCCATCAATTATTCGATAATCTAGAGTTTTGATGTTTGCAGATGATGTAAAGCTTTTTTTTACCACATTTTCACCCGCGACTCACGATCTATTACAGAGCGATTTAACTTCACTTTCTGGTCTTCACTGGTGGTCTTTCAATCTTATGACTTTGAACCTGGATAAATGTAAATTTATGATTTTTTCACGGAGGGTGCCATTGGTGGCAAATTGTTATATTGGCACTAAACCTTTGGCTAGAATCTTCAATTGTGTTGATCTTGGGGTGACTATGGACCCTAAACTTCGCTATACAAATGTATAAATAAAGCCAAAGGCATCTTAGGTTTTATTAAGAGATGGTCAAAGGAATTTAACAATCCTTATATTACTAAAATGTTGCATATTTGACTTGTCGATTTTGGAATACGCTTCGAATGTTTGGTGTCCACGATACCGTTGTTACATTAATAACATTTATTTGCTTTACGAAGTTTGAACTGGAACCCCTTGACGAAGATCGTTTAAAATTACTCAATTTGCCTTCTTTGGTTGTCTGTTGTGATTGCAGCTTTTCGACATCCAGGTTTCTCTTTGTACCTATCAGTATGCGATTTGCCACACGCAGACGTCGGCAGACGTCAATGTTTGCACCACGTATTGTGCGTGATCACAACGTGATCAATCTGATTTCGTGTTCTTTAATATCGAATGTTGCAACAAAATTAATTTTCAATAACAATTACATAATTTTAATTATATTGTAATTGACATTAATTTGAATTGCAATTAGTTGTAATTATAATTGACATATTTCATTGACAGTTATTTGAAGCTTTAATTGAACCTTTTGTCAATTACAATTACTTGTAATTTTTTCATATGTTTAATTACAATTACATGTAATTTCAGTTAAATAATTCCCAATTACATATACAACTAATTTTAATTGATATACTTTGAATTACAATGACAGGTAATTGTAATAAATATATGTCAATTACACTTACTTGTGTTTACATTTACAGTTATATATAATTGTAACTGAAAATTTTTGAAATTGGGTTTCTCCATGTTTACACCATTCAGGACCATTAGCTTAGGACCTTGTAACGTGGTTAGACCTGAGCTGGCATACTAGCTCTGGTGGTCATTAAACCTACTTTCAGTTGACTTAACTACAATTAATTAATATTTTAAATTTTATTGTCAAATAATTTATTAAGTACATATACCTACCGTTTTCTTTTGTACACATAGTATGCAGTACGATCTTTGTTCCATGAAAAATAATGAGTGTCAACCTCTTAAAGTTCTTATCGAATACTTTGTGTACTCGATCTACTGCAAAAATATAGCTTTCTAATTGCTTCATTGCCTTCTCGTTTTTTGTCTGTTTCCCAAGATTTGTCTCCTTTTTTTTCTAGTAAATTGTCTTTTATCATATTTGTTTCCTCGAGTGAGCTACCTTTTTGGCATAAGACCACTACTATTTTTTTTAGTGTCGCAAACGACGTGACAGGAGTATGTGACACAGTACTGTATTTATTTTATTTTACGTTAGTAACTCATTTGTTCAAGCAATGGAGCAAAGAAATTTCACTTTAGTTGTTTTTGTATATAAATAAATATATTACACTGTTTCGAGGTGAGTTTAAGTAGTTGCTATCTTTGCTTCGGTAAAGCTTTCGATCAATATTAGTAATATTCAATATCAATATTAATATAATCAATAATAAGTAAAAACGTTTAAAAATAATCTTACCTCGCTGTTCTTCCGTTGTAATTAAAGTGATATGTTATTGAAACTAAAATGTTTTCGTGTCATTGAGCTTTGATACTGCTTCTCGTGCACGAGAGAAGCTTTAGCAATTCACTACATACGAGTTGAAAGCTTATTGATTTAAATAGCGAAGTAAATTTATGTTCTTCTTCTTCAAACAAATAAACAAAGAAGAAGACAAAAAGTAAGTATTTCTGGTAAATTTAATATACATACATATTTATTAATTACATATACTATTTTATTTATATCCCTAGTGACTCCAAGTTTCAGCGGACCACACAAAAGTAGTTACTCGAACGCTGGACATTTAAAAGAAGGTAGGTTGCAAATCTATTTTAAGAAGGTTGTTTTACTAGCACCACGCTCCTCTTCTTCCTTTGTGGTGAAAAGCTGATTTTGGCCATTATGGCCGCAACAACAAATACGTGTTGTTATTGTTTTTTGTAGTTGTTTTACTACTGCTTTCGTCAGCTGATTTTGACATTATAATAATACAGCTATTATGGCGGCAACAACAAAGCTCTGTTGTTGTTGCTCTGGTAAATTTTTTTAAGGCTGCTGCTTTCTCCTTATATTGATTTAAATAGCGAATATATATTCGCCTTTGTAGGTTGAATTAATACGTATGCTGACTTCCAAAATACATTAATGCAAATCATGTGATATCGATTTGATTTTTTTTTTATTTGAATTGTTTATTTTTTTTATCTACCAGAATAAGGGAGAATTAAGAGTACTAGTTGCTGTGGAATCAAAACCACCTAAAAAATATGTCTTTTTACCAAGTCAGGTGAAGCTAAATAATTTTGGATTATGAAAACGTAATTTTAGAGACAGCAAATATGGATGTTTTTTTTAGAGGCGGAGAACTTTAAATTGAAATAAAACACTGAAAAATGTTTTTAATATCTATAAAATTGGCTATTTTTTACAATAATGTTTGAATATGATTTGCGTACATGCAATTTTAACACAAGTAAAGATTTTTAATCAAATTTTTCCATAAAGTGGGTGGACAAAACACTATTACATCCAAAAAGTAACTGTTTGTTGTGGTTTATGGTCCGGAGAAATCTTTGGTCCTTATGTCTTCGAAAACTATGATGGCCAGATTTGAAGTTAGGCATATTTTAAAGTTTAAGGTACAAAATAATTAGTGAAAATATGGAAAGAAAATAAATTTTTATAAAATTAAGCAAGCAGCATTTAGGTGTCGGTGACTTAGAAAATAAGTCGACGTCGAATTAAGGCGAAACTTACTTATAGGTAATAGGGATGGGAATATCGTTAAGAAACATTTTTGACAACTTATCGATAAGCTCGAAGAGTTGTGGACAATTATCGATAATTAACAAGAAGGAGCTTAATCTACATAATTAAATTAAATGCGAAAACTTAATCCTGTTAATGATAAAACTGGCCATGGGGGTCAAGCTTTACGCATATATTTCATGTTGTGCAGTTATATGTATTTGCACGGAACTGACCTTTAATCTTTTGTCGTTTAATGCCTTTGCCGTTTTTTACATCACAGGTTACAAATTTCACTGAGTCGAAACCTTCAATTAAGCGCTTATGAGAAGAAGGTATTAACTCGAATTTTACCGAACTTACGAATTAAGTTTTTAGTCGAATCGACTAAAATATTTTTGAAGTCAATTTAGTTGTAAATTTTTACAAAATTCTTCTAAAATATTAACAGTATTTATTGTTTTACCGCTGTCGACATTTGGTGCATATGGTGCGATGGTGTTGTTTTAAAAGCAAGCAGGTATTTCCACTAAATTTTTATAAAAGCTTATCCAGTGATCGCGTTAAAATAGAAAAAATAGTTCAACGGAGTCAAATCGCAACTGCGTAGTGGCCAATGCACATCACCAAAGCGGCTAAGAACGCGATTTTCAAACTTTCCACGCAAAATATCGATTGTGACACGGCGCGTTAATCTGTTGGAACCAAATGTTGTCTAAGTCCATAGTGTGCGGTAGCGCACACTATTCACTGTCCTCTTCTTTCTTCCTCTGAGAAACAGCAGCAATTTGTCGGTTGTGCATACTGTAGGAGTACGAGAACGTGTTGTTTTATCCAATAAAGATGCAGTTTTACGCACACTTTACACAAATTGATGCACAAAATGCGTGGAAGACGGCGAATATTTAACGTAATTTTCTTACAATTACGGTAAAAGTTTCACCATTTTCCAAGTAAAATTTTTAGTATATTTCGTTAACCGCAAATAAAACTAATCTTCCGACATAATAGGAATGACATTAGAGTTACCACACTGAAAATAACCAGTAGTATAAAGTCCAAATGTTTGATGGACAACCTTTTAGAATTTAGTGAGTAATGAGATGAGGGGCTAGTGAATAAAAAGGCTGTTGAAATCAAATCTCCTACCCAAACACGATAAGCGAGGATTGTGTAATATTAAAACGGAACCGTGGTGCAAATTTTGTATTTCCAACTGGATTACAGCCATTAGGCAGCAACAACATACTAGTAAACGAACTTGGTATCTACTGAATTACATACATAAATATATAGTACATATGTTACCTTTATACTTTGTCAATCAATTTAGTAGTTATAAAATAAAACACACATTTTGTAATAATTGTGTATATAATTTGTGTTAATTTTTGCGATTACATTTGATTCATAATTTGTAATATTTAATTGCTTATTATTTGTTATAATTATATATTATTATTTTTTGTTTCTGTTACTTCAAATGAACATTTTTTGCCCTTACATATGTATATACATATATGCATCATTCGACTATCAGTTATATGATCTATTCGTATGTGTGTAGTATATGCAGCATACACATTTACAAGCACATATTACACACGTAATTATCGTGAAAATTTATTTATATGCGTCTCTAATATTTTAAGGCGATTCAAATAAAGTGTGTTCTTTTTATTTTTCCCCTCTTTTTGTAGCCGTAAAAATCAAAGTTAATTGCATTTTAATTTTGTTCTCTTTTTAAAACAAATCTATTAAGGAGCAGAAACGTTCGAAGCAAAAATGCTTCAAAAATTAAGAATATGTACGTAAATTGTATGCAAATCAGAGAGCTCCTCAATGAATGAAATATACAAGTTTCATTTCGTGAACATTACTAAAGTGCCTATTAAAAAATTTTTAGATATGGTTTTCCTTATCATATTATGCTGCTAATATGAATATGTATATACATACTTTAACTATACAAAACAGTTTTAATCCAGATCGACCATATAAGTATTTAGTATGTATATGAAGTGTGTGTTTTGGTTTTGTCTTTTGTGTCATTTGATTTAATATTATTATTTCTTTATTTAGTTTGTATGAGACATTGTTTTCCGAGAATTATTTTTCCTTGTGGTTTATGGCATAGACTTCATTTTCTTCTCTTATTGAAAAGAATAACTTACTCCATGTGGTCTCATACTAAGCCAAAACTTACAAATATTATATAATTATATGCTGATAATATAATCGCTTAGCAATACATACAAATATATACTAATAAAAATATAATATACGTATCTACTACATAAATATACTTTAAAATTAATTGTATGTGTGTATATATATAATATATATGTACATATGTACCTACATATGTATATAAATATTTCTTAGAGTGGTCATTATATTATAACACACTATGTATCTTGACAAATTTATTAACACAGAGGAACATTTTGAGATCAGATCCAGCACAACAGCAAATCCCAAAAAAAAGGACGTTCACATGAATAAGGAATGATATTTGGTTTGGCCGTAAGTGGTTAAAATTTTAACATATGACCTTGAGAAGATGGTAATTTAATATCTACATACTTATGTATGTATTTTTGTAATGATGTAGAGGAAATTAAGACCTCCGGAAGGGGGCGCTACTGAAATTTTTTTTTTAATTTTTCTATCAAAATAAATAAACATCATAATTTTTTGATTCAGAGTCGTCTGCAGTATTGGACAATGGAAAATCACCTTCGTTATTTGTCATTTCACTTTTGCTTTCAATCTCAAATACTACTGCAATATTTATACTGGTCTTTTCTTTTAATCTTTGAATAGTACGTACTAGTGCACATACCTACACCACCCCCTCCCCACTTATCATCAATTTGAAGAAAGCTTTCTCATTCAAACAATCGACAATTCTTTCCAACTTTGAAAGTTGAACTCTTCAAGTTATTGCGGAGAGTCGTATTTCTGTGTTTTTTTAGATTGCCCACAGAGAAAATATTTTAAACTAAGCATACTCGTACTTACATTGAGTGCAAAAAAGTTCTTCCATTGTAGTATTTTGGTCTTATTGAATAAGCAATATCTAAAAAAAATGTATGTTTTGTAAGAATGGTTGGCTACTCCTGGGGCACATTCGCCTGTGTGAGGATTGTGTATACCTTGAATTTTATCTCTTGGCTATTGTGCCCAACTACTTTGACGAATGTACGCCATGGGTGGGACTTCACCATTTTGGACTAAATTGGTGGAAAAAATAGTGGAAAGCTTTAGGATTCAGTCCTTTTTTCTTTTTTTTAATGGCACAACATCCCTTGAAGGAGCTAGGCGTGCGCCTTATTATATTATAATATTCAGTCCAGAAAATTTAAAAATAGAGCTATAAATGTAGATTAGTAAATATTTTTAAATAATTTTTTCTAAAAAAGTTCAAGTTTCGTTTGGACAATACTAAAAAAAATGCTCCCCCTTCTACCATTTCGTTGTTTTACATTATATTAATTTTACATTAAACTTTTTTCTCCGACTTTTTAAAAGTTGTCTAAGCACAATATTTTCGCACTTTTTAAATAAAAATTGTATTAAAAATTGTAAAAATAAAACAACTTTTTGTATTAAACGGTGGGCTAAATTTGTATGGTTTTTGTGTAAAATTTCTTTTATTACTGACTCTCACTATATACTATTTTCTATGGGAAGTAGGCGTGGTTATTGTTCAATGATGATAATTTTCGCATAAGTTGTCTTTGAAGTTATTTTAACTGTGTATGCCAAATTTAGCATGAAAGTAGACGTGGCTTTTGCCCAATGTTAGAACAGATATTTGAGTGACTATTTTAGTAATGCGTATCGAGTTTGTTCAATTTACTTTGACAATTTCACTTGGATTCGCATATCCGAGCTTAACTATAACAAATGTTTGTACCAAGTTTGGTTGAGATTAGGTTTTACTCGAGTTGTTGTGTCCACAGACAGACGGACGGACGGACATTGCTAAATCGACTCGGCTGTTAACGCTGATCATATATATGTATATAAACGTGCAAATAAGCGTGGTAGATGTGGCGTAGTGCATTGGACTGTTACGCAGAATGTCCGGGTTCGAAACTCGGCGCAGGCAAAATCACAAAGTAGAAAATACAATTTTTCACTCGGCACCACCCTTGGCAGGCCAACCTACAAGAGTAAAAATTAACTATGAAAAGCTTTTCACTTCGCCGTGCGGATTCGGCATAAAACTGTAGGTCCCTTCCATTCATGTACAAATATAACACGCACAACATGAATGGATGCGAAAAGCTCGGCCTAGGCCCTCAATGGGCTGTTGTGCCATTAAAAGAAAAAAAAGAATAATCTCGACTCCATTAAACAAACTAAATGTATTTAAATTTTATTAAGCGGTTATAGCTAGGCAAAATTTATAAAGTAAACGCAAATTCAAGCTAATTTACGACAAACCATAATGGTTTTAATAAAACTGACTTTACATATATTTGAAATCAGCAACCTCCAATTTCTAAGTATGTAAAATTTCATAAGCAACTCTTTTGATTTATCGGTGATTTCAGTGAGAGAAAATATCAAAAATGGATTGATAGGCCCCTAAAACTCAATACCTATTTTGTACTTTAATTCCTCTACCTCATTAAAAATATATGTCCTTGTTATATTACCAACTTCACAAAGCCATATCTTAAAATGTTGACCAATTAGGGGCTATTCAGGAGAAAGACTTTTGAAATTTTTTTGTATTTTATCCGGTTCCCTAGTGTAAGACTTTAAAACTGACGCAGAAAATTTAAGATAAAAGACGTCATTTATCAAGCATGCAACTTTGCAGCTTTAAAAACCAAATCTTACAAAAAAAAAATAATTGTGTTTTATTGTCGTGGTTATCTTGGGAGATTTTTGAGATAAAAAATGTTCTCTCAAATAAATCTTAGATCTCATAGAAAAAATTCACATTTCACAATATATCCCATCTAACATTGGAAATTTAAACTATTGGTTATTTTGAGTGTGGCAACTCTAATGTCATTCGTATTATGACAGAAAATTAGTTTTATATTTGCGATTAGCGAAATGATCAATATAGTTTTGAACAAAGTTAGGAAATACTAAAAATTTTAATTTTACAAAATGATGAATCTTCTACCGAAAGAAAATTTCGTTTAAAATTCGGTAGAAGAGAATCGCCTTCCCCTCAATTTGTGGATCAATTTCTGAAACGTGTACGTAAAACTGGATCCTTATTGGATAAAACAACGCGTTTTAGTACTTAGTACAATCGAATCAATTGCTGCTGTTGCTCAGAATGTGCAAGAACCAACCACATCAACTCGCCATCGTTCTAGAGAATTGAACATTTCACGAACTTCTTTGTTGTGAATGCATAAAAAAAGTGTGTATGAAGCAATAGCTGAAGCCATATGACTATCCGCACCGTTTTCGATTGGCTAATTGGGCCTCTGGAACGCTTGGAAGATGAGTATTTTTAAGGAAAATTCATCTTTTCTGACGAAACTCACGGTTTTTGATAACTGATTATTTGTGACCTATTTTAGAAGAAATGGACTTAGACAACAGGATGGCGCGCCTTAGAAGTTTGAAATTAAGTTATTAGGCGATGCGAGAAAATTTTTTTTTTGACTCCGTTGAATTACCATATTATTTATGGAGAGCCGTTTAGATAAGTGTTACGCTAGCCATCCAGCAACGATTGAGGCTCTTTAAGACAAAATTGGTGCAGGCAACGGTCAAGCACAGATTTGAACGGTCGAGAATGTACATAGGCTGCAAAGTCAGCCGAGAATTAAATAGAATAGTGTTCCACAATTAATCGGAAGGATTGTACTTTCAAATAATAAAAACCACAATGAAAAAAAATTATTCGGTGCACACTGTACAAATTTATAGTAAATGTGAAATAATACCGGAATACGTAAAAAATACCAGGGAAATATGATTTTATGTTGGTGCTTACGCAGAGATAAAATTCCCATTTGCTTTAAATAAGTTAATAATCATTCGTAACCAGGGTTAACAGCTCTGAAAAAATTTTTTATACATCAGTATCTGTTACATTTTATTAAGTACATTTTATATATTTTGTTTTTTTGACACTTCACAGCGCTGGGAAGTTCTACTGCGCAACCAATAAAATCTACTACATAGTATATTAACTTATAATATATTAACCAACAATCGTAGCCCGTTGTTTCTAAGGGAAACAGCTCTTAAAAGATGTTAATTGCGTGAGCTCTTTTTGACTCGCTCAAGGCTTTGAAATCATTACTCACTCATGTTCACTCGCGATAAGATTTTTTAAATCACGCTTGTTCACTCTTGTTAATACATTTCCACAAAAATTCTCATGCATTCCACGCGAATTAAAAAAAACGAAATACGTAAGAATTAATAACGGTATGATTCCGGTAATGGAAAATTAAAAAGACCGCAACTCTTAAGGTCCGTTTATACAGTAAGTATTTGTTGCGCATTTCGACTTAGCACGTAATTTTACTTTATCACGCTCACGCATACTCACTGGGAGATTATTTCGAGTTCACACGTGTCACTTAAAATTCACGTCACGCCCATCTATAGTGTCAACCGACTCTACACTAATAACGTTTTCTTTTCTCACAAAAAAAATTCTACATTTTTTCCGCCCTCTTTGTCAGTACTGAATTTTCTTTTATGGTCTATTTTCAAAAACAATGTTAAAAAAATAGTTAAAATGTTAAACACAAAAATATAACAAATGTCGATTGTGACAGAGCAATAAATTTTGCCTTGCAATAAATAATCCGTCTAGCTAATGTAATTAGTTTGTTTATTCGCCGCTCAAATGTGGGCAGAATTGTCTGAATACTTATATGTAAGTCAAAATCTAAAAAATTCTGCATTCTATGACGGTAGAAATCCTTTTGAGAAAAGAAAATGCAATAAATTAAAATAAAAAAACTATTTTATATCACTATTTTTTTTAAAAAGAGCTATTTTAACAGTAAAAGTGATAAAAAGCTGATGATTTCATATCCGTAGTTCTATGGAATACCTATTCTGATATAGCTCCCACCATTTGTTAGGATGTATGACTTCATACCAAAAAAAAAAAACTGATTTTTCGAAGTTTTTCCATCTTTGTGTCTTGATCAAACAATTTTTCCAAAAAAGAGCAAATATATTCGTATTCCCCTTACCAAGAAACCCCCCAAATAAGTAGGCATTTAACACACAAAATTTATATTTATAAGTTATTTTAATTTTTCCTTCAGGTGTACCTATGGTACTAAATGGAAAAACTAGCTTGCTAAGTATCTATAAATTTGTCAATGTTACTGAATAATTAATCAAACCTGTTATTTTCTAATCCAAAAAAACTAAAGTAGTAATTTGTACTCATGTATATAGATTTAGACAATAAATCCAATTAGTTATTACCTAATCAGAGTTTTCATTCAGTTGCATATCAGTATGGAAAAAAATCTACGTGGAATATAGGACCTTTATAGATGGTTCTACGTCCAATCCGGACCCAACAATTGACACCAGACTTAGCCCAATACGTAAATGTCACGCTTTGCAATGTGGCCTTACTTTGTTGACCTCCTAACTTGGTGTCCAAGGTGTGCATTATAGTTTTGGTCTATGTCCATCCTCTCAGTTTATTATATGGTACATACATATAATGACTGATTATGGCTCTTTTGATATGGTTGTATTCGTTCTAATCAACGTTGAGAATATAAAAGTTAAGTGGGAATCCACAAAAAAAAAATTATGAGGCTCCTATGCACACACACTTACATTAGGCTGAAGAAATGAACACAATAGATGCGGTAGCATTATTACATCAGGACAACAAGATACCGTACGCAGCAAATGCTGTCATGTCTGCGGCCACTGGAAGACAATGAACGTGACAAGGGCGTAATGACTTTAATTTTATTCTCCACAATTTCCACAAATTTTTTATTTTATATCGATAAAAACCAATAATTTACAATAAAATACTTCATAAATTTATTTAATTTCAAAGAAAGAACAAAAAGCAAGCAAATTGTATAATTTCAAGGCATATAAATTGTTTATCTTTCATTATGTCGACGACTTTGGATAAATGTAGCCAGTGTCGCAGCCATTATGTTCGTCTTCATAAGTATGCATGGTACTTATTTAAGTGTTTTTAGCTGGAGCAATGTTGCTGTCGAATCCATTGTGTTCGTACCTTGATGTTTGGAAAATCTTATGTAGGACGTTTATATTCAGAAAAAGGTTCACAATGATCAAAGGTAAAGTTGAAAACAACGGTTCCTTAAAAATTCAGTAGAACGCAACCCTCTTCTTCGCTCTTCTGCGGGTAGTGAATAAGAAGAAGAGACTATAATGGGCTAAACAAAGCTAAAATTGGACAATGGAAGATTGAAAAAAATATTATGGAGTGATGAATCTATATTTGAGTTTTTTGGATATAAACGACCAGTTTTTATTACAAGGACTACAAAGGAGCGTATGCTCAAAAATCTAGTAAAATTTAAAAAAATTTTGGCATAGAGGGATATTTAAACATTCCCAATAACAAAGTTTTGCCTCATTGTTGAAAGCTTCAATTTATAGCGTGACAACGACGAGAAACATTCAGCCAAAAAATATATAAGGGCACCCTAAGTGGTTTCGAGCAGAAATAAGAGCCTGATCTCAATCTTATAGACCTCCTTTGGCATCAATTTGATCAAGCAGTAAGTAATTTTGCCCGACATCTTTGGAACATCCTACACCAGGAATGCCCCAAAATTTCTCACATATCTGGAAAAACACATCTGGACTATGCAAAGATGTAATAAAAACTACTTAAAGCACTCATATTGATGTAGGAATAATTATAGTTTTGCGTCTGTTAGCTCTACATTTGCTTTATCATTTTTATTGCTTAATAATAACAATGATTGCCTCATAGAAATTTTGTCTCATTTTATTAAAATCTTGCCAGGTATGTGTCTTTTGATAAAATACTGATGGGATGACGTTAACTTTTGGGACACCTTGTATACGAGCATATATATTTAAATGTATATGTAGGTATATGTTATTGCATATAGATATTTACATATAATATATACATACATACATAAGTACATATTCAAGTAAATGTATGTAAATATATCTAAATGGCACAAAAATTTCTTTGCATTATATATGTATATTAATATGAGTAAACAGTTTTGTTTTTTTATTTTTATCATTAATTAGAAAAACGTTATTTTTCTTTGTTCGAAATATTTCAACAACTTAAATTATATGTTGTATATTAACCTTATTTACTGCATATCATTATCATATTTTTGCTTCAATGAATTACAAAGTATGAGTTTTTATTACATCATAGTTTCTTATTACTCTTCAAAGTTGTGTTGTACATATTATAAACATATTATGTCTCGGCATTACATATGTTTGTAGAATAAATTTAACATATTTCCAGAAGTTATACATATAAAATTTCTTATACAAAACATTTCGCAACCCACAACACCCAGCTCCCTCCCACCCAAAAAAAAAAAAAAAATTAAATAAATAAACTACAATGAGCTTCCGAGCAAACAAACATTTGTTGTAATTTTAATTGAAAGAACTTTTAATACCACAAAACAATATTTTCATCTACACTACATGAAATTAGTAGAAACTAGGTAATGACACTTTAATTGAAAACATCATCTTAATATAGCATAAATTATAAATATTTAATATATGTATATGTACGAGTATATACTTATGTATGTATTTACATATTTTTATAAAATTTGTTGCTTGCGTATTGTATTTTGAGTTTTCTACAACTTGTATAATGCAAAAAACGGATAAATATTTTAGAGCTAGAATCAAGCAGTCAAGAGTCAAGTAATATGGCCACGTCATCACACTATATTTCGAATTTATCGGAGAACATGGTTTCTGTATTCAAGGGTTAAGAAGTAATTCGCTGATAACCCTTTTACGACTACGTCACGTAATAAATATGAGAGAAAAATTAATGGGAATATTTAGAATCGGGCTAATTACACTGTAATACAGTGAAAAATTGAATGAGACCTAGAACAAGTTGTAGGTCTAGTTGAACTTAAAATAACTGCATACTAGAAGTTTCGAAAATATCCTCAAAATCTAAACTTATGCCCAAAAAATCGCTTTTCTGTCAATAATTTTTTAATCCAATTTTATATATTTTATATTATTTAAAAGAAAAGAATAAATGCTTAAACAACATGCGTAAACAACATATTATAATACCGTCAAAAATCTTAAAACTGTATTCCAAAACAATTTTGATAACTCCTGTCCTTGAATTTTAGAAGCATTTTAAACATATATTTTTGTTTCTTATTTTTGTTTGATTTTCAAAACTGTGTTCAATTCCGCATAAAATGAGCCATAATTGGATTAAATAAAGTGTACTTTAATTATAGACATTTAGAATGATTTTGGTCGCTCAATTCCCATACAATAAATTAACCGAGTGAAAAACTGAACTTTTTCCAGACTTGCAAATGTTCAACAACTTTGCCAAATCTTAACAGATTTGCAAAGATTATAATTACATATAATTCGCTGTAGCATAGTGGTAGTGGGTTGGACTGTTTCGCACAGTGTCCAGGGTTCAAATCTTGTCACAGGCACCACCTCTTGGCAGGCAATATCAAACCTACAAGATAAAAATTGCTTATGAAAAGCTTTTCACTTGGCCGTTCGGATTCGGCATAAAGCTGTAGTTCCCTTCCATTCATGTACAAATGTTACACGCACGACATGAGTGGATGCGAAAATGGTCCAGTGCGGACGAAATTTTAAACGATGTGCAGTGAGAAATCGCTCTAAACCTCTGGAAATTACAGATGTAGTGTAAACAATCACACGCGTGATTGATCTTAATACCATTTCGACAGTTTTTTTTTTATCGATTACGTTAAAGTTTATTAAATTTTTGACACACCAAAGCAAATAGATCAAGCAACGAAATCAGTAAATTTTGTTTAAAATTGGAGAGAAATTGTTTTTGAAACAGCTCTTTGAATTTTGAAAATTCTTGATTTTATCTAAAAAGTCGATTGTTGTTCGTTTAAAACATGAGCTACATCTTTGGTTAAAATATTTCATAAACAATTAAATTCTGCGAGTTTAAATGATTGCATATAGAAATATATTTTTTAAATAATAAGAGCTGATTAGGCAAAATGATGGTCATTTTTGGAATCAGCGTGCCGAAATTACCCTAAAAAGGTTATAGTTTACCCTACAAATGGCAAAAGATCTGTTGACCAGTGTTATTAATTGTAATTGAGTTAATCGTCAATTTAGATGGAAAATTCATTAAATAACATAAAAATAGAGTAATTAAGACTGACTTTGAAGTTTTTGTTCTTATTCAAAATATTATTAGAAAAGCATTAAATTTGCAGGTTCTAAGCCAGGATCAGAGGCTCAATGGAAAAAAATATAAATAAGCTAAACGGGTTTTGGAAGAAACGTTTGAAGAAAGTTGTAATCTGTATTGTCTCTGGGTAAATACTAATCTGCAGTGCCACACAAAAATTATAATATGTGTCGGATGCTGATTTTTGAAGCCGATACAGTGGGAAATAACTTGAATTTATTGTTGTATATAAATTGTTTTAAATAAAAGCTTCCTAAGAAACAAACACAAATTTTACCATTACTAAATTCAAATTATTCGCCACTGTAGTGGATCGATTTTATAATCCACATCGAGGCATCGCTTTTTGCAAAAGGAGGTATATACAAAATGACTGTCCTGACTGCACTTGGCCTTATCAACTGGCGCCAGCGTGCGCATAGCTGAGGTAACTGGTGAAACTTTATAGAGGCGGCCAAGACCGATCATCGGTTGTAGTGCCAGCTAAGTAAGTAACACTGTTTCAAAATTAGTTCAGATTGCTCAATGTTAACTACAAAAACGTCGAAATAGACGATACCATTTTTCCCGCATTCGTGACGTACAGTCAAATCATGATGTTAGTGGAGCTTTGGCGAATAACATGGTATAGAAACTTTTATATAATGTAATAGATTTAGTTGGACTGCTACGCAGAGTGTCCGGGGTTCGAATCTCGGCACAGGCAAAATCAAAAAGAAAAATATTTTTTCTAGACGGCACCACCTCTTGGCAGGCAATGGCAAACCTACAAGAGTATAAATTGCTATGAAAAGCTTTTCACTTCGCCGTTCGGATTCGGCATTAAACTGTAGGTCCCTTCCATTCATGTACAAATATAACACGCACAACATGAGTGGATGCGAAAAAGCTCGGCCTAGGCCCTCCATGGGCTGTTGTGCCATTAAAAGTAAAGTAAGTAAATAGATTTAATTTACGGTGCCTACGGTATTGTAAAAAAATTGTACAATATAAAATCGTTGAACTGTTGTTATGTAAACGGCGTTGAAACAGAAACACAAGTCCACATTAAGTTTTCTTCGTTCGTTTTATCCTCCCCTTTAGGTTCGCTTTAATAGTATTGAATATTGAATCACAATTTGAAGATGTGAAAATAGTTTTATTATTATTGTATTATATAAATTGCTGGAAATTGAGCTTGCAACATTCCCTTATTTTGTTTAGTACAAGTGAAGCTAATACAAAGCGTATAAAATTTATTGAAATTTTATTTACTCATAAATTATTTAAGTATGGTATGTAGTAAATCTCAGTTTCGGTTCGGTTCACGAATTTAAAAAAAAATTTCTCAAACTCGTTTTTGATTAAAAAAAGTTGATTTCAATCACTGATGATGACATAATAGCTTAGATTGCGGCATATCTTTCGAAATATTCACGTCCTGTTTCCTTAGACTGTAAGGGTCGAATAGATAAAATATAAAATATAATATTTTTTGTCCACCTTTTTTGTATTGTACTTACTTTTTCAGTTTAAGAATATTTAAGTAAATTTAATTCGAATAGATAATATTATGGCACAAAAACTCGTTACAGGAATAACTAGTCAAATATAGAGGTGTCGGAAAAATATTCTCTCTAAAATCCTGTTAGGAATATTCTCAAATTTTAATAAAACCTTGTAAGATTGATATGAATTTCAACAAAGAGCGAGCCAGTTTTTATTTTTTTTTCTATGTTTTGCGGGTGACTTTAAATTTTTAAGGGAGTGTGCTTTCGATGTAATATATTTGATTGATCTGATAGAGGGTGAGTCTGATTGTGTAGTCGCCGCGGCGTAGCTGGTACTGTGCTAGACTGTTACGCATAGTAGACAGGTTCGAAACTCGGCACAGTCAAGAATTAAAAATAGGAAAACAAAACACATTTTTCTTAACGGGACCAACGTTTGGCAGGCAATGGCAAATTTCTAAGAGTAAAAATTAGCTATGAAAAGCTTTTCACTTCGCCGTTCGGATTTAGCATAAAAACTGTAGATTCAAGTTTAAATATAAAACGCACAACATGAATGGAAAACCTCGGCCTAGGCCCTCCAAGGGTTGTTGTGTCATTAAAAGAAGAATCACACACTTCTTCGTCGATATGGTTCTTGATTTTAGAACAAAACTAAGTAATATTGAATAATGAATTAAAATTTGTATTATTTTGTAAAATACATTCGTATGTATGTACAAGTATTTATTTAGGCAACATAATTCAAAAGATTACGAAAGTTCAAGGCAATCAGATATTGTCGTTAAAACAAACAAATTCTTCGTCTAGACGATGAGACTGATTGATTTCGTCGGGGTAAGGAACATGGTCAGTTTCTTGATCAAGACACGTACTCAAATTAATCATGTGACTGGCAGAAGGCTGGCAGGCCTCCCGTAAGTTTTTCAATCGTACACAGTTAGTTCCATATGTCTCTTGTACCACCAGATATTGCTTGATTATAATAAATAAAAACAAAGCATGCTGAGCCATTATGTAGTTGGGAGAAGATGCGTACGTATTTTAAAATACAAAAAACAGAAAGACATCAGTGTGAATCGAGATGTTTAATGACTGGGAATACTTCAAAAAATATAGGCAGTACATTGCACGAGTACATAACGATTTTTCAGTAGCTCATGTGCAACGTATTGAAAGAGAGAAGATCGCTACGCTCTTTTCCCATCACCGCATTGGTCTTATATTACGGGTATTCTCAGGAAATAAAGGGGAGGATAAAAGTTTTGCGAATCGTGAAAAATGCTGTAGTATTTCATGGTACAACATCTACTCTGGATTCGTCAGTATTCTTACGCATGCACAACTTCGGGTGTGTTCAAAATGGGTGTAAAATCGTAATCGGAATTTTTGTTGAAGTATTTTACATTGCAGTATAGTATCGATGCGGATGACATATGCGGACCGGCTTACTGACACGTCAAAAATAGCTAATACGCTTAATACGGAGACTAGATCAGCTCGACTTTAGATTAAGCGAGATTTGAGAATGCGGACATTGAACGCCGAATTAGGAAAGTCAGGGCGGCCGTCGGCATAATGTACACTATGTGCCGCAATAACAACCTGTGCACCAGCTTAAAAATACTAACATTTAAATCGAACGTGCTCTCAATATTGCTGTATGGCTACAGAACCTGAAACATAACCAGACGACTGCAGGTCTTCTTAAGCCGATGTCTAAGAAATATTTTCTAAATTTTTGGGCCTAATATCATAACAAACGTAAAGCTACTGCAATGATCAAAGAAAGGACAATAGCATTGCAAGCCATAGAGCGTCACCTTCAAGCTGGTAGTAGCCGACCACAAGGAATACCCCGAATACCTAATTGCATTTCGTATTCATATCTCCTTTGACGTTGCCCTCTGACAATTTCATAATTCGAGTTTGGCATGTATATTACCCGATGTTGCTCGATCAACTAATATATTTTCGACACAGAGAGAAATGGGTGGGTATATTGGTTTATTGAGTAGCGCAAGTTAAATACAACCATTCCGACGTGCGTCTAAATATCCCGAACAGAACCTATATTAGAGGAATAATATGTAAAAAATAGTTGTCAAGAGATTGACAGGTTTCATAACATATGTACAACACTTGGCAAGTGAAATTTTTTTTATAATTTGGGAAATCTTTCTTTATGTTTCCTTACCGCTTATGGTTTAATTGTAACAAGCAAACATTTTAAATTGCAGTAAAACAAAATAAACTCGTTTTCAACAATTTAAAGTTACCATACAAAATAATAATTCTTCAGAAAAATGCAAAAAAGGTTGCAAATGCTTAATATTCAATAATTTGTCTGTACGCTGTGTTTCTACTTATACATATATATTTATGTTTATTGCACCATAAAAATCTTACAGTTTTGAAAACTATGAAAAACAAAGACAAGAATGTGAATGCACATACATATGTATGAATAAATTTATAAGAAGGAATCAGATTAAGAAATTAAAAAATAAATTTTATGTGTAAATATCACAAGGAAACACACTCGCTTTGCAAATCGTAATTATCATTTAAAATGTGCCAGATAAATATTGTAACTTAGTTTAATATGACAACTCAATCATAATTAATTGAAAAAATTTGTTGAAGAGTATGTATGTCGCACAGGTTTTTGTCCGGGGTAGACAAAGTAGCATGTTTTATGTGAACTTGTTTGTGATTTGTCGAAAATTTACCTTGATTTTGAAAGTTTTCTTTGTAACAGTATAACATACCATTTTTATATATAGCATGTATGAATTGCATTTATCATAAAATTGGTTTACATCTTTCAATATTTCATGATTATATCACTTTCCGGCTTTTTCAAAACTTTATCCTACATTTTTTTTTGCTACTATTTCAGTCATCGTCGCGTGAGTCAAAACTTGTTGCGTTTCCTTCAGGTGATAATCCCGATGGTGATAAGCTGTCAGGTGGATAGTAATAGCCTCCGCTACCACCACAACTTGGTGATAGTTCATTTGAGGGTGATGGTCCTTTGTCCATTATGGCGCCACATTCTTCTAAGCCAGCTACACCAGCTGCTGCTGCCGCGACTGTTTGATTCATGTCCTGAAGGTGATATGCAACAGCAACAGCTGCTTGCTTATCACCTACAACATCAGGTGCTCCCAACATTGTTGCGGTTCCACCAACCGCACTTCCACTACCAGCTGCACCAGTACCACCACCACGGCACCAGAGTTGTCGCATTTCTGCTCGCCGATTACGCATTAGCATTTTGTATTCGGATATACGCATCTTTTTGCCATCAACAATGCAGGTGCGTTTTGGTCGTGGTCGATAACGATAGTCCGGATGCTGCTCCATATGTAATTTCGAAAGTCGTGATTGTTCTTCATAGTAAGGTTGCTTATCAGCGTTCGACATAGCTTTCCAACGTGCCCCTAAAATCTTGGAAATATTTGAGTTGTGCATGTCAGGACAGGCTTTGAGAATCTTTCGGCGTTCATCTTTAGCCCACACCATAAAAGCATTCATGGGCCGTTTTATGTGCGGCTTACTGTTACCATGACAATGACCACCGTGTCCAATAGTAGTTGTAGCTGCATTATTATTACCATTGTTGCTATTATTTTCACGTGCATGTGGTGGCGCTTCATGTGGCGCAAGTGATGTTTGTTGTTGTTTATGTGAATGAGATGATTGGTGGTGATGACGAATGTGGTGGTGTTGATGATGGGCTGATATTACTGAGATATGGTCTGAAGAGGCAGTGCGTTCTGAATTTGTGCCACAGCTACTAGTCGAGTCTCGGCTGATGCGTGCAGATCTTGTTAGCTGTACTTTTTCGCCGATTCCTCCATTACCGCCGCCGCCACCACTCCCCCCACCGCATTCTACACCACTATTTTCATTGGGGTCTGAATGTGCTTTTGCTGTCTGATGATGTTGATGCTGAAATAAATGTTGCTGGTGATTGTGCTGTGCTGCTGCTATTGTGTCAGCGGCACCCCACATACGGCATGCTAAAAAGTTTGCTTCTGCTTCCGGAAAGGTTTCTGCTAGTTGTTGATGGCTCTGTATTTCGCTATGTGGTGAATTGCTCTGCGATGGTGCTGTCGTATGTTGCTGAGTCGTTTGTGCTGTGTATGGAATAAATTGGTGCGGTATACCAGCGGCAACAGCTGCAGCTGCAGCGGCAGCTGCTGCTGCTGCTGCCACACGCATGGAATTATTCAAGTGTAAATTTGTTGGAGAATTCCTATCATTACCACCAACACATTTTGAAGTCACATTGTCAGTGGAGGTCACTGCTACAGTCGATTGCCAAGCCAATGGCGAATTAGCTACGATCGGCGTTAGATGCTCTCGTTGCTGTAGATTATTGCAGGGTGATGTGGATAAAAAGGGTGATGTACTCGGAGAGCATTTAGGTTTTGACAAATTTAACGGTGTATCTGGATAAGGTTCTTCTTCTTGTCGTTGCTGCTGCTGCTGATGAAGTTGTTGCTGCTTTAATCCAATGTTAACGGGTGTAAGCACAGGATGACTGCATGGAGAAGACGTAATGGAATTTGGTTGTTGTGAATTATTCGTAGAAACTGTTGTTGTCTCCAATATTGGCGGGGAATCGGGAGGCGTATTTGAAGTGGCACCAATGTGCGCTGGTGATAAGGATGATCCAAAATTATTTTCAGATCCTTCGTCATTTATTGAGTGTTCAGCAAGTTCACTTTTGCATTTATTGTAATTATTACCATCACTTGTTACAGAGGCTGCAACATTGTCTGTGCCATCTCCACTGATGCAATTCACACTATTGTTGCTAGCTACAGCGGCAGCTAAAGCCGCTTGTATGTGCGCAGCAGCTACAGCGGCTGTAGACCACATCGGTTGCATGTGATGTGGCGATTTGTGATGTTGTGTATGATGAATTCCATGTGAATGAAAAGTTGGTAGACCACCGCCACCCAGTGCGGTGATGGACAATTGCTGTGAAGGTGGTGGAGGGCGTAAAAATGCGGGTAAGAATGGAACTAATGCATGTGGCGATGAAGTTATTAACGGTTGCTGGTGTTGTGGATAACGTTGCTGTTGGGCAGAAGTAGCAGCTGCATTAAACTGGGAGTTTATTTGCTGTTGCAGTTCTTGAAAACAATTATCTTGCTGTAGGCGCTGCAATTGTTCGTTATGTTGAATATTGCTCTCGAAATCCGTAATATTCTCGAGTTGGGTCTGAAACAAGAAAATAAATTATGTAAAGTTAATTCAAGTTTAAGAATCTTTGCGAATAATATCCAAATAAATAATAATATCCAAATAACACGGTAGGGCTCTTTATTTCGTGTAATGCTCGTAACACTAGTGTATGCGAAAAACTCGTTCTAGATTCTCTAGGGGATATTATAC
This sequence comes from Palloptera scutellata, assembly GCA_958295655.1. Classification (NCBI taxonomy): domain Eukaryota; kingdom Metazoa; phylum Arthropoda; class Insecta; order Diptera; family Pallopteridae; genus Palloptera; species Palloptera scutellata. Next base: position 15,743,028 of record OY282453.1, read on the forward strand.
TCTGGTATTGTGGTCGCATAGTAGATAGTGATCCGGACTACTACACAGAGTTTTTCAGTTTAAATCTCGGCAATTTTTATACGCGGCAAACCTTCAAGAGTAAAAATTGCCTACGAAAATCTTTTTAGGTCTGAAAAGCTGTAGTTCCCATCCATGTACAAATATATCACACATAACATGAATGAATGCGAAAGGCTTCGCCTAGTCCCTCCATGTGCTGTTGTGGTTGTGGCATTAAAGAAGAAGATATTGTACTAAAAATTTACAGAATTAAAAGGATTCTTCATGAGCAACAGTTTGGCTGGATCAAATTTGTTGTTAACATTAACTATTTGTACATATTTTTCATATCTGGTTTGTGTTATTAATGAATATGTGACCAAAAATTTGGAAGTCGAAGCCCTTAGGCGCACATTGGAACGGGTAGGACCACTTTGCGTGCCAAAATAAAAAAAAAAACGGATACTCGAAAAATAATGTTATGGAAGCTATTAAAAATTGTGAAAAATAATCCCGTTAGAAGCTTTAAAGCAGCAATATCCGTTACTTAAATGTAATAAATATGTTAAGTTGCATTCACAGTGTAAAATTCAACAAAGTGGAATCATGGCGAAATATGATAGTCCAATTTTCACACAAGTTGAATCTAAATCAAGGTAGTAACGAAAAATTTTCCAAAATGTGGATGGAAAGAAGCTTAAGCTATTTTCAAAACACCATTACCTTACATCCAAAAAAAGTCACCGTTTGGTGCACTTTACGGGCCGGTGGAATCATTGGTCCATATCTCTTCAAAAATGAAGATGATCAGAACTTTACAGTCAGTGGTGAGCGGTAACTACCATAACATTACTAACATTTACGTACCTGTTAACTGGCCACCTCTTTCGTGCGATTTGATGCAGATACATTATTTTCTTTTTTGATATGTAAAGTCTTATGTCTACACCGATAAACCAGAAACAACTGAGTACTTGGAAGCCAACATTCGACGTTATTGCCGAAATACAGCCTGATTTACTGCGAAGAGTGTGTGAAAATTGGACCTCCAGATTACGCCATGTACGTGCTAGCCGCGGCGGTCATATGTCCGAAATCATATTCAAACATTAATGCCAAAAAATTATCTTTAAAATAAAGCTATGAAATGGGATATTAAAAATATTTTTCTACGGGTTAGGCGAGTGAAGCGTTACCAACTTCACACCGGCATATTTGGCAATGCGATATTGCAAACTATGTCAAATTCATACCAATGACAGCTGTTTATGTTGTTTCCAAACTACTACAAGCATTTGCGTTCAAGTTTTATAGAACAAAAGTTATTGGAAATGGAATTCAAACTTAATAGTGAAATTGCGTTGTATTTGAGTAGGGAATCACAACCAGCTATTTTTCGTGAGCTCAGGCATCTCAAAGTGAATAAATGTTTGTGTATCGCACCATAAATCGTTATAATGATACAGGCAGCATTGTCAAACGCGTGGACGAAAAAAACAGCAACACCACCTGAAATGGTTCGGAAAGTGAAGGCTCGACTTGAACGAAATCCACGTCGTAGTGGTAATCAAATGGCCAAAGAACTGAAAATATCCCAGCGAAGCATCCGACGCATATTCCAAAATGAGCTCAAGGTAAAGCCTTACAAGTTCCAAAAGGCACATGATCTTACACTTAACTGAACGCACTTACAAAAATTTGAGTCTACGAACGACCACCCGAAGTAATTTTCCATCTCAAGTAATGGTATGTGACCGCCGAGTTACGCTATCCAATCGTTTTCATTAAACCTGTTGCCAGTATGGATGCGCTGAAAAATGCCATTGTACGGGAATGGGCCAAAAAATTGCAAGATTATATTCATGCAGTATGCCGTTAACCGTTTTAATGGATTCTAAAGTGAATGGATTCTAAAATTTTTATTAAGTATTTCCCACATTTTTGTAATTTGAATCGATAAAAAATAATTTCACACAGAAAAATATGGTCGTTTCACTGGCACAACCCCAAAGTTGAATTCATTAGCCCAAATAGGTTTGATTATCAGTTTATATAAAGTATTTTATATTGAAAGCACCGATTTCCGACTACAAAGCCAATACATATTTTTGAATTTTAGATCAAACTCTTTGATTTTTTTCTTTACGTGCTCCTTCCATTGGAGCTTAGCGTCTAAGGCCATGCCTACGTATTTGGCAGAGTTCGAATAAGGTACAATATGATTATTCATGTATATCAGTTTACAAAGAATATCTTTATTTGTGAAATCAACATGTGTGGATTTGGTGTTGTTAAGTTTAATTTTCCATTTTTCGGTCCAATCGTTAATTTGTGTAACCGCTAATTGAAGGGAGTTAGTAGATTCTTCTATGGTCGAACCTTCGGCTAGAAGAGCTGTATCTTCTGAAAAGGTAGCAGTGCAATAATTTGATCCAGTTGGTAGGTCCCAACTAGCAATTTTGATAGCATTGGTAGGAGCGCAATTGGTTTGTATGAAGGCATATCGTGGAAGTGTTTTCCCGGTTTTGGAATCATAATCACTTCTGATACTTTCCAAACACAAGGCATGAATTTATAGGGAATATTTCTTTAAATTTCGGTTGGGACCAGGTGTTTATTTTCAGAGCTAAGTTCTTGTCGATTTCAAACTTAATTTCAGTTGGAGTGAATATGGTAATTTTTTCATGAGAGTTGAATTAATAATTTTTGAAAAGGAAAAGTTATTGCAAAATTTTTCATCAAAAGCCTAAAAATAAAAGTTGGTTTATTAGTGTTTATTTTTAACTTTTACAAAATATATAAAATCATGGAAGGATATCGTTACCAAAACAAACACGATAAACGGGAATGAGGGAAAACATTTTTTGACCTTAATCTCGAAAAAAAATTCCTCTTTTCTTTACAAAATCTTTTCTTTTTTTTAATTTAATGTGCAAAAAAGTTCATATTTTGTGGTTGGCTTATTCAGTCAGAGAGTCAATATTTTAACCTAGCAACACCAGGAGCACTTATAACTAGAGTAATTGGGGCCTTTGTCGTTTAGCCATACACCGACGGCCCCAAATGGGCTGCGTTGTAGGTGCAGGCGTTTACTCAGAGTCCTTCCAATTATCCTCATCCATACTCCTCCCGAACGAATCCAGTGTATTCCCGGCTGTATTACTTGGAATAAGAGAGGCCTGCAGGTTACTTTATGACATCAGGAATAATGGGGCTAAGATAGCTATCTTTACAGACAGTCAAGCTGCTATTAAAGCCTCAGATTCTTCCATTATAAATTCCAAATTAGTTCTGCAATGCAGAGAGGAACTCGGTCTACGTGCTCAAGGGTATCGTTCCAGGCCATAGAAACATCGAGGGTAATGAAAGGGCAGACGTGCTAGCTAGGTTAGGTTCGGCCCTCGACTTCGCTACAGCGGAATCTGTCGCAAATGCTGTTAGCAATGTATAGGCCACTGTTGCTTCTCTCTACCTCTTTATAGCCGGACCGAAGTGGAAATGACTGACCACCTGCGTCAGGTCTAGGAAAAAGTGGCCAGACTATAATGACCTCAGGACAAAAAAAACTGATAGAGTGTTCTCGTCCTAAAATCTCACGCATTACCGCTGTTCTCACAGGCCACTTGGACGTTCTCCAACAATACTTAATCATTTAATACTTTCCTGTCGTGGCTGTCAGGAAGAGGTTGAGATGGAAAGTCTCTTTCCCTATTTATGTTTGTTGAAATTTTGTGTACCATGGATTTTTGTGTCAAATTACATCAGTTTGGTCTTAATTCTTGCTTGCCCAGGTTTGGCAAGAGCAAGACTTCGCTCATTTGCCAAACCACTCCTCCAACACATTAATGAAATCTCAGAAATCGATATCTTAAGATATCTATATATATAAGTTAACACAACAGCCTAAGCTATTCACACATTCACCTGCCATAATCTGCTGACAACGCGTCTGCCATGAGCAACATTACCCACACGCGCATCCGCTACGATAGGCATGTCAGCGCAACTATCGCTGCTGCCGTGAGAACTGTTAACGCAGCAGTTTATTTTAGGTAGAATTAAGCTTAAGTTAAGTTAAGCAACGTGCTTGCGATGTGCAATATGATCTGCACGCGCATCCGCTATGAAAGGCACGTCAGCGTAGCTATGGCTGCTGCCGTGGGAACTGCTAACACAGCAGTTTAATTTATATAAAATTAAGCTTAAGAGTTAAGTTAAGTTTAAGTTAAGAATCACTTCAATTTTGGAACTACAGAGAAGAGGTTATAAAAATATAACTTTAACATAAACAAGAATCTTTTATTTACAATGTGAGTAAACGAGCCAGTGGCAGGCTCGCATCTTTAATTTTTTCGAGTGCCCTGAAGGACACTCGTTAATTGGCGCCCGAGTAGGGACCCGTTTTAAAAAGACGGGTTCCTTTGGATGGACTCCCATATGGGAGTCCTAATAATAAGTGAATAGTGAAGTGAAATAAATAAATGAAAAAATAATAAAAAAAATTTCTAAATTGAAACACACAGCGATTCCTTCCTTCGGGAGGACTCTCCTGTGAAATAAAAAAGATTAAAAGTGGCTCATAAAATATAATGAAGCGAAACCTTTGGCAAGGTGGATGACCCGCTTTGTAGCGGGTCATCAAGGTCCAACTCTTTGTCAGGTTCGCTGTAAATAAAATGAAAAAAATCGCTTTACTATTAGCTAAGTAACAAAAAAAAAAACAAAACAAAAAAAGAAACAAAATATGAAAAAACCCCAAAAGCTATAAAAAAAGCTTATACACAAATATACAAAAACAACGGTAAAGAAAAAAAACAAAAATTAAAATAAAAAAGAAACACAGGTAACAATATAAAAGAAAAAGCAACAATTCAATAATCAGTAATGGCTATATAATTCCCCAGGAAATCGGGCCAAATAAACCTCTACACTTTAAATAATTAAAATATAAAAAAAAAATGAAAATGGAAAATTTTAATTAAGTAAAGCAATTGAAAAAGAAAAACCTCACCTAATAAAATACGTCGAAAAGAATTAAGTTAAGTGTCACAAATTAGTGGGCACTCGCATCTCAGATGTGGTGCCGGGGTTCCACTCCCTGCCAGGATTCGTAAAAGTGTATGTGCTCATGTTCTTGGAAACGGCTAACAACTTTTGTGTCCTGCGATAGCCGCCTTATGAGGTCCAGGTACGTCCTAAATGGGTGCACTTTGTCGTTCACATTTGAACACGGCAACTATTCCTGGGCCACGGTAGGCTCAAAACGCTCTTGTGAAGAAAGTGCCCTGAGTCGGTGGCCTGCAATCTGATTGCAGACTACTAAAAAGGATTGCGCGTCCCTTCCGGGTCTAATCCATCGAACAAAAATGAGACTACACAATCTAAGGTGATGTGAAGGTTATCGAGTTGAAGAAAGCGGAGAACCGCATTTGTCAACTTGAGTAAGTCAACACGCCAAATGTTCCCTTTGAAATTCCATTACGGGGACATTGCACGGAAGAAGATTTGAGGGATGTAGGGAAACTCCCCGATGCTGTTAGGGAACTGCAGGTATTAGAAGGGAATCTGACGGAGTACGTCTCTTGGATACGTTGTGTAGAGGGGATTTTGGATGGTTATAAGATAGTCGGTTTGCAACCAATCTATAGGGCTATCCTCAAGAGCATCAGGGGCAAATGCTCTGGTAAAAGCCAACCAATCCAAGAAGGTAGAGATTGAACTTGACCCCGCAGCTGCCGTTAATCTTAAAGAGCTTCTTGTTTCCTCAGACATCCTTGTCTTTCGCGACTTCGAAAAACCTTTCAACCTGACCCGCGATGCCTCTAATTACGCTATAGGCGCTGTCCTGTCGGAAGGTTAATACGGCAAGGACAAACCAGTGGCATACATTTCTCGTTCCTTTAGTAAAACTGAAGAAAATTACGCCACCAACGAAAAAGAGATGTTGGCTATCGTGTGGGTGCTGTACAACCTTCGTTCTTACTTATTTATTTTATTTTATTTATTTTATTTATTTTATTTATTTTATTTATTTTATTTATTTTATTTATTTTATTTATTTTATTTATTTTATTTATTTTATTTATTTTATTTATTTTATTTATTTTATTTATTTTATTTATTTTATTTATTTTATTTATTTTATTTATTTTATTTATTTTATTTATTTTATTTATTTTATTTATTTTATTTATTTTATTTATTTTATTTATTTTATTTATTTTATTTATTTTATTTATTTTATTTATTTTATTTATTTTATTTATTTTATTTATTTTATTTATTTTATTTATTTTATTTATTTTATTTATTTTATTTATTTATTTTTTCGAAAACCGGCACAACAAAGTTTAAAACCTTATTAGCAGTACCGGCAGCATGTAGCGTAAACAAGTTATATGGTGCTAAGAACTTTAAAATATATACGGACCATCAACCTCTCACTTTTGCCCTAGGAAATAGATACAATAATGCAAAACTGAAAAGGTTGAAGGCCCATATCGAAGAATATAATCACGAATTAATTTACACACCAGGTAAATCCAACTTTGTGGCAGACGCCTTGTCAAGAATGAAGTGCCAACCTACACACCAAATAGGACTTCACTTAATGGCAATGGAGAACGAGAATAGTGCTCCTACCGAAGCTGGGAGTGAAGGTGAAACAATGCATAGTGCCGAGCAAGATGCGTCTGACTTAATTATTCATGTGGAAGCACCTTTAAACGTTTTCAGGAACCAATTTGTGATTAGGACGGTAAAGACCTTTTTTGCGTAGAAAGCCTACATAACGGCTACACTCGTCATGTTACCTTAGACAGAATTGACGGAAACACTAACGAGGGTCCTGAAGAAGCGTTTGAAGCTGAATGTGATAAATGGCATCAAAATACCCGAAGACAGCCTTCAACTGCTTCAAGAGGTGCACCATGAACATTTCCGGTATTTTAAGATACGAATAACACAGAGCTTAGTCGAGGATGTTGTTAACGAAGAGAGGATTTGCGGAATAATTGAGGGAGAGCACAAAAGAGCCAAAGTTGAAAGACACTCCCATTACAGTTAACCTCTGCGGCATTTTGCACATATATATCTTCCAATTTCAAGGTCAAAAATTCCTGAGCTGTTTAGATAAATTCTCAAAATTTGCCAAATTTTTCCACATAAAGGATAGGTCCGCGATACACTTACGGGGTAAGTTCGCAAAGATAATCCACTATTTCACAGTGCCTCAAATGATTGTTACCGACAACGAGGGAGGTTTTGTGAGCCCTGTTGTCGCTAATTACATAAGGGCTCTAGGAATTAAACTTTACCAAACTCCAATCCAGAGGAGCGAAGTAAATGGTCAAGTGGAAAGACTTCACTCCACTATTCTGGAAGTATACCGTTGCCTGCAAAAAGGGGTAAGGAATACGGCTCCTAAACAACTGTTGTACATAGCTGTCGATCGCTATAATAACACAGTGCATTCGGTAACCAAGAATAAACTGAGCGATATTTTTTTGAACAGAACGCAGCGAATAAATTATCAGAATCTGACTAACTTCCGCGAAAGGGTTTTTGAAGAAATAAGGAAGGAAATTAAGAAAACCAAGAAATTCGTAATTTGCGCGTGAACCGAAATAGGGGCGAGGATAAAAAATATGAACAAGGGGACGTGGCTTCTGTAAGGAATAAACAAATAAAAGCAAAAGAGAAACCACTCTATAAAAAGGAAATTATAGGAAGGGATAACAGAGTAACTGTAACCACAAACCAAAGGAAAAAAATTCATAAGGCACAAGTGAAAAATGTATAGGCAAGTAAATAAAATAACGTTTGTCTTTTATTCACACCACCTTCCTCCACGATCACTTAAAGTTACAAAAACTAGCGTACATTAATTTGAATAATTTGAATACCCTTATTAGGGTAACATTTTAAAATTTACTTAAAGAAAAAAGGTTAATCCTAAAAACGGAAAACCAAAAACAAAAGTAAAATAATAATAATAGAAAATATTATTAACTCAATTTGAAATTATTTCTAATAACATATAAAAGCTAGGATATGGAAAAATGTTTGCCTTAATGAATAAGATTCTAATAAATAACTTATGTATAAGCTTACAAGTTATCAAAAATAATATAAAGTTCAAAGTAACAAGCACTTCCATTTGTAAGTTTTTATGGCAAAAGAAAATGTTCAACCATTAAGACAATTTCTTCCTTACAAACCACTTCTGGTTACGCCAAGGGTTTAATCCCTCTTGTACTCGAGAAGAGCTACCTAAGAACCACACAGCAGCAGTAAGTAAGGAACCGTTTTTAGCGGATAACTAAAAACCATACTGCCAAAAACATGTGCTTTTCAAAATATTTGAATAAGTTTGTCAGTTTTACAATTTTTAATATTACGAGTTAGATTATTGATGATTTCCAGCGCTAGCGGATTCGGCATCTTCAACTATGATGCCCCCCTGGTAACAATATACCGAGGTGATGGCTGGATCGTGAATGGCCATTTCAAATTAATTCATAAAATCGATCTAGATCTCTTTGTCACAGCATTAAGAAAGTTCGAGAACTCCGAAAATATCATGAGGACTGCTGTTTTGAAATCCTTCGTCAACTACAACTTAAGTCACCTGGCGCTGGCTCACCCGACACAACTGATTGGGACACAATTCTTAGAAGCCAGAACAGCATCATCGACGGTAACAACCGGCAATTTAAAATCAATGAGCAACTTTTCAATGCCACTGGAGAATCAATGAACCATATGAACCAAATGATCCACTACGTCAATGCTATCAGGAAGGAGGCCAGCACAGAAAACTCAGTCCAGATTCTTAAGGAAGAGATAAACGAGGAAATACGTGCATGCCAAATGGCAAAAACGGGCATAGTCAACACCAACCTCCTAAATCGGGAAGAAGTGCAGCAACTAATCGACGAAGAAGAAGCCCTACCATACCAGAACGCAATCGAAACAATAGAATATGCGAAACCTTCGATATTCTCAAATGGCACTCTTCTGATTTTCGTACTTTCGATTCCTAAGGTCAAACCAGATAAATTTCGCTTCCTGGTAACGAGAGCCGCCACTTACGCCGGAAAAAGGTAGATGTGAGGTATACCAAGATGTTAGTCAGTAAAGATGAAACGTATGGCATAATATATGAATGTCCTTCAATTAATAACTCTACGATATGCGAAGAAGGTCATCTGAAAAAGTTACCCGAAGAAGGATATGCCTAATAAAAGGAGGGGACGCCAAGTGTCACCCGAATCCAGGGAAATCATAGAACTAATCGATGACAACATGCTCTTTCTGACAAATTTCCAAGGGATCGTTCGTGACGCTACTCACACAAGAACCCTCAACGGCACGTTCATTATCCAACTCAACAATGAAACTATGTGGGTGAAGATTCAAACCTTCACTAGCAGAGCCTTAAAGAGCTCACAAGCATTACCGTCGGCTCTAATCAATGTAACGAATCAGGGAGTTAAACCAAACCTTGAATACATTCACGAGCTAAACACTAATAACATTGATCGCCTCCAAAGACTCGGCCAGAGTCTTTCTCTCTCCTTGGCGGTGGACGCAATTTTCCTCTTGATCTTAGCCGTGGTTTGCTTTTCAATTTGGAGAAAGATAACAGCAAGTATAAACCTCCCTGAGGTACCTCGGCCTGACGCTCCAAAGCTGGTTGCCGCCTACAGGCATGATACTCCCAGGAGTCCGTCGAATCCACCAACAAATCTGCGGGAAGCAGATATTTAAAGGGGGGCAGTTAACACAACCGCCTAAGCTATTCACACATTCACCTGCCATAATCTGCTGACAACGCGTCTGCAATGTGCAACATGATCCACACGCGCATCCGCTACGATAGGCACGTCAGCGCAACTATCGCTGCTGCCGTGAGAACCGTTAACACAGCAGTTTATTTTAGGTAGAATTAAGCTTAGGGTTAAGCAACGTGCTTGCGATGTGCAATATGATCTGTACGCGGATCCGCTATGAGAGGCACCTCACCGTAGCTATCGCTGCTGCCGTGGGAACTGCTAAAACAGCAGTTTCCTTTATATAAAATTAAGCTTAAGAGTTAAGTTAAGTTTAAGTTAAGAATCACTTCAATTTTGGAACTACCGAGAAGAGGTAATAATAATATAACTTTAAACAAGAATCCTTTATTTACAGTGTGACTAAACGAGCCAGTGATAGGCTCGCATCTTTAATTTTTTCGAGTGTCCTGAAGGACACTCGTTAATTTATATACTTGAACCTCACAAAGTGGACATAACTCTTTGGGGTTCAGATGCAGAAACTTACACTGATTACCTTGGCTTTTACCAAAAAACAATGTTGAACACAATGTTAAACGCTAAACCATTTACACCGGCCGAACGAATGAAGATTCTTTCATTGCTTCGGGCGGTCTAAATGCAGAGTTACTGTAATAAAAAAAGGTAGAAAATGTATGCTCTCAAAGGCGAAGGCGCTAGCATGCACTTCACTGTTTGTTCCAAAAGTCAATTGTTCGCAACTTTCATGATGCTCTCAACTCTATGATGACCACCAGTCAAACCAGTGTTATCAGATCCTTTGCTTCGAAAATATCAATCTCATATACGAAAAACTTGTTTTATCCCATTTCAACAAAAATCCCATTAAGTTAAATAACAGTACAGATTTTTTAAGTGAAACTTAGCTACGTTGAGCGTAAACAAAACAGGAAGGCAGTCATTTTTCTCTCCTACTGCATATCCCTAACGTTTAAAACGATGTGTGAGAAGGAGATAAATATATAGAAATGAGTAGATAGATATACATGTAACAGATTGCTTTTCTGCTTTTTTAGAACAAAACTAAATTCGGATTACTAGTGCAAAACTTTCTTCTAATGGCATCACAGCAGACGGAGGGCCTGGTCGAACTTTTCACATCCACTCATGTTGTACATGGTATATTTGTACATGAATGGAAGGGATCTAAAGTTTTATGCCGAATCCGAACGGCGAAGTGAAAAGCTTCTCATAGGTAATTTTTACTCGTGTAGGTTTGACATTGCATGCCAGGAAGTAGAATGCCGTGGAGAAAAATAGTTTTTTCTATTTTTTGATTTTGCCTGTGCCGAGATTTGAAACCCGGGCACTCTGCGCAGCATGGCAACGCTCTACCAACTACACCACAGCGACCTGCAAAACACCATCTTATAATAGGTGTTTCCTACATATCTGTGTAATTTATATGCACATCTTTTTTTATCTTCATTAAAATTTGGAATATAAACAATACAAAAACAAACAAATATAGAAATAAATTTACCTGTAAAAATTTTAATATTTTCTTTTTTTATTCCATAAAACATAGATTGGAAAAAAGTCGATTAATCTAATTTTAATTTCTGATCAATCCAAAAGTCGGAAATCGATTTTTCTCTCCTACTGCATATCCCTAATTACTTCATGATAGCTTGTCAGCAAAACCAAGCGGAATGGCGTGCACAGTCAATTTACAAATGCTGCGATAACTTTGAAGATCCATGTGCGTCAATACCAACTGTCTTACTTGCCACAACGCTAATAGAAATAACATTAGCAAAGGTTCACTATCTCTAGTTCTGCCTACTCTCTTGGATAACGGGTCCGCGGTATCATTCATCAGCGAATTCGCAGTTCAGCAACTACATCTACGAAATACACAGATAAAAGTCTTGATTTACTGTTACAGGTATATCAAGTATCGGCAACGCTACTCGTTTAGTCTACTTCTCTATCTTACTCTTTCACGGGATCCGTTCAACAGAGTCTTAGGTCTCACTTTAGCAGGTTCGAACTTGATTCAAGATCCATAGACTATAGTATTAAGTAGATCTTTATGGCCTCATTCTATATAGGGAAACCAAAACCGCAACCACTTGTGATGCGATAACCCAAAACACCGATTTGGGATAGGTGATCTACAGGCGCTTGTTAGGCATACCTACACTACCTACAACTGAATGCATCTTTTTTTGATCTACAGGCGCTTGTTAGGCATACCTACACTACCTACAACTGAATGCATCTTTTTGCGCATCGTCAACTACAGATCTCAATAATCTAGTGCAGCAAATGTGGAGTACATTTCTTTTTCAATCAAACACTTTTTTTGCACATACTACTGTGGGCAAAAAGTAGTAAGACTTTTTAATTTAAATTTCGCGCGGAAACCCATTCATCAAAATATTATTTTTTTAAGGTTGGTATGACTGTCGGTGACATCTGTGCCAAATGTCAGATCAAAATAATCATTAGTGTTTAGTATACGCTTGTCTTTCTGAAGTACAAAAATTGCATTCGGCGATTTTCACAATGAGTGAAATTATTCAACAAAGAAGTTCCATTAAATTTTGTGTGCGGAATCAAATTATTGTCGCGAGCAAGTCTTTTTGATTGATACAAATTGTTCAAAGATGGTCGAGAACGCGTTGACGACGAACCACGTCCAGGACGGCCATCAACATCAACTGATGATCAACACGTCAATAAAATCAAGGAATTGGTGCTCGAGAATCGACGATTAACAGTCAGAGACCTTACTGGCATTGTTGGAATATCGGAAGGATCAGTGAAAACCATTTTAAAACATCATTTGGGCCTAAGAAGAGTGAATGCACGATTGGTTCCAAAATCACTGTATTGGTTTTACGAGACCATTTTGCCAAAAATTCGACTGATATCGTTCCGCAACCACCCAATTGAAGACATTAAACATGAATCGCTAAGCGCATTGAAGGCTATTCCGGAAATTGACTTTAACAACTGTTTCGAGAATTGGAAAAAACGTTGGCACAAGTGTATTGGGGCCGGGGGGGATTACTTTGAAGGGGACGAAATAGATTTGGAAGAATGAATAAAAAAATTTGAAATTATTAACAAAGTCTTACTAACTTTTGCCCACAGTAGTACTATGCAATTTTTAACTATTTTGCAAATAATTGAATTGAAAATGTCACTAAAACTAAACAGATGACTCGAACTTTCATTCGAAATAAAAAGATTTTTCTTTTTCTTCTTCTTTTTTAATGGGAACATTTAGAATCGGGCTGACAGATTTCACAGAAAATAATTTTAATTCATAAATCTGCCTAGAACTAAGGTCTAAAAATGCGTTGTAACGTAGCGGTAGTGCTCTGGCCTGTTACGCAGAGTGTCCAGGGTTCAAATCTCGGTACAGGCAAAATAAAAAAATTAAAAATATAATTAAAATAAAAAATAAAAAAAACAACAACAAAATTTCTACTCGGCACCAACTCTTGGCGCAGGCAATGGCAAGACCTGCAAGAGTAAAAATTGCCTATGACTTCGCCGTTCGGATTCCGCATAAAACTGTAGGTCCCTTCCATTCATGTACAAATATGGTATAACACGCACAACATGAGTGGATGCGAATAGCTTGGGCTTTGGCGCTACGTAGTCATAATCGACACTGATAAACTGAAGTTCATTGTGGTAAAGGCATAACACTTGTCACAATGGCAGTCTATCTCTTTATCGGTGTCCTGTGTGATTGCATTCCCTCTCTCATTCTCCCTCCTTCTTCCTCCCACCTACCAATCTTCTTTCCATTCAACACAATGCTTTCATAAGGGTACACCCTGTGTGTTGAATCAATAAAAAAAATATATATATATATTAAAAAAAAAAACCTCTTCAATCAAATATAGTTTTTGCTTGAGATTAACTACATGATGTTGAAATCGATATTATTCATACGACAAGCAGTGCTCAAATTAAAGTAATCATCACTGTTTTAAAAAATACCAGGTGTACAAGAAAATACATGTTTATTTAAGAAAAATGGTTATGAATTCAATCTTCAAAGTAATGTCCATTGCTAGCAACACATTTTTCCCATCTCTCTGACAATTTGTGAATGCCTCGCCAAAAAACTTTTCGTTTTTTGAGCCAGCCATCGAGCCATTTTTTCACATTTTCGTACGAATCTAAGTACTGCTCAGCAAGTGCGTGCCCCATTGATGAAAATAAGTGGTAGTCACCAAGTCTGGTGAATGGGGGAGGGCTTCCCAGCTGTACGAATCTACCAATGCCCGAGTCTGTTTTTTTCGATGTGATGGTGCATTGTCATCAAGAAAAATCACTTTGTGTAGCCTACCTTATTGGCGCATAGTACGGTTCAAATCGACCAATTGTTGTTGGCCGTATTAAAAATCTGTTGCGAATGGTCTCTTGCATCATTGCAAATGTAAAATATTTCTGCTATCACAACAACAAATGTAATATACTCGTATATAATATGCAATAATTTGAATTTGCAATGATGCAAGACCATGTACTGTTTTTACAAATTATTTGTTTCTTCAATTTAATTGCAAAATGTCACAAATGCTAAACAGCTGATTCGAATTTTCCATTCAGAGTAAAAAATTCCTTATTTGTTTTCCTCTTCTGTTTTAATACTCACATACATACTTTCAATACACCTACTAATTTAAAGTCGGGAGTTTTGTCCTGGAAATGCTTCTCTTTTAATTTAATTATTAACTTATTATTGGCCTTTATTCCAGAATCCATCGGAGAAGAGTTACGATTAAAGAGAGGAAGATAGCTATTTCGTAATTTCGTAATCATCTGATTGTGTTGACACGATGGAATTGAAGTATAAACAATAGAACAAGTTCATAAAAATAAATATGTAGATTTTATGCAAAAAGAAATTACATAGTTTTTAGTATATTTTGTACAATAAAAAAAGAACTTAATTTAAAATGGTCTCGATTGCCACTGCAACAAAATTGCAGCCTATGTTCTGTTTCGACATTAAACTGTAGGTCCGTTTCGTACAAATATAACTCACATAACATGAATAGATGCTAAAGAAGATTTAAGTTTTTTCCATGTACTACTGTGGGCAAAAAGTAGTAAGAGTTTTTAATTTAAATTTCGCGCGGAAACCCATTCATCAAAATATTGTTTTTTTAAAGTTGGTATGACTGTCGGTGATATCTGTGCCAAATGTCACATCAAAATAATCATTAGTGTTTAGTGTACGCTTGTCTTTCTGAAGTACAAAAAGTGCATTCGGCGATTTTCACAATGAGTGAAATTATTCAACAAAGAAGTTCCATTAAATTTTGTGTGCGGAATCAAATTATTGGTGCCGAAACGTTCAGAATGTTGCAAAAGGCCTTCGGTGATAATTGTATGTCGCGAGCAAGTGTTTTTGATTGGTACAAATTGTTCAAAGATGGTCGAGAACGCGTTGACGACGAACCACGTCCAGGACGGCCATCAACATCAACTGATGATCAACACGTCAATAAAATCAAGGAATTGGTGCTCGAGAATCGACGATTAACAGTCAGAGACCTTACTGGCATCGTTGGAATATCGGAAGGATCAGTGAAAACCATTTTAAAACATCATTTGGGCCTAAGAAGAGTGAATGCACGATTGGTTCCAAAATCACTGTATTGGTTTTACGAGACCATTTTGCCAAAAATTCGACTGATATCGTTCCGCAACCACCCTATTCGCCTGACTTAGCACCGTGTGACTTCTGACTATTTTCTAAACTCAAAAAACCGCTTCGTGGACACCGTTTTGAGTCAATTGAAGACATTAAACAAGAATCGCTAAGCGCATTGAAGGCTATTCCGGAAATTGACTTTAACAACTGTTTCGAGAATTGGAAAAAACGTTGGCACAAGTGTATTGGGGCCGGGGGGGATTACTTTGAAGGGGACGAAATAGATTTGGAAGAATGAATAAAAAAATTTGAAATTATGAACAAAGTCTTACTAACTTTTGCCCACAGTAGTACATAGTTTAATTAAGTATGTGGATGAAATTCATTTTTGTCAATTATCGATAATTGTCGATTACTCCTCGGGCTTATCGAAAAGTTGTCGTCGATTTCTCCTACCGATATTCATTCCCTAGAGCAAATAAGGCAAGCAGTATTTTTATGTGAAACCAGGATTTCCGGGTGCTGTTATGTGCGTCTATGCGACACGTTTAAAAATTGTGCAATCAGTATCGCACTAGTTTTTGTACTATAATCGTAAAGTTTTTTATATGATCGCGTTCATAAACATAGCGGCAGTATTCTGATTGCCGTTCAGTTTTTAGGGCTAATTTGCAGTTAATCTATTCATATTTCGTTTATAATTAGTTATTATTGTAATTATTTACATTTGAACATATGTATAGGTAATTAATAACTTTCTTCTTCTTTTAATAGCACAACAGCCCATGGAGGGCCTAGGCTGAGCTTTTCGCATCCACTCAAGTTGTGCTTGTTGTATTTGTACATGAATGGCAGGCACCTACAGTTTTATGCCGAATCCGAGCGAAGTGATAAGCTTTCCATAGGAATAGCATTTTTATCCTTGCAGGTTTGCCATTAGCTGCCAAGAGGTGGTACCGTTTAGATAAATTGTTTTTTCTACTTTTTGATATTGCCTGTGCCGAGACTTGAACCTCGGACACTCTGTGTAGCAGGCGAACACACTACCAACTATGCCACAGCATAGTTACATATATATATATACATATATATATAGTCAGTAAAGACTTGTATCCATTTGACTTAATAAATGAAATGCAATGAAAAAAAAACAAGGTGGCCCACGGCTATTAAGTTGAGTGGAAGCGTCCTTCCAAAACGCAATTCTTGGTTTGTTGGTCATAAATTCCAACAATCTTTCGTACTGGTTTTTATCGGTTGTAACATATTTAACACATTTTCATGTTAAAATTTATTTAATATCTTTTTTTTAATTAAAATCACTTTCATTTCTATTTAATAAGTTATTGTTTTCTTTTATACAATTATCAAATATGTACTTAGCGTTCAGCGCAAAGTTATGACAGTTATTTTTGTTCGTAGACAAAGAATACGATCACAATAGAATCAAGAATAGTAACGTTACGATTTTCGAAATTATATGTAATGGAACAATTTTGAATCTGCAATACCAAACAAATGATTCCTAGGAAAATTTATATTATTATGGATGCTGGAATAGGGAACAATACTCGATTTATTTCTATTTAAAATTTTAGTAGATCTTTTACTACGATTGCTGTGAATTTTGGTTCTGGGACTTGCTCATTCATTCATTCGCAGATAAAATTGTAATAATTTTCAAATTCAACATTCTAGTGATTCGTACATAAATCTATTTTCAGGTTAAATAGCCAGCCGCCCATTGTTATACTATGCATCCATATTATAACTGAATATGTATGTAATGGAAAAAATACAATTGCAACACAATTGCGCTTAGTGCCCTGACTATAGACAGGATACGAGTAGTTTACACGATTGGAGTAGAGTAGAGAGGAGCGCACTTATTTCAGTTTTATTTATTTTATTGTTAGTCATTTTCCAGCAGTCCGGGCTTACGATTTTAAACTGGAGACTGAACGTTTACGTATTCACTATTCGGAATTACACACACCACTACACACCTGAAATATGTATAAGGTCTTGAATTGGTTTTAATTATCGATTTATTTAGCTTATGAACTGTTAAATTATTATATGTACTTCAGCTATTTTCAATTTACTTTTGTCGAACTGTTGCGATTTGTATTCAAATACATTTGTTGGTTGATTCTATTTTGGATTACATAATTACTTTCAATTAATTTGGTTGTTTTAACATTTATAATGATTATTTTGCATATGGATGCACATGTATGAATTTTTTCCTATATAATATAATATTTTTAAATATATATTTTGTTTAAATTGCTTTCAATAAAATTGAGTAATTTATTTTTTGAAGTACATTTTGAACGAAAAATTGCTCACTATTATTTTATTTGTTAAACGCGTTAAATGCTGTGTATATATTGTACATACATACATATATCCACTGTTATAAATTTGCTTAATATAAAAAACTTACAAAAATTTAGCACATTTGAATTCAGTAATCTTTAGACATTTAAAATCTTTAATTTTTCACATTTTATTTCAGTTTTTCGGTCACCAAAATTGAAGTAAATACTTTTAAAATATCAATTCATTTACAATTTTCCTCAATTCTTTCTTTCTAAAAAATTTAGATTTTATGTCATACCCTTGTTTCAAAATTGTGCTATGTTAAATTATATTTTGTTAAATTGATATCAAACCAGTAAAATATTCGTTATAAATACTTCTTGTTCACTGCCCTTGTAATAAAAAATATGATTAATTTTTTTTCGTTTAAAATTGGTTTCAATTCTATCTATTTAAATAATTTCTCATTTTCACAACTTAATAAATTTTGTATGGTTATATGTAGGCACATATATTTTCCACTATTTTTTAAACAACCAATTTTATATAATATTTTTAATAATATTTATGTTATTTGTTTTGTTTGTTTGTTTGTAATCACGTGAAGTAGTTTCGTTTTCTCACCTCCAGCATCATTAGTAGCCGCGTCATCATAGCATCCACTAAATGTTTGACTAACTACCTGAATGACTGTCGACTTATCAACGTATTGTTGAAGTTGTCAATATCGTCGATGGAATGTGTTTAATGTAACTATTACGTCTTTCTTTATAAAAAATATAAGATTTTATGAAGATAACGGTTGAGTTTCGAAATCGTGTAATCTCGTAGTCCTCGACTTTAACAAAGAAGAAAACACGCGCGCATGCTAACAATCGAATCAAAAAAGCGAACGAGAGGCGATGGAGACATTCTCGAAAATAACGACACACATTACCATCACCAGTAAAAGCTTGCATTGCACTGAACAAGTTAACATAACGTTGAAATTGTGATGTGATGGATGCTACTGCCAGTAGTGGTACTGCTGCTGCAATAACATTCATCGTAATTATCATGTTCTCTTCATTTTACTCCTCTACTGCTATACACTGGCATCTGGTATACTGAGAGAATGTCTGCAATAGGGTGGGTCGATATCTAATTATTCTTAAATTTTCGAAACGCCTGTAGTTACTGGTGGGAAAAGTTGTTTATTGATCTTTAAGTTTTTTTAAACAATATTTAGGCCCCTAAACATGAATAAAATTAATCAAACTAACTGAAACTAACAAAAACCAATGACTAGGGACAACAAAAATATGAATGAACAACTTTTGGAAGTGAAACTTCTTATGATGCGTTCGATAATTTTTAGCTTTGGCAGAATTGAAAATATTCAGAACCGTTTCTCTCGATATATTGTACTATCAGAAGACTTAATTGACAGCCTACTCTAGTAGATGTACACTTTTGTGAAGACTTTACTGAAGACTTTAGAGTTACGTAGAAAGTACTCTCTTGTTTTACTGGCTAGAGATACGGTTATTAGTCATATCTATTGTCCATCTCTTCTTGATCTTTATAAACTGTATGGTCCTGATAGACACATGAGGAAACGGGAATTTTTCTATATTGTAAATTATGGCACAAATTATGGTCGTAATGATGCTAGTAGTAAATCATGTACTATTTTAAATTCAATCTGTGCATTTATTCGACCGAATTCAGAGTAGAGAGGCATTTAATACAAAATTATAAGATTATCAGTACTAATTCTTATTTAATAAATGTATTCCGATCTTATTTTATCTTATCTCGCTTAAATTCTCATATGCATATATTTTATAAATTTCATATTTTGTAAATTAACATTTTTTCATTGCAAATTATCTAATAGATAATATCGACATAGATGAATAAATAAATATAAAACTGAAATTTTGCGTGAAATTTCTTTCAATCCTAAAGTATGAACCACTTTTTCGTTATAATTTAAAACAATTGCTCATCGCTATGGTCATATCGATGGCTTTTTCCATAGCATTCTAAAAAAGGATGCATAAGGTTTTTGAAAGTAAATTTCAAAAAATTAGTTTAACTGAAATGAGAAAAATACAAGAGAATTACATGAAAAACTTAAAACGCGTTTTTCTCAAACTATAATTTCAATGGAGTACCCTCGATTGCGCTCCACCCATATAAGTAATAAACCTAAATCGGTTTGCATAATGCCCAAATAAAATTTGTTTACTGGGTTTTTAAATATTAATTTCCGTTTTTCCAAACTAATTGATAAACTGGAGTGGTCGCTGTGGCGTAGTGGTAATGCGTTGGATTGTTACGCAGAGTGTCCGGGGTTCAATTCTCGGCACAGGCAAAATCAAAAAAAAAAAAAGTGGAGAAAATAATTTTTCTACACGGCACCACCACCACCTCTTGGCAGGCAATAGCAAACCTACAAGAGTAAAAATTGCTATGAAAAGCTTTTCACTTCGCCGTTCGGATTCGACATTAAACTGTAGGCCCCTTCCATTCATGTACAAATATAACACGCACAACATGAGTGGTTGCGAAAAAGCTCGGCCTAGGCCCTCCATGGGCTGTTATGCCTTGCACATTAAACATTAGTTGGCATATCAAGCAAACACAAATTTAATTCCCTTTCGATATGAAGCATTTTTTCTGTACATACAAAAAAGTGCCAGCATGAACTCGGTCGCATGAATATTGATGGTAAGTACATTTGAAAGTTCAAAAGCTCTTGTACACACGGGCTACTCTCTAGCCAACACCGATCAAATACCATATTCCCATTGAGCACAAATTACGCAGTTTTGGTCAATTGCATGGTTTCGGCTGAAACTGCGCTGAGAAGCTCAATTTCGGCATATAAAGAAATGTAAAATGAAGCCACGGTCCTACTTACTTCTAAATATAAATTTCATATTATTTTCCAGATTGTGATTTTTGCTCTCAGATCCGGCTGAGAGCTCCTTTCTATAGGTCCGATTTTTGTCGAAAAATATCTGGTCGCGTTCAGGACTGCGGATAGATAATATGCGCTTGGTGATAAAGAAGATGTTCAACTTATGCGCCACTTATTGAAATGTGCACATAGAGCGACGCAACCACTTAACACGAAAATATGTAATGAACATATATTCAAATAGGCATTCTTTACAATTACAGATATAAACTCATCAGCTGTTTATCAATTTAACAATTAATTTAGTTTTGATGTGTTCCAAAGAATCGGAAAAGTATATCCACGAAAAGTATAATTTTGATCGTACACTAGTCGGCATATATATTTTACCGAAATCTACTTGCGGCTATTGTACTACACTTTGATTAGTACCGTTACGGAACGGTGCGAATATGAATAGAAAACGAAAGAACTTAATTACAGCTATGTGCAAGCAAAATTATTTGTGGATTATCTTTTGCATTATCTTTCTGCTGATAAGAATGCACGCAGAAAACAATTTTTTGCGTGGCACAAGTATTTTGACGAAACCTTTCTGGTAATTAGATCGCGAGTTTCAGCAAGTGCTTATCAAAATTTGTTGCTAATTAAACTTTGTTAACATTTTTTTTATAATAAAAAAATAAATTCGAGAACTAATAATTGAAAACTTTGGTGAAAACGGCAGAGTTAAGCGCTGTTGTTAGAGCTTCAATCGTAGCGAAGTTTGAAGCTGGGGTTGCCGTAAAAGACATTGCAATTAAATTTAAACTGTCGTGGTAAACAGTTCATTATCAGATAAACAAATTCAAAAAACATAATACTGTTAACCAAGCCAAGATTGGGTGCCAAACGCAAAACAACGACGAATGAAGATAGAATGCTTCTGCGGGCATACAAGAAAAACATTAATTTAAAGCCTCAATCTGCTGCAAATGAATGGAATGAGAAAGCTTATAAAACAATCAGTGAACGTACTATTCGAAGACGTTTGAAGGAAGCAGATATCAAGACTTACCAAGAAAAGGAAATACCGTACATCTCAAAAGTAAACAAGGCGAAAAGATTGGCTTTCGCAAAGGAGCATCAGCATAAGCCAAAAGAGTTTTGGAGGAGCGTTCTTTGGACAGACGAAAGTTCCTTTGAGTATAATTCAGCAAGGCAAAAGATTTTTGTAAGGCTGCCACTAGCACAGCGACAAAAAAATAGGCCCGTTTGCAGAACAGTGAGTCATGGCGGAGGCTCTGTCATGTTCTGGGGCTGCATTTCATACTATGGGTTGGGTGACTTGGTTCCCATTGAAGGCTCGATGAACCAAGGGCAATATTTGAGAGTGCTGAATTATAACGTTTTCCTTTCTGGAGACAAGCTTATCGGTGAGTCATTCATTTTCTAACAGGATAATGCCCCATGCCACAAAAGCAGAATGATCACAAAGTTTTTACAAAATGGTGCCAATACTCTCGACTGGCCACCACAAAGTCCAGACTTTGGTCCCTCATGAAGCGAAAGCGAATTGATTCTTTGCATAAAAGCAAAGAAGAAACAATTTGCGAAGTTAATTCCCTTTGGAACGATGTGTTCACGGATATCCTCAAAGTTTTAGTGGACTCAGTTCCAAAACGCCTTCAAAAAGTTATTGAAGCTAAAGCGGACTATGCGTTTTATTAATCGAAATTATATTTTGAAGACATTTTATGATTTAACTGTTATTTCATTAATTAAAATCACTCGTCAAAATACTTATGCCAACGGCTGAAAATCAATTTAATTCATTTTTTTTATTTGTTTACATCAAATAATTTTTATTTTATTATTTTTAAGTTTGTATGACCGAGATGTAAAAAAGAAACAAACAATTTTTAAGTGCTATAAAGCCAATAAAAAGTTATACGCAAAAACACATCGCTTTCATTTCGTCAAAATATATATGCCGACTAGTGTAGTTTGTTATGCTTATAGTATGCTAAGTTTAATAGAAATAAAATAACGTCAGCTTCTACAGGGTATATTAAAGTTTATTTCAGTTAGTAAATACGAAGATGATAAAATACCATTCAAAAGCTTTATAAAAAATGTTATATTCAGCATTTTTCATCTGCTTGTCAATGCCGGTAGATTAATAAGTTTTAATCGCTGTTCATACGGTGGAAGATTCAAAAGAGTATTCGAACAAAAGCTCCTCAGTGCAAAATTCAAAATTGGTTTTGAACCGACTCAATTTTACTTATGTAGCAGTTATATTGAGGATTCCAGGCAGGAGATGCACTAACCTTACTAAAAGAAAGGTCTAACAAGTGAAGTGAATTCCGCTTTTGTTGTATAAGGGTTGTTAAACTCCTTTGATCAGCGTAACAAATCCTAAAGAACTTTTAGACTTGTTCACACACTAACAGAAGAAATAATACACGTCCCAGATGGCTCCCTTGAAGAACTGCGGAAGTAACAGCAATGCTTTTTGATAAGGCATTTCGGAAAATCACCTTTTGTTTTCTGTTAGTGATATATGGCTCTATTCATCTCAAAAGCAGGGGCGGAAATGCAATCAAACCTAGTTTTTTAATAAGGAGGCCATGATTGACTTTATCAAATGCTTTGCTATTTGCATTAGAAATTGAAAATTCCTTTAGATAAAATAACAAACTTGATATACATAGAAATAATAAGCTCATATGTACCCATATATTTTTCTGAGACTACAGCAGACTTTAAACTTTGAAATAACATACGGAAAAATATTAAAAAAAATAAAATAATTATACATTCAATTACACAATTTTCCCCATACAGGTCAGTTAAAATTTAACAATCGAACCACCCTACAATACAAATCTCTCTTTTTATCTCTCTTTTTATTTCTCTCTGTTAAAAGATTGTATTTGCTGCTGCAGTTGCTCTTACACACATGGGCTTTAAAAACTATAAAATAATAACAGGAGAAAATAAAATAAGAGCAAATCTGTATGTTGCTGTTTTCTCAATCTTAAGTTTGTTTTTCTCTTGTTGTTGTATTAAATATTCATGTAGTAGGCGTGGCGCGTTATTCGTTCAAGCATCTCAATTTTCATTTCATCATATATGTATGTATGGCTTTTTACTACAAACATAGATATGTACATATGCATGTATGTAAGTGCAGTTTAGTGAACACTAATGTTGTGTTGCTGGTTGGTTGGTGGTAGGTACCTTGTTGTTATTATTTCACAAATTACTAAAAAGATACTAGAACTATTTGTGAGGCGAATTATACATACATACTTACATATGTAAATTACGTAAAAGAACAGTAAATTATCTAGGTATCTACCCAAATTTTTTAATTTAAATTATAACTTTAATTAAAATTATAATCGTCCTAGCAAACACAACCTTTACCCCTCGAACACGTCTTAATAAGGCTTCGTTACAATAATAGAGATATAGACATAATAATAATATGTAAGAGCATACATACATACATACATATATGTATATGTAGTATCTATTGACATGTGTAAAACAATAACAGCATCAATTCAGTTTTAATACACACACCCAAATATGTATGTAGATTTTTGAAAAGCTTTTGTAAAATGAAACTCCACCCTCGAATTGTTGTGTCTTCTTCTTATTTTGCTTTTTTTTGATTACATACATACATATATAAGTATGATTATTTTCGTTGAACGTTGTTTCAACCAATTGTCTTGTCAATTATTCGAATGTGTGTGTGTTTGAGCTTTTTGCTATTTCTAGTATTGTTGTTTTGCTTTTGTTCGGTCGTAGACAATACGAACTATAACCGGTGCTTACACGATACTACATACGAAATAATCGCAAAGAAAAAGACAACAACAACAAACAAACAACAATTCGGTAACCTCTTTATTGCGCGCGCGCTCTTATTCGATACTTATCTACAACGAATATAAACAAAACAACAAGAGAACTATAAATTTCGACAGAAACATTGCAGCACAACAAAACAACATTAAAAATATAGTAATACAAAAACAGTACAAGTCACTGTAGTCAATACATAAAATAATGCTACCGACGTTTTTGCTTTTTTGGTGTTGTTTGCGTGAATATGCGATGATGATAAAGTAGTAGTTCATAACATAGTAGCATGTAGTTCATAAATATACATATATTTACATTTGACATTCTGATACGTTCTGATTTTCACAGATGGTACTTTCTGATTTTAAAATTACTATCCTGTATTAACACATTGCCTTTTTTAATTTGTTTCGGAATACTCACAATACTATATACACTGAACTCTAGGAGCGCCCACTTGTCTTAAAACAAAATCCAAAATTATAGGTCTAACTAGAGTGGAAAATGGCAAATTTTTCCGGAAATGACTGACTGTCGTTTTCAGTCTTTTTGGTAGAATACGGTAATTTTTGGCCACAGATGTGTAACTTTTGATAATTTTCAATATAATGAAAAGATTAAAAACAAATAATAAAAAAGCAAATACTTATAAAAAACTTAAAAATTGCTTTTTCTAATGATATGGAAAGACGAAAATATGAATTTACAAACATGTATATAAATTTTACATTCAGGATTCATCCGATCTTGAATCAGGCGGTGAGGCTGGCGTTTCAAGCACTTTAAAATGCAAACTAATAATAAAAGAGCGCTTCTGGAAAGTTCTCATGGAGAAAAAGAGTATAATAAAACAAATAACAACAAACAGTAAACGACGACAGGGTTAGGCGTTCGCTCGTTACAGTTTTTAACAACATTAGCTTCTGTACAAATAAAATACAAAAGAGCTATATGCGTTCGAGAACAATACAGCAACAACAACGACAACAAGGGATGTGATACAAATTTGCATATGCATTGAGAATCTGACCGAAAAAGACTTAAAGTTACCGGTTAAATTTTTAGCTGGGACATTAATAAATAGTGATGAACTCTAATAATATTGGACAATCAATATTTCCACAAATAACATCATAAACAACAACAAATATGTGTTGCTGACCGTATTAACCCCTTCTATTATCCAATAATTGTAAATTAGTCAATGTGTAACGAGCAGAGGCTGATTTTAACATGTTGAGGCCCTAGGTAAAAATAAATTTTTTGTGGCCCTCTTAATTTTTTTTTTTTGTACTTGTGGCTCAATTCTCTAAATTTTGACGAAAGAAAAAACATTTTTGATAGACAAATATTTTGTTAGAAATTATAGACCATTTATATTATTTTTTTCGTGATTTATTTCTTGCAAAACTATCAAAACTATAGTTGATTTTTTTTACTAAGTCGCTTTCAATGGCCATGATGGCTAACTGATTTAATTTTATTTGGCCAAGTGACGTTCTTATGTAGTTTTTGACCCGTTTAAGAATGCTAAATGATCTCTCACCAGACGCATTGGGATTGTTAAAAAAATGTATAGGATTATTTCAACGGTTGGAAATGTTGATGTTAAACCTTCCAGAATTGACGCATACATTTCAGGCAGTGTTAATATTTTTTCCAATATTACAAAATGAAGGAACTGCTCAACCTTATCTTTATGTCATCTTTATAGTTTTGAACTAAATTTGATACACACTGAGCCAATTTTTCTTCAGGCAAATCAAAATCAACAAATATTAAAAAGTTTTGTAATAGCTCGTCATAAACTACAGACCTTCTTTTTATTTCAGAGTGTAAAGTATCACAAATTAAGTAAAATGTTTCAACTTTGAATAGTTCTTTCCCACGTAAAATTATGTCATTATCTGAAGTTTATCTGTTTCGATTTTTTGCTGTTGAGTATTCTGTACTACCAGCTAATTCGATTGCTTCTTTTTCCATTTCGTGAAAATATGCATCATCAGTTCGAATACTGAGTATGAATGCTGATAAAGATTTCAATAAATTAGTTCCTTTTTGTATGTTACATTCTTTGTTTTGTAACGATTTTTTCTACACGGCACCACCTCTTGGCAGGCAATGGCAAACCTACAAGAGTAAAAATTGCTATGAAAAGCTTTTCACTTCGCCGTTCGGATTCGGCATTAAACTGTAGGTCCCTTCCATTCATGTACACATATAAGACGCACAACATGAGTGGCTGCGAAAAGCTCGGCCTAGGCCCTCCATGGGCTGTTGTGCCATTAATAGTAGTAGTAGTAATTAATTCTTTGCAATAGTGTATTCCAAAAAATCAATAACAGTGCCGTCTCAAAATCTTCAAAACTACTATGTAATTTTTTCGCCTGAATTTTTGTTACGGGCTTTTCAGATGGGTTAATACAAATTTCACCAAGAACGGTTCTTATGAAAGAAAAATTCTTTCGTATAGTTAATACAGCTTCAGCTCTGGATGACCATCGAGTGTCACATATACGTTTTAAAGTATGGCTTAATTTTTTTTATCAGTTTTCTTTGTCGAAGAGGAAAATAGACGAATAAATTTTGAATAAAATCAAAGAATCTAATAGCTTTAGAAAAACATTCTGCAGCTGTATTTCCAACTAAATTTAAGGAATGTCCTGCGCAAGGCACAAAAACAGAATTTTTACTGTAACTTTTAATTTAGCTTGGAGACCGTTATAAATGCCTAACATGTTCGGACAAGCTGGACAAAATATTTGTTTCTAAATATGTTGCATCATGATGTTCGCTCGGAATAAAACATATGAACCTTTCTTGAATTTTTTGATCTAAATATACATACCTGATAATAATCGTGATCAAGAACTGATCAGGCGTGAAATCAACTATAAGAGCAAAATAGTTAGCTAGTTTTATTTAATCAACAATGGAGTTTTGTACATAAGTTCTATGAATTCATCACACGTGGTTTTAGATAAATAATTAACATGTCCAATCCCGCAATTACTGTATTTTTCTAAGTGAACCTTTAAAAAGTCATCAAATTCAGCGAAATATTCAATACAGCTGGGAAAATTGCCTTTGGAAAAAAAACTTTCCAAAAGTCTAACTGTAGCAACGACTCGTTTTAATACCTCATGCCAATAAATTGCCTCTTTTTCTATTACTTCTAAAAGTTTGGAATCGACACGACCACTTATGTTAGCACGACGAACATAAGCACACATACAACTTTTATGTTCTTTCGACTCATAATGTCTTTTCAAAACGTCTACAATATTTTTCCAATCGGAATATCCTGAAACTAAAATATTAGATTTTTTACTAAATAGTTTACAAGCAAAGCAATAAACAGATTTCGTTGTTTCAGAATAAATCAATCATTCTCTTCGCTCTTGGGGTCCGTTTATTTTAGTCATATTAAAATGTAAATCATTTAATTTTCGGTATATTTGGTAATCATTATTTTCTTTATAACATTTTTTAAAAGATTCTAAATCTCCCACATTTTTGGGTTTTGTACAAATACAATGTTCAATTAAAACTTTACTAATTATTTTTGGCTATAAACCATGTCAGGATAAGTATTTGTACATTTTATTACTTCACTCTCAATTTCAATCTCTGTCATTGGTAATGGCAACGCAATTATCACTTGCACCTTCTTCTACACAAATACTCCTATTTGAAAGATTAACATCGTTATCAGCTAAGTATTACTGGTAGTGAAACACTTTTATCTCCCCCGCAGTACTGGTAGATGGAACATTTCCATCCCAAGACATAAATTTTGCAAGGGAGTTTCTTTGCTTTTCATTTTCCTTCATTTGAATTTTTTTTCGTAGTCGTTTTTGTGCTCCAGACCCGAAAGTTCTTTTCATTTTAAAGTATATTTTTCAATAATTTTTTAAAAATAAAATGGTATAGTTGTTGTTGAGTGAATTAAGAATTAATAAATGATGAAAGCAACAACGTTGGTGTTGGTAGTTTTAAAAGGAAACTGTTGGTTGTTCTGAAAATATCTATCTCAAATCAAGATATAAATTATGCTAATAGAAATAGTCACAATAAACACAATAATTGTTCTCAATATTCAAAATCATGCAACGAAAATTTGATGTTAACGCAACAAAATTCAAACAAACAATGAAATAAAATTAATTTTTATTTTTCTTTATTTTTATTTGTATCTGTCTTTAACGACAATACACAAATTAAGTAGTATAATAATAATAATATAACAGTAATAGATACGCTCCATTAAGCGAATCTATATAAAGTAAACTATCACAATATTGGGTAAGTATGTATCACTTTGTAGTGAAAGTACATTACATTAAATACATAGATAAAACTTAGCTTCGATCTGGAAGATCCAAAATGTGGTATCTTTTAATCCTTCTAATAGCACAGCTGTTGTCTAATAGTAAAATTGCAAGGGAATTTGTGTGGTTGTGCAGTCTTTCACTAAGCTTTCTGATGTCGGCTTTGACGAGAGGTATGTTGAGATCTTTATGAATTTGCTCATTAGTAATAAACCATGGTGCATTAACTATTTTTCGCAATGTCCTGGATTGGTATCGTTGCAGGATTTCTAAATTGGAATTGCTGGCTACACCCCACAATTGTATCCCATATCTCCATATTGGTTTTAATATTGCTTTGTAAAGACGAACTTTGTTCTCAAGGCTTAGTTCCGATTTTTGCCCAAGAAGCCAGTACATTTTTGGGGTCTTAATGTTTAATTGTTTTTGCTTGGCTTTTATATGTTGTTTCCATGTTAATCCATATGCATACCAATTTATTTTACGCAATTATTTTGTGGAATGCTGGTGCCATCCAGAATAATGGGCGGGCAGTGTCCTTTCTAAATGTAAATGTGACATGAAATGATTTTTCAGGATTGACTTTAATTTTCCATCTTTTCATATCAGTGATAATTCGCTTTGGACATATCTTGATGCTTCTGAAGGGTCAGCGCTGAAGGCAATAATCGCTGTGTCGTCGGCATATGTGGCTACTAGAACATCATCTGAAACTGGCATATCATAGGTATAGATGGTATATAGCACAGGTCCAAAAACGCTTCCTTGCGGCACACCAGCTTTAATTGAATGAATTTTTGACATTTAATCTTGGTCTTTAACGTAGAAATATCTGTTGCTAATGTATGATTTCAATAATTTTTTTAATTTTATATAAAAGGCCGTGTGGCATCACTTTGTCGAATGCTTTTTGTACATCCGTTTTTCGTTTTTACAACGTGGTGACACTGTTCGAGAGTTCCATGTGAGCGCCTGAAACCAAATTTGCCCAGAACGGGTAACAAACGTCTCAACAATATTCTTTCGAATACCTTGGAGAAAGTTACCAGTAGGTATGATGCAAGAAGATTTTCTGGTTTGTTAGGTTTTCCGATCATGATCACTTCGGCACATTTCCATTGGGCTGGGAAGTAATCCAACCTTATTATGGCATTATAAGTAAAGGTAATAAATAAAACCCGTTTTTGTGGAAGATTCTTTAGCACCTATTCGATCGTAACCAGGACTCTTTTTGTGGAAAGCCTCTTAATTTCGGATTGGACTTCAAAAACGGATTTAATTTTAATGGGAAGATCCATCCGGCAGGGTGCGGTCAAAAAATTAATAATTTCTTCATCAGTTCCATCACTGACCAAATTTGGTTGAAAAGCGTAGCTTAGATATTCAGCAAAACTCTCAACTACTTCATGCGTGGACCTGCACCAGTCTCCATTATTGTTTTTTTTAATAATGATTTTTCGTTTGGCAGGTCGTTTTAAGTACTTCGTAGCACGCCAGAGATCGTGGTCATTATTAGTTGAGACTTTTTAGATAATCGGTATCTGACTTGTTTTTTAGACCTTTTAGGAGTTGTTTGAGCTCTTTGACTGCTTGATTGTACCGAAGTTTATCCCTAAGACTTCTAGTTTGCTGCCATAGTTTTCTTAATTTGCGCTTTCGGATAATTAGAAGTCTTACATCTGCGGCTCTATTTTGTGCTATTTCGTTATGTGGTGTAAAAAGATATGAAGCTTAGTGTATTATTTGCGTCAGGTATTCGACGGCATCATCAATCTCTGTCCCAGACTTTAGTGAAACATCAAAATTTATACTGTTATGTGGTTAACATTTGAAACCCTTTTATATTGGTTTTTGATGTCAGCACTCTGTACACTTTTGAGGATGTCTGAATACTTGCACTATAGTTGACTACCAGTGCAGAATGGTCGGAACTTAAATCCTGACTATCCTTAATAGATAAGTGGTTAGAGGGTAAACCAGTATAAATGACGAAATCCAGTAAGCCTGGTATTTTTCGTGGATCAGTGGGCCAGTATGTGGGCTTTCCTGTAGATAGTACTGAGTATTTTTTCGTTGTGATGCATTTATATAATTCTGATCCTTTTGGACTAGTAGTTCTTGAACCCCACCACGGGTGTTTGGCGTTGAAGTCTCCGCCGGCTAAAAATTTTTGACCTAATTTGTTGAGAAAATTTTGGAAATCTTGACTTTTAAGATTATATCGCGGAGGAAAATAGACTGCACACACTGGGATATCAAACAATTCACATCTAACTTTTATGCATGCAGCTTGTAGGAATACTTCTCTTATTTCATCCATTACAGTGTATTTAATATAACTTTTAATCAATATTGCAGAACCTCCATGAGCCTTATTGTGTGGATGATTTGCAGTAATTAAGTCATATCCACTAATTTTAAAATAACTTCAGCTTGTGAAGTGGGTTTCAGAAGCTAGTAATATGTCGATATTATTGGTGCTAAGAAATATTTTTAACTCTTCTGTACGATTCGAAATGCCATTAGCATTCCATATTTCAATTTGAAGACCTATGTAATTGCATAGTTTGGTTATAAGTTTAGTCATCAGCGACAACAAACTGTTTTTCAAGTAGTAATTCAATTTTCTTAAATGGATAATAATTATGTGGTGTTGCATCTTGTCGCAGTATTTGACCATAAGAAAACTGTTGGTTGTTTGAATTACCATTTTGCCTATCTATGGGAACGTTCTGATTAGTGGTAATAGTTGGATTTGTTACACGTACTTCAGTTTTCCTGATTGTTGGATGAAGTCTTTTGGTAACAAGTTCTTGGTAAATCTTACATCCTTTGTAGCTCGCGGTATGATTTTGCAGGCAGTTGGCACATTGAGCGGGACAGTCTTGCTTTTTTGAGCAGTCGGCTGTTGAATGGTTTAATCCGCATTTAACACACCTGAAGTTCTTTTGACAATAGACTTTCGTGTGCCCAAATTGCTGGCACCTATAGCATTGGAAAATTTCTGACGTTTTTCATGGAGGCTCAACTTTAACCATAGCATTACTAAAAGCTCTAACATTATATATTTCTGCGTTTGTGCTACTAGGTTCGATATCAATAAAAAACATATTCAAAGGTCCTTTGGATACACGACTACGGATGTTACTAATATTTCTAACTGTATGGCCTAACTCTTCAATTTCAGTTTTTATTAGATTAATTGGAGTTGAGTAGTGAAGATTCTTAAGTAATACTCTAAATGTTCGCTCATCTTTTAACTGGAAAGCGTGGAACTTGACTTTCTTAGTTTTTAAATACTTGATTAAAGTTCTGTACTTATCTACTGATTTAATCATTACTCTTATTTGTCCATCAAACTAAACTTTGTAGCTAAGTTCACTTACAGTAACTATACTAGTTAAGTCTTTAATCATACTATATACATCTTTCAGGTATAATTATGGGCGGAGGCTTCGGAGACGTAGCACCTTCCCTTGCTGTATCATAATTGCCAGGTGTATTTTCCAAGATAGAGGACTGCCGTTATCAACGTTAGGTTGCTCTTCATCATTGTCACTAAGTAGTTCGAGCCGGTTTGAGCTGGTTGACGGTGCATCATTATTTTTTTTAATTGTCTTTTTTCTTAATAGCGTTGGATAGTCGTAGTTATGCCGTTTATTCGATTTGTTTTGAATAGGAGTGACTCGCTGCCAATCGACAGTCGAATCATCATCGTCTTCCATTCGTTTTATTTTCTTGTTCACATGAACTTGACAGTATATAGTGCTTTTTTTGTTTTTGTAATTTATTGGTGCTCAAGGAGTACCGCTACTCCACGATTCTTATTGTTTGTAAAATATAAACAATGACACTGCACGGCAAGAGTTTATTCACACAACCATTCGCTTTGGACTTTGAACTTCGACTTTTCAAATGAAATGAATGAAATTGCATTTTTCAAACGAAATATAGGAACGCAAATCTTGCTTATGCTTGGTTCTTTTTTTCATATTTGCTTTTGAAAATGTTCAAATTTTTATATTTATATCTTGTGTATCATATATTATTTTGTAACGGCATACTACAATCGCAAATAAATATAGTTCAGTTAATAGTATTAAATTTGAATTGGAGGTTTTAAACTCACCAAAATTTAAAATCTCAAATTCTACAACTATTTTATTTATTTATAATTTTTTTATTTTAATTTCGGAGGCCCTTATAAATCGGAGGCCCTTATAAATCGGAGGCCCTAGGCAAATGCCCAATCTGCCAACAGGTAAATCCGACGCTGGTAACGAGCGTTGTCAGATGAAATTGGGTCTGTGAAATTTAAACTTTTTAAATAAACTTTCTTTGAGCACGTTTAATTTAATTAGAATGAACTGATTAGAAGGGATACCAAATAAATGCCGCATATGCCAACTTAGATCTGACAAATGAGGTAAATACATAAAAGCTAACATAGTGTAATTATTTTTTTTTGCATTTAAAAATTAGAGTTTACCATCAAATAACACATCAAGATAAGAATTTAAAGTATTATTGTCTAAATTATAAGATGAAGAAACATTATTATTGACTTTAGAGTAAGTAACATGAAAACACTTAAGAATATTTAAAGAGAGTTTATTTTTATGCTACCAAATTGCATCGTTTAATTTGGAAAAACTTAAAAACATTTTTATGTCATCTGCAGACAAAAGAAAATTAGTGCGTGAAAGAGCCTTCATTTTCAATTACAACCGCACATTTATAATTTAACAGATATTAATGAATCCAAGGCTTTTGAAAAATCAGTGTAGATGTCATTCACTTGGTGTCAACTTTCAAACGCTGAGATACAATAAGTACATAAGTAGTAAGGTATGATATTATGTTTTTACAGCAAAATATAGTTTAGTTGTCACAATTGTTTTAAACAATTTCGATATGTTAGAGAGTATAATTTTTTGAAATATCACATTTATTACTTTTAAAAACAGGTGTAACAGAAGCAAGTTTCCATTTGTCAATAAAAATTCCGGTAGATAAAGATTTATGTGGTCGCTGTGGCGTTGTGGTAGTGCGTTGGACTGCTACGCAGAGTGTCTGGGGTTCGAATCTCGGCACAGGCAAAATCAAAAAGTAGAAAAAATAAATTTTCCACCCGGCACCACCTCTTGCCAGGAAATGGCAAACCTACAAGAGTAAAAATTGCTATGAAAAGCATTTCGCCGATCGGATTCGGCATTAAACTGTAGGTCCCTTCCATTCATGTACAAATACAGCAGACAGAACATGGTTTACTGGCAGACATTACACATTTTTTGAGGAAATTAAAAGCAAAACCATCAATAACTATTTTATGTAAATTTTAATCTTAGATACAAATCGGAATATCATGTTCAGTTAAACACAAAGAATAAAATCGATGAGAGACTGGTCAATACTTAAATTACTATCACAGTTTATGTATCATATATCAGTATCATGCACAAAAGTACATAGACTCAAGTTAATGGTATCACTAACAGTGTTAGAACAGAAACACCGAAGAGGGAATATGCGAGCAAGATCTTTTTGATTGATTGACTTTGGATACAATTTTCGTTCACTTTCAAGGCGTAAAATACATACATGAATGAATACAGCTTGTATAGGAATTTATCAAAAAAATTTAATTCCCTCATATAGTTGAACTCTTATATAATTTATAAGTTAAATTTGTTAATTTTTTTAAGCCTTTGCATACCAAGGAAGTTTTGTATGAACTTTAGCAGAGGTTAATGGAATATTTCGGCTATCAGAATGAATATCCAAATCAGTATCATT
This sequence comes from Palloptera scutellata, assembly GCA_958295655.1. Classification (NCBI taxonomy): domain Eukaryota; kingdom Metazoa; phylum Arthropoda; class Insecta; order Diptera; family Pallopteridae; genus Palloptera; species Palloptera scutellata. The sequence continues at coordinate 15,777,714 of OY282453.1, forward strand.
GATTAAATAGATAATTACATTATAATCACATAGCTTAAAAAAAGGTCTAAACAATTATGTAACAATTATTAAGAATTTTCATAAGTTTATTCTTTAGACCATAATTTTAAATAAGTCAATACTAAAGAGGCTATCAATTAAATAAATTCCATGAGACTGATTAATGTTATTAGGAACAAATGTATTTACAGAAAAGTTCGACCAAAGTTACTTAAATTAAAACCACCAAGAGTGCAGAAATTCCATATATAGGAAAGGTCAGATAAATACAAAAAGGCACATCAAATTATGGTACTAACTCCACCACGGATAATAATACATATCTAATACTGATCTAAAACAAAGTTTTTAGTATTGAGAGTACACACATCGAAAAATTAGCTTGACCGCAATTAAAACTCCTACACAACACCTTTTGAGCATTCAGTTTTAGTAAAATCTTTGTCTTTTCGACACACATCGCAAATACTGGTGTCGCAAAATTCTTCATTGAAAAATTCGGAGTAAGCCAATGTCACAGTGAGTTACAGCATCAAACAGACTTCTATATTTAGTGTGCATTCCACCCATATTTTGGTATTATACTGTAAGTTATCGGATATCATTGGCAAAGTTGATAGCATCATTATGGTCAGTTTGGTCATTAAAATTTGTTATTATATTTGTTATTATATTAGTTATTATATTATATATATAATATTATATATATAATATTATATATATAATATTATATATATAATATTATGTTACTTCTTCTGACAAAAGTTTTAGCGCTAATGAATTTTCAATATAACTGGGATAATTGCTAATATTCCAACCATTACTGCTTCTCGTCTAATTTACGTTGATAAACAGGACATAATTTACTATTTGAGGCATGATTCTCATTTATGTATGTAATTAAGTCTAATTCCTACACAGCTACCGCAGGGAAGCATTTTGATTATTACATATTATTGGGTCATATAAAAGTACCCACAAATCTGGCAACAGATTCCAACCTTTCCAACGAAAGGTAACATTTCCTGCTACATTTTGTGTGAAGACAGTTCTCTAATTCGTAGCTAGTGTAAAAATTTACATTGATTTGAAAATGGGTGAAATATCTGAAGAAATACGCTATGTGATGCTTTATTACTATAGCATTTCGGGGAGTGAATACCGGACCCAGAAGTGTTTTTCTCGATTGCGTTCCGGAAATTTCGATATCAAAGTTGCACTGAAAGTCAATGAAAAAGCCAATGAAATTTTGCAACGGGTGAAGCAAGATCGACACGCAAGCAGTCAGGAGAAAGCTGATGCATTAAACATCAGCCACATGACAGATTTGTGAGTAGCAACCGCTGATACTTTATATGTGACCATGTATATTTCATATGTTTATTTATTAAAGAAACTCATTGTTGTCAAAATGTCAGTTATCAATTCTTTATATTCTCCAAACAGCAATGCAAAGAGTAACTTACTTGTAAAGAAATTTTTAATAATTATTTTATTTTTTAAAATAATATTGCACATATGTACATATCTACATATCGCACCCTAACTACAAAAGATGGGGTTCGCTTATACATAGATGCATATAGAAAATTAATTTATGGAAAATAATATGTCATTAAACAATAATACGCATATTATTTTCCATACAATAAAATTATACCCATCCACAGGTAAGCAATAACAGTTATTTCACATTCGTAGCCAGTGGTGTATCCAGAGGGAACAATTGGGGAATGATGGCTCACCCTCATCACTCAGAAAATCATATAATTCTGTACTAAAGTGTGATTGTTTACTTATTTTATATATAAATAGTTAAAAATATGTGAACGTTTTTTGTATGCTCTCTAGTTTGGAGTTTGAACTTGAAATAAAATAGCTATTTCTGCGACAATGAATAGAATATTTTTTGCCCTGGTCAATATCTTCCAAGACATACATACATATATATGTATGGACAAACGTTAAAATTTTTTTTACATTGAGTTTAAGTTCACCATGGAGGGCTGATGTGATTAGGTGATAAAAATTTTTTTTAAGTCATACAGCTTTTGATGTGTGAGTTGTTCGTTATATAAGCCAAACATTTTTGGTTTTTAGACCAGCCCAATTAACCTATTTTCAGGGTTCTTGGTACAAATGTTTGAAACAATTTTCATTTAACTGAGTCTGGGAGTAATTTTTTTCTTATCATGAGGAATTTTCTTAATATTTTTTTGCTTCTCCTGTAAAAAAAACACAAATGCTAATTAGTGCCTTTTTAATAATTATCATGACAATATGTCTTCAGTAATACTTTCAAAACAAATATTTAAAAAAAATAAAAAAAAAATTGGTTTTAGTTTATTAACAGCTTCGAATAAAAAGCAAAATATTTTTATTTTGCATCTAGGCCTCGCCCAAAATATTTCACTTTTTTTGGCTGCGACACTGGTTTTCCGGTTAAATTGTAATATCTACATACTCGTAATTACACATATTTACATATATCTGCACAATGTACGTACAATTACTATGGATAATTACTGAACCAATCCACTAAAGAGTTGCTTGCCATTGTGCTTGCCTGCTATTTTTGAGAGCCCAATAACAATATCAACAATAATAGCAGCTACAACGAACGACGAATATCATAATGCTTTAGCCAATTGAATTTCTTAATGCCTGTGTATAAAAAAAAGTATCTAGAGAGCGAAAGAGAAAGATAGTCAATGATAAAGAGCTAAGCAGCGAAAACTAGGGAGAGAGTACACGCGTATTTATATATGCATACATAAATATTAAAAGAGTTGGTATATAGTTAAAGAGAAAACCTCAAAGAATGTTATTTTACAAGAGCGAGCAAAGTACTCACTACATTTGCACTTGTATGCTTGTTTATTGTTTTTGTATGTATCGTTGTCTTTTTAAAAGTGTGTTTAATATGTCGTTAAATTACTCTGGTAGTTGTAACAGACACATACAATCAGCGTGACCATTGAAAGTGTTTGAAAAGGGTAAAATGAGTAGAGTCAACGTGGGTCAAAATGGCTTAATTCCAATTAACACAGAACGAATTTACTAGTAAAAATTCAGAATATCTACATGTTGTATAAGTACATACATACATAAATACAAAAATTGTTTTTTCCAACACAAAAAAAAAAAATTTTAAAGAAATTGTCACAAAAAAATTAAGTTAAAGAATCTAATTATTTTTTTTTTATTGTGGCTCGAATTCTAAGTCTGCATTTTCAAGTAAATGAACACAATATACATATATTTACTTACGTTTCCATAACTTTACGTACAGCTGTGGACATTAGTGTGAGAACGATGATGTAGTGTTTGGAAACAATGAAATATTTTCATTCCAATTTTTTTTTTAGACAAAATAATCATTCAAATGATTGGTTATACATTACAAAACAAAAATTAATTGATAATTATAGTTCAATATAAAAACAAAATTTAAAAACAAAATATTAAAAATGGCAATTTTAACCTGGACATAAGTTTAGAAACGAAGCGATTTCTTTAAAAGAATTTACTGCAACTCACTCCAAAAGCATCAATATCGTGTTGGGTATCCTTTTTGCAGTAGAACTTCCTTACATAGTTGTGGTATCGAGTTTATCAATGCACGACAACGTTCGACTGGTATAGTAGACCATGCGGTTTTTACTTCACTGTTAAACTATTAAAATTAGGGATATTTTTATTAAGATCCGAACTTGACGATGGCCAATCTAAAACGGCGCTTTAATTGTCTAGAAAGTACTACTTGGTGAGGTGCGCGGTATGCTTGGGGTCACTATCCTGCTAGAATTTTCAATTTACCGGCAAATTTCATATTGTTCAAAATTTCAATGTAATTTTTTTTCTAAAAATAACTTCTATTCGACAAATTGGACTAACCCTATCCCATGAGAAGCAGCCCCAGATGTTAATCGAACTTCCACCTTTGTTTATTACTGGTACAGTATATTTCGGATCAAATGCAGCACCTACTGGACGAATATTATTTTTTCCTTCTTGACACATTCGGTTTATCTTAGTTTCACAATATGTAACATCATTGTTCGCTTGTCACTTCGCCGTTCGGATTCGGCATTAAACTGTAGGTCCCTTCCATTCAAGTACAAATATAACACGCACAACATGAGTGGATGCGAAAAGTTCGGCCTAGGCCCTCCATGGGCTGTTGTGCCATTAAAAGTAAGTAAAGTAAGAACTCTTCCTGGGATCGAACTGAGAAATTCTTTTAATTACTCTGTCCAATGGAGGCGAAGTTTTGCGAGGAGCAGTTGATTTTGGAATATTTTGGTAGTGTTGAAACTTTTTGTAATGATTAACAGCATTATGTAACATGGTTTTGCATCAATTTAGGCGGGCACCAATTTGACTATAGGCTTAAATTAGTCTTCCACAGCTCAACAATAGTCCTTCGTATATCAGGAGTACAATTTTTCCTTCCTTCCATTTTCTTGAAGAGACAAGTGTTATCCTTTGAGTGTAAAATAGTCTGTATACTGTATATACTTTCCAGAAACCTATATTAACAAATTTTATTATTTTTTTAGACCTTAGATTCCAAGCGGTCTTTTACTTTTGTCGGACTAAAATTTTCACTTCGGATGAATTTCGTTTTATAATTACTCACTGAAAACATGTACATCAGCCGAAAAATTTCAAATAAATAAATAGCTACGCTTTGTTCTCAAAATTCGCAATGAAAAAAATATATTATGTAATATTCAACGATTATTAAACCCCAAAAACTTGTCAATTTATTTTTCTTGAAAACGAGCTCTTTATATGTTTCGATTTTTTCACAATAATTTACCCTTACCAAAACATGAAAATTCAATACGATACCAATTTTCAGACTCAACATAAAAGTTCTATTCATTTTCTAAATCTATTTCTGGTTAAGAACGGCAATTAATTAGAGCTAATGAACGCTTAGCATATGCAGCGCTATATGTCTGCGCTGAACTTCATCAATTAATAAATCGTGATAAATTAGGCTTTTGTTTTCACTACTTTTAATTTCTGCGTAAAACTCTCCCTAAAAGTAAACTTAAATAAAAGCATATAAAATTTAATTATTGATCAGTGGCTCCAGTTTCTTAACATTTAACCTCCATCAAGAGTAAATTTCTCTACGAAAAGCGCCATATATTAAAGGATATTTATGTGCATTCCTATGTTTTGTCTGTTAAAGCAATTCATCTCGAAATTGTTTCATATCTTTCCACTGAAGCCTTATGCGTAACATTTACAAGATTCGTAAGCTGACGTGGACTTCGAAGTAAGGATTTCCCAAGCAATGGTAGAAACTTTGTTGGTGCCAGTCGTATCTTGTTGAAAGAAAACGTCTCATTCATTCAAAAATCAGCTGAAGATATATCTCAAAAATATATAAGCCATGGTTTTGAATGGTCATTCTTCCCTCCTAACGCTCCTCATATGGGAGGATTGTGGAATGCGGAAGTTAAAAGCTTCAAACTTCACTTTAAAAAGGTTTCGGGAACTGAAAAATTCACCTTCGAAGAAATCTTGACGCTACTCACACGCATTTAAGCTGTACTGAATTCAAGACTACTTTCACCAATAATAGATCGAAACCTGGATCAACGGTGACGACTCGACGCAAAAACTCCTGCGAGTTTCGCTTAAAGAGGTCCAAACACTGCTTCGACATTGGCAGCCGTATCCGCTTGTTGTCCACCGTAAGCAATCGCTGCACCCATCGGGCCGACACCTTTCTCATGCTTAACCTATCATGTAAAATATTAAGCGAGAATCATGTCGTGGACCTATTCAACGATTTCCTCGGTAACCACGTCAGCCGGGCGGCCTGAGCGCTCCTCATAAGTTTTAATCGATGTTCATATGGGGCAAGATTCAAAAGAGGATTTCAACAAAAACTCCTCAGTACAAAAATAAGAAATTGTTTTTGATCCGACTCAATTTTACTTATCTAACATTTATATTGAGTATTCCAGACAGGAGATGCATATTCAAGAATGGGTGTAACCAGTGAAGCGAATAGCGTTTTTATTGTATAATGGTCATTAAATTCTTTTGATTAACGTTTAATAAACTCTAAAGAACTTTTAGCTTTGTTCACACACGAGTTGATATGCCACTTAAAACTTAATTTGGAGTCAAATCAACAAATATAAATACATAATTCAGAGTCTGATTCTGTAAAGAGTATTTAGCAGACATAGGTTACCACCTCGTAAATACCATAAACTTACATTTATTAAGATTAAGGAACATTAAGTTTAATCGGCACCATTTTAAAAAATGATCAAGATCTTCGTGCAGCATTTTTTTTTGGATTATAGAGTTGTAAGATAAGAACAACTTTACAGTAAAGCAATGCTTTTTGATGCGGCATTTCGGAAGATCACCTTTTGTTTTCTGTTAGTGATATATGTATGATTCTATTTTTTTTTTTTATTTATTTATTTTTTTCGAAAACCGGCACAACAAAGTTTAAAACCTTATTTGCAGTACCGGCAGCATGTAGCGTAAACAAGATTAAATACGACTTATAATATATATTGCATGACATACAAATTTAAACTTTACTTTAAAATTAAACATTAAACATCTATTCATCTATTCGTAAAAAATTTTAATAACATGATATATTTCATTATTTCCTATTACAGCGAAGAAAGAAATAAAGCTAGTTTATTTTTGAATTGCACAGCATTATTACCAGATCTTAAACTATTAGGAAGTGCATTCCAAAGACGAACAGAGTGTACAAAAAACTGCCTTTCAGACGTTAAACAAGAAACACGCAAACAGTTAATCATATTAGTTCGATTGGATATAGAAAAGTTTAATTTCGAAAACAAATAACTGGGTTCTGCATTACATATAATTTTATGCAACAATAAAAGCGTTCGATAGTTCAGTAAGTTATCAAAGGTTAAGCCATGGATTCTTTTAGCATACTGGGAAACATGATCTCTTCGTTTTAGTCCAAACACATAACGAACAATGTTATTGAAAAGAATATTTAATTTATTTTTACTTAGACTATCACAATTTGCAAATATTTCGCAGCCATATAGCATTGTTGGTATGAGATATGCTTTAGCAAGTAGCATTCGTATATGAAGAGGAGTAAAGTACTGCGTCGTCCAAAGAACACGAAGCATGCTGTAGACTTTCCCAACCGTGTTACTTATGTGGTTATTCCAAGTTAGAGTTCTGTTGAAGGTTACCCCTAGATTTTTTGCAGAGTCTACTTATTCAATATTGCTTCCGTTTAATGAAAGGTTAGGGGAAGTGGAAATGTCAATGATTTTCTTCGCAATTACCAAGCATTTTGACTTTGCTGGATTAAGGCTTAAGCCGTTTTTTATTGCCCAATTACCAATGTTTTCAAGAACACTATTCAGATTGTTGATGCAGTCATAGAGGTTCTCACGCTTACAGTTGACGTACAACTGGACGTCATCTGCGTACATATGGATCTTACAGTTTTTCAAAACACTAGGTAGGTCATTTATGTACATAGAAAAAAAAAGGGGACCCAAGACAGAACCTTGAGGAACACCTCTTATAATGGGTAGAAAGACTGATGAACAGTTATTGGCGAAGACAGCTTGTGACATATCGGAAAGATATGACGCAATAAGATTCGTCGCAGATGGCGAGAAGTTAAATAATTTAATTAGTTTTGTCTCCAAAATATTATGGTCGACTGTATCGAAAGCCTTGGAGTGGTCCAACAGAACTAAGAACCCAACTTTATTGTCATCTATGCTAGAACGTAAGTCTTTAATTACATCAATTAGAGCAGTAATACAACTATGTTTTTCCCTAAAGCCTGATTGCCTTTCAGTTATATAACTATTTTTACTCAAATGTGTGTTAATTTGTTGACTAAGTAGCGATTCTAACGCTTTGGATATAAATGGGAGTATAGCTATTGGGCGGTACTCATTATGAGATTTTGGTACTGGTATTATTTTAGCTTTCTTCCATTCTATCGGGTAAATTGACTTTGTGAGCACAGTATTAAAAATGTGAGTTAGATATGGGAGAATCTTCGGAATCAAAATTTTCAGAAAAATAGGACTAGTGTCATCATACGAGCGTATGATCGAGAGCGTTCGATTTTATTGATGATACACTTTGCAGTACATCAGCTTGAGAAACACAATTGAAGCTGAAGCTAGAGTTGGCATTAAAAGAACTTTCAATAGTCTGGTAAACGTTTTGATTTACAGAAGGCATAGGTATATCAACAAATTTTTTGTTTAAATCCTCAACGTCTACGTTATCACAAGAGTCGAATGATTTTCTACAAAGCCCTATATTGCGTATCTCACGCCATTTCTGCTTACTATTCACAACTGAACTATACTTGTCCCTATAATAATTACTTTTTGCAATTTTCACCTCTTTTACCATTGTCGAACGCAATATTTTAAATTCTTCATATAATTCTGGAGTTTTGAAGCGTTTCCAGCGATTATATGCATTATTGCGCATCAAAATCAGATGTTCAATAGTTCTGTTGAACCACGGACGTTGCTTATGAGTAGTTCTTTTTTGCTTAATAGGGACGACCTCGTTAAACAGATGATTGACATTGCCTTGAATAAATGCTACTTGATCATTAACTGAGTTAATATAAAAAACTTGTTCCCAGTTTATATCAGATACAGCAGTTTCAAGTCGAGCATAGTCTATGTTCTTAAAGTCACGATAACTAAAGCAGTTTGCAGTATCACTGAGTGTAAAGTCGTAAGCAAGGAAAATAAGATCATGTTTTGAAAAATTAGATACAGATAATTGATCATACAGAAGAATTCTAGTCTTGGCACTTACAAAGAATAAATCCAGGACAGTATTAGTTGTTCTTGTATAGTGAGTTGGCATACTGTTATTAACAGAAGAAAGACCTAAGCTATCCATATCGGGTACTAGACTATTTTCTACAAGGAGGTTACTATTAAAATCCCCCTCTATAATTATATCAGTGAACGAGAGTGCAATATTTTCTAATGTGCTTAGAAAAGGTGAAAAATCAACAGAACGGTTTGGACGATAAACGCAACCAAGAAGCAATTTTTGATTTACATTTGAAACTACAACAAAGATATATTCAATAAGACTATCAGGTGGGGACTTACTGAGTATTTTACACGTAAACGTTTCTTTTACATAGATTGCAACACCGCCTGCATGGCTAACCCTATCCGCACCAAATATTTTGTAACCATTTAAGCTGAACAAAGCATCAGACATACCACTATTAAACCATGTTTCACTAACACAAATTACATCCATACCAGAACCCTCAAGCACATATCGCATTTCGTCAATCTTATTAATCAAACTTTGCGCATTTAAGTGCAAACTTTTAACCCAGTCTTTTGTTTTGAGAGTATTCTTATCATATTGAAAGTATTATCTTTGGAACGAGCATTTTCATTACTAAGAGAACTTGTCATTTTTAAACATTAAATTCCTTAGTAAAAAAGTATTAATTTATATAACGCGTGCTTGATAAAAAAGTACGTTTTCTTCGCTGCTGTGATATATGAAGATGTCAGAAAAATATAATTAAAATTAAGATAAATTAAAAGCAAGGGCGGAAAACCAATCTAACCTGGCTTTTTAATCAGAATGCCATTATTGACTTTATCAAATGCTTTGCTGAAAGCAGTACAGATAACATCAATATGTAGTTAATTAATAAATCCATTCATTACACATGTAGTGAATTCTCAAAAGGTTCGTCGTTGAATATCTCCCCTTAAGAAACCCATGTTGCGATGTGTTGATCAATGTTGTAACAGAGTGCATAATTTTAGTAGTAACAATAAATTCAACTAACTTTGGTATAAAACTTAATTTAGCAATACTTCTATAATTTGAGATGTTAGATTTAATAACATTTTTGTGCAAAGGAACAATAAGAGATTCTTTTCAACAAACTGGGAAATAACCCGATTTTAAACATTTGTCAAAGATTTTTGCAAGCGGTTTATGTAAAAGTTCAGAACAATATTTTAAAATGCAACTTGGGAATATTATCGGGCACAGATACAAATGACAGCTTAAGAGACTTGAGATCGTGAAGAACATCAAGAGGATCTATAGTTGTCATTGAAGCTAAACGTGAAATATGTTGATTTGAAAAAGTCAGCAAACAAGTTCGCCATATCAATATCCTCACTAGTTACAACATCACGAAGAGACATAGGCAAAGGGAAATCGCTGGTCTTACGAATTTACAAAGTCATAAAAAGATTTAGGACCGTGGTGAATTTTAATTTTTAAACAATTTTAATAGTTTCTATAACAATCAGCTTTAGATAATCATGACGTAGACGGGAATCGTTACAATAATCCATATTTCTGCTAGTTCTTTTATAAGCTTTAAATGATCGTGACTTACGATTTTTTAAGGTTTTTAATTACTTTAAGAACCAGATGGGTCCAGTCTTCGTAAAAGAAGTCTTAACTTTAGGTACCGAATGTTCAAATACTTTATATACTTTACTTACTTTTAATGGCACAACAGCCCATGGAGGGCCTACGCCGAGCTTTTCGCATCCACTCATGTTGTGCGTGTTACATTTGTACATGAATGGAAGGGACCTACAGTTTAATGCCGAATCCGAACGGCGAAGTGAAAAGCTTTTCATAGGCAATTTTTACTCTTGTAGGTTTGCCATTGTCTGCCAAGAGGTGGTGCCGCGTAGAAAAACTATTTTTTCTACTTTTTTATTTTGCCTGTGCCGAGATTCGAACTTCGGACACTCTGCGTAGCAGTCCAACGCATTACCACTACGCCACAGCGACCACTTTATATAAGGTTATATAAATAGAGACATAGAACTGTCAATGTCCATCTAAAGTCCAAGATGTAACAGAAAGTATATCAACTAGTTTATTATAATTAGTTCTTTGAAAACAGTATTTTAATTTAATAGGTTTTGTATCAATATTTATTTATAGCCTATAAGATAATTCAAAGGATAATGTTAAGGTAGGATGATGACCATTCTCAGGAGAAGGGTAGGGATCGGAACGAGAAATATAAATTGTTGAGTCATTATCCACATAGTCAAGATCCAAACATTTTCCGTTCTTATTAACAAACATTATTCCATATTGTTCAGAAGGAGTATAAGAAGAAAGTGAGGTCCGCCAAACTTGACTCTTATAGAAACTTCTGCAATGAGGTGGAGGGAATGAAGAAATCAGCAAGACTTTGTAGGGTTCTGCAGAAAGACCAAACAGTTAAGCTTGATTCACTTCGCATGCCTGATGGTACTTTTACCACTTCCAGATCAGAGACCTATAACACACTCCTAGAGACCCACTTTCCGGGAAGCAGGATTATACCCACTACGGTGAGTAGTGGTGGGGTCAATGGTACGAGTGGTAGAACCACCAGGCTTAATTGGTATTCTGCGTCTGTCGGAAGTAGTGACAGAAGAGGCAATAAAGTTCTCTTTCTCCTCTTTTGAAAACTATAAGTTCCCAGGACCTGACAAAGTTTACCCGATAATGCTAAAAAGAGGTGGAGACAGACTGATTGAAAAAGATCTTTACGGCCTGTCTTGCCAATGGCTTCATACCATCTCTTTGACGACAAGTCAGAGTAGTCTTTATTCCTAAACCAGGGAAGTATGATTACACACTGGCTAAAAGTTTCAAGCCGATTAGCTTGACCTCTTTCATGCTAAAAAGCCTAGAACGAATGGTACAGAAGCACATTCGGGCAAAGGTACTGCCAATGTTTCCTCTCAGTAATAACTAACATGCCTACCAGGGAGGAAAATCCTGCGAATCAGCGATGCATGATCTTGTAAGAAGCAGGACTGATAGAAGCAGGACTGGAAGCGGCCAAGTACACTCTGGGGGTCTTTGTGGATATTGAGGGGCCTTTGACAACGCTGCCTTTGACTCTATGTGCTCAGCTGCCAGAAGGCATGAAGTGAGTGAAAACTTAACTAGATGGATCTACTCTATGCTCTCCGAGAGACTGCTGACCGTTGGCGAGGGCGACGATTCGGTCACGGCGGAGGTTAGACAGGGCTGCCCCCAAGGGGGCACCTCTACTGTGGTGCTTCGTTGTTGACTCATTACTAACGGAAATGCAAGATCTCGGATTTCATGTCCAAGCATATGCGGACGACGTCTGTGCACTCACATCTGGTAAATCCTTGCGGATGGTCTGTCTTAAAATGCAGAAATTCCTGGACAAAATCGATGAGTGGTGCACTGGCCAGGGTTTTTCTGTCAATCCTAGTAAAACGACTCTTGTTCTATTTACTAGGAAGCGGAAGCTGGAGTGTTTGAAACTGCCAGTACTGAAAGGTGTGACCCTCAGTCTTGCCATGGAAGTGAAATATCTGGGTGTAACCCTAGATCGGAAAATAACATGGGAAACGTACGTCTACGAAGCTAGATCGCGCATTGAAGGTTTTCCACCAATGTCGCCGTGCCTATGGTAGGACCCGGGGCCTGAGACCTACTGTGGTCCTTTGGATATACACAGCATTTGTCAGACCGATAATCACATATGCTTCGGTGGTTTGGTGGCGCCGTGGTGGTTAAATCCTCAGTCTTGGTGCTGAACAGGCTGCATTAACATAACGGGCGCCATGAGTACCACCTCTGGTGACGCCCTTAACGCCATGCTTGACTTGCTCCTACTGGACATAAAGATCCAACAAGAAGCGATGAAGGCGGCATGTCGGCTATACTCTTATGGGTATTGGTTCGATAACAGAACTTCGGGTCATGGAGAAATCTTCAAAAGGTTGTCAGAGCAATATCCATTGCTACTGGCCCCGAAAGATTGCCTCATATCCGTGGTTACTTTCGGAAGAAAATATGAAGTTAGCTTTCCGAAGCGTGAACAATGGAGCAATCCAGAGATCGTGCTGGAGAATCTGACGGATATCTTCTTCACTGACGGATCCAAGACCGCTGAAGGTACTGGACCCTGATGGCTTTTAAACGAAGGTGTCAATTGTTACTATTCCTTGGGTGTCTTCCAGATAGAAATTTTCGCCATCTTTAAAGTAGCGGAATGGATAATTTAAAGAAAATAGCGCGGGAAACAAATAGGTGTCTGTAGTGACAGTAAGGCTGCACTTAAGGCTCTGGAGAACGCGAGAATTACTTCAAAGATTGTCCAAGAGTGTAAGAGGAAACTTAGATCAGTCGCAAGACTGAATCAGCTCCATCTTATCTGGGTTCCTGGGCACTGTGAAGTTCCTGGGAATGAGGAAGCCGACGAGTTGGCCAACTGTGGATCAAAGAACATGCCTTTGGGACCAGAGCCAATAGTCGGGACCAGTTTGGCAGGTGCCATGCATTGGATAAAATCTTATGCTAATGATTTACATAAGAGACGCTGGTCCAATCTGGACATCTGTAAAACGGCTAAGTATTTTGTGATTTGTCCAAACAGGAAGGCAGCAGAATTCTTCTTAAATTAGGAAGGAAAGACCTTCGCCGGATGGTGGGACTCGTCACAGGACATAATCCATGGGGCCAACATATGACTACCATCGGCATCACCGAGGACCCGACCTGCACATCTTGTCTGGAGGAGGTGGACAGCACAAAGCATTTTATCTGCACATGTCCCGCTTTGCCAGAACGAGATGGCGAATTTTGGGTTTCGATGTCACAGGAATGGACAAAGTTCACTCCTTCCCCTTCTGCGATCTTCTGAGATTTGTGAGAGAATCCGGAAAATTTGCGGAAGAGAACGTAGTCCCCCTATAACCCATTTTTCAGCTTTTTCCCTCTTTTTCTCTAATACCATCTTGCTGTTACCCCTTCTTCTTTTCGTAGGCCTTAAGTTCAATGGGCTACATAGCCTGAGTGCTTGAGGAACTGTCCTGCACTCGTAGGTCAGTTTCTCGGCCTTCTTCACCATCCATCCATCCATCCATCCAAGAAACAATATTATTAATCTGAAACAAACTTAGTTCAAAAAGAATATCCATAAATTTATGATTGAGTTCTATAGGAGTGCAAGGGTAAACATGCCGAACTTCATCACAAAAGTCCCAAGTGACACTCGGCATATTAAAATAAACAAGGACAATTAACGAATCAGTTGTTCTCATTTTAGAGTAAATTGTTGCTAAGAAAGATGCATGCCGAAACTAAATATTAAATATTGTAAATTATAAATAGCCCCCATTAAAAAGATGGTGTACTGTCAACAAATTTTATTAAAACCCGTCTTCTTGAATTTACATTCAAATATTTACGAATATTACTTTAATTTCTCCCCACTACTTGTCTGACAATTTTGCTGTTGTCTATTTCCGCTTAATTCATTCTGCCTTTCAGTATGGATGTTATCCAGCTATTTAGTCCCTCTTCTATACCTATATGGACAGAGCAGATCGAATAGCTTCTGCCTCCCCTCTATATCTAAAACACAGCTACTGAGTATTGCTTGTGTTCTAAAGTCTTTTCAATTGTATCGACTTCTTCATTTTCGGCCGTTACGGTGGACTACCCGTGAGATAGCCGTGTCGTATTTCGAGAATGCTTTACGTTCAATGATCTTCCTGAGATAAATATTCTAATGTATTGAGTATGAATGATGATAGGCTAATGGGCCTGCTTCGTGCCCCTTTTTCCTACTTTTGGAATGAATATGACCTTAACCCTTCTCCAACTAGGGATATGGCCTTGTTGTAAGCTCTTCTTAAAGAGTACTCTAGCTACGGAACTATGATATATTGTACATAGTTTCCATACAATAATTGCTTTATGCTTTTCAAACTTAATATGGTTATTTTACAATTACATACAATTTCCATATCCCATATCCTTCCTTCCTTCCTTCCTTTCTACTTCTTCGTGGCAATTGCTTACCCTTGTTATGTTTTGCTTGTTTTAAATATGTATACTTTAAAAATACGTCATATGTACTTGTTCGTACAAATATGTAAATACATATAAATATTTATATACATATGAAAGTATGTATGTAGGTACATACAATTCAATGTGTGGTTTTTGTTGCTGTAATTTTTGATTATTTTATTTATTGTTC
This sequence comes from Palloptera scutellata, assembly GCA_958295655.1. Classification (NCBI taxonomy): domain Eukaryota; kingdom Metazoa; phylum Arthropoda; class Insecta; order Diptera; family Pallopteridae; genus Palloptera; species Palloptera scutellata. The sequence goes on from OY282453.1 coordinate 15,792,781, forward strand.
ACATTTGGTTATGGGATTCAAACACAACTCTAACAACAACAACAACAAACATAATAACATCAACAAAAAGATCAAAGGACAATTTCGTTATTATTTTAATTATTTATTTTTTCTTGTTTGTATTCATTCATTCATTCACTCAATCATTCATTCCCTTTTCATTTGAATTTGTTGTTGTTTTGAAAAGTTTGTCTTTGTCTATTGACATTGTTTATTTTAATTTGATATACATATACAATTTAATCCTATAAAGTATAAAAAATGTACTTTAAGGTTGGCATTATTTACACAAGTTACATCAGCATACAGTTTTCGATGAATATGAAGACTTTGACATATGTTCAAAATAAATTCAAATACTACTACTATGTGCTAGTACTTGTATATTACTGTCATAGACCACACAGCTGTGTGAATAATATATACGTACATATGTTAATAGGTATGTGGTATATATAATAGCAAACGTATTTTTAAAAATTACAGTTATTAAAAAAAAGCTAATTTGGTCTTAAAAACAGCTAGAAGAGGGTAAATCACTTTTAAAAAAGACAATAACTCTTCGCAACATATTATTTTGAAATTATTTTGCTTGTTACTTTAACATTGTTGCACTATACTGCGACCAATAAGTTTCTGGTCATGGAAAACCTTATACATATCAAAAGAACTCTTTACTTTTTAAATTAAAAACAGCAGGAAGTATAAGTTCCAAAGAATGATTACAATAAGAGTTTTCAGATAATTGCTCCTTTGGAAGCCTTAAATAGTCAAGGCCTTGCTTCAACAAAATCTCTGCCGACACAAAGTAATGGATTAGTTGTCTCATCCAAAACCATTACCATTATTTTATTAAAATAAGACAAATCCCAAATCTTTTTATCCTTAAGTTTTTCTAATATGAAGTAAGTTGTTCCGTACAAAGTAAACCAGGAATATTAATTTGGGAAGATAGGAGGACAAAATGTTCAAATAACTATTTCAAATCTAATTTTGTTGAAGTTAATAACAATGACTGAAGCACCGAAGCCCTATTGGTAACGGAAGATGATGTTTTGAATGGTATTTTGAGCTTGAAATCCTAGCTAAAGAAAGATATCGATGGGCTGTCTCCTTGTATACTCAAGAAATGCATGGCAACTCTTTGTTTGGCACTGTGTGCAATATTTAATAGTTCTTTAAGCTCGGCAAAATTTGTTGATAAATGGAAGATTACTCACATCAATCCAATCTTAAAATCAGGGAACAAAATTGACATTCTTAATAACAGGCCAATCTCTAAAGTCTCTACAATTTGAAAGCTTCTGGAAAAAGTTGTCAAAGATATACTATTTTTTGCAGTGAAACAAATTATAAACCATCATGGATTTATTACAGGGAGATCAACTGTTACTAGCCTTTCAGTTTTCACTGAATTCTGTATGTCGGCATTTCAAAATGGGTATCGGTTGACACTATTTATACAGATTTCTCGACTTTTGACACTATTTCTCAAAATATATTAATTGCAAAACTTGCATGCTTAGGTATTCACTCTACTTTCCTTGAGTGGCTGAAGTCCTACCTTCATAATAGGATATGCCACGTTGTAATTGAAAATGTTAAATCGCAGTCTTTTGTGGCCTCTTCTGGCGTTCCGCAAGGTAGCATCCTAGGATCGCTATTATTCATTCTGTTTATTAATGACATTGTAATCCGCTTCTCACACTCTAATTATCTATTGTATGCTGATGATTTAAAACTCTTTTGCAGAATCAAAAATTTAACTGATACTGCTCTGTTACAATCGGACATTAATCGTCTAGTTGATTGATGTCAACGAAACAAATTGACTCTTAATATAAAAAAATGTTTTCAAAAGAGATTTGTAAGATCATCTAGTCAGTACTTTTCGTCCTATAGTATTTCTAACAATGCGTTGAAGTCGGTTGAGGAATTCCTAGACTTATGTGTTCTATTTGATACAAGGCTTACTTTCCCTAACCATGTAAACTTCCTTGTACCTAATCCCTATTCGCTCCTTGCCTTTATTCGTCGTTATTACAGGGATTTCAAAGATCCGTATACGCGTAAAATCTTGTTTACAACACATGTGCGTTCGAAACTTGAATTTGCCTCCTTTATTTGGAATCCTTTCTACAATACACACTCTGCACGTATTGATAGAATTCAAAAGAAATTTGTTCATTTTGCTCTCCAACATTTACATTTTGTTGAGACTATTCCTTCGTATAATGCTCCATGCTTACTTATTAGTTTGAAGCCTCATGAGAGCAGAAGAGTTATACATTACCTAATGGTTGTGTATGGCTTGATTTATGGGAATATTGATTCCCCATTTTTACTTTAATATAGGTAGATAATATTTAATGTACCTGCATGTCATCTGCGCTACCATGTTCCTTTTTATGTATCCATTTTGAAAACTAACTCTCTAATGAATGCGCCAATCTCAAGGGCCTTGCTAGAATTTAACAAAGTCTCAAAACAATGCGATTTGGATTTCTATATAACTAGGAATCTCTTCAAGGACTATATTGTATCGTTTTATTTATAATCTTTATAATCTAATTATTAATTATTTTTACAACACTTTTTATAATTTCTAGTCAGTAAGAAAAGAATTTTGACTAAATAAATGAAATTAAATGAAATATGTAGGTAATAGTTCTTCCCAAAAAAAGACTGGCATGTAGCAACTTCAAAAATATCATCGATCAACACTCCGATCGGTTTTTACATATATTAGAAAAAATATATTTTATATATATTAGAAAAAATTAAAGCAGTGGTGTACACTTACAAACAGCAACTCATGCCAATGTAAAAACAAAAAAAAAACAAATAGTAAAAATTGCTTATGAAAAAGCTTTTCATTTCTCCGATCGGATTCGGCATAAAAAAACTGTAGGTCCTTTTTATTCATGTACAAATATAACATGAGAGGCGCTACATACGGTCATAGTCGACACTTATAAACTGAAGTTCATTGTGGCAAAGGCATAACACTTGCCATAACGGCTGTGATTCCCTCTATAATTCTACCTCCTTCTTCCTCCCTACACAATGTTCTGCATTCATAGGGGTACACCGTGTGTCTTGATTATATAAATAAAAAAAAATCATTGTAAATCCAAAGGATTTGGGAAGTGAACAAGTTGGACGTGTCATTGCTTTGACATTTTATGGAGTTTTTGAAGTTTATTGAAATTTACTTCTTTATAATTGTTTTTATATTTATGATGGGGTAAAAGATGATCGCCGCAGCAAAAATTTATACGGAAATGCAGATGTATACACACATAAATGATAAGCAGCAAATATGCATACACATGTATCCACGAGTATGAATCCAACTCGATTTATAGAGGGCGCTGAGTATAAATTATACTTGATAGACACAGAGCGCTCCCCATCAGTTTTTAGTAAAATTTGACATTTCAAACAAAAATCGTTAGAAATTTCTAGAGCTGAAAAAAACAAATGCGAGGCACAAACAAATGGCTATTGTGTAACGATAAAATTGCAAGCAAAAACTACGGCTGAGAGACAGCGAGAATGTGGAATGCGTCGAAAACTGGAGGCCCAACAAAATTTAGATTCTGCTATAGTGGTAAAAACCCAAAAACCAGCACCGAGAGATCGCGAGAGCATAGACGTCGCAAGCAACTTGAGCACAACAGAATTCGAATTTCATTGAAAAACAACTCGCAAAGACTAATGCGGAGAGACAGCAAGAATGGGAAATGAGTTAATTAGAGCCAATATTTGCATCAACACTCATGCCATTGACTCCCGACGAAGATCCTCAGATTATACGGCACAGTCATTGAGGTGGCAGAATTCCCCGCTTCTCAACGAAAATTTGACTCAGTGCAAAGAAATCAACTCGCATCAGCAAAACAAAACATAGAAGAAATTTACCAAGTTTCAAGTTAACCTCATAACATTCTCGAGTTCTTAGACCGGCAGGTGGCAAATTTCCCACCTGTTAAAATCATACAACCTAAATATTTTGATGATGATAATTATTATATATAATAATTATTATTATTGATGATGGTAAAATTATAATTATAATGATGTAGCATGCGTATGCTGATGATATACAGCCTTATTTATCAAGTCGTGTTGGCCTTGTTGATGACCTCACTGCAAGAATAAATGATGACATAGTATCTATTTTTAATTGGGTTTCTAGCAATGCTTTGAATCTAAATGCTGATAAATCATTTGCTATTTCTATCTAAAAGGAAAAAATTTCTTATACTAATATTCCCCCTTTATATTTAGGAACCGTGCAGTTGAAATTCGTTGACAAAATAACTAATTTAGGTTTCTGTATTAATTTAAGAGTCTCTGCTGCTTTTACTCCTGTGGAAACCTATTGAAAACTGGCAATCCAGTTAGTGTTGAATATTGTAACATATTCTGAGCTTGTTTATGTATGCTTGACTCTCATAGTCATGCATACTGAAGCGGCTTTCATTGTGTCCTTAGATTTATTCTATTAATGTGTTTGTTGTTAAATACGCGAATTTAAGCAGTGTTACTCTAATTTTTACTACATTCTTATTTCTATCTATAGTTAAGTTCTTTATTCGGAATTAGTTATCTGTTTCTATTTCATTTCTTTTATTTCACTCCCTATTAATTTTTATTGTATTTTTCCGCTGGTAAAGATATTATATTTCAGTGTACTTCTATTCTTTGTTGAATAAATTGAATTGAAATATAATGATGTAGCAAATAAATTCGCATGCTTTGAGTATAAATATTTCGAGGGGGATGATGATTGCATGCATTGGAATTGCAAACGATCAAAATGAAGTTAATCCAGATGTAGCACACCTGGTGCAACACTTTAAATTTTTAAGTTAAGTTTAGTTAATTTTTATGTTTAAGTAACTGCCGTACTAAGTATCCACCAAACTCCCCTTTTCGTTGCTTGTATTTACATTGACTTCAGCAACCTTCATGGCTTATTTGACTTATCTGATTCTCAATTTAACATTAAAAATTTGTACTATCTTAAAATTTGTAAATGAATTAACCGTCTTATGATTATACATATAATCTGTAGCTGTTGTTTGAAAACTACTCTGGGATAGTTACTTCACCCTTCTACGTGTCGCGTCACACAGAACAGTTCGGACAGTTTTTTCGGGTTGTGGCGGTTAAGTGGGATTCGAAAAAAACCCAAACAAACATCTACTAATTAAACTGCAACTGAAACTCCATGGATCTTCTTTTTTTGTATGGGAAGAGTTAGAGGTCGCCCCGGAGTAAAAACCAAACTCATTAACACACGTTTCACGCTTTTCGAGTGCGTCGAACTACGGAACTATTTTCAACTTCGTTTCACGTTTGTGACGCGTTGTGTTACGCGAGAAACGCGTTTAAGCCTGAAATGCATGTTATGATGGTTATAAATGCTCAAGTTATGATTTGAACATAACATAGCAAAATTAAAGTAAACTTTGTTTATATTCGGGAAATTATTGGACATTCCAAGCGTGTCATACAATGGTCAATATCCACGTCTCAGTGTAATACATTAGGACGGGAAGCATGAGGGATTTATAGAGCTTTATTTTAATCAGTCGGGAAAGGGCTCTGATTCTTAATTGCTCACTGAGCCCGTAGTAACACCTGTGGGCAAGAGTTGTTAATCTCCCGTTGATCTTAAGGCTGACATTATTGTTAGTGTTAATGCTGGATGCTAGGCAAATGAAATCCTTGCCGATTTTAAAAGTATAATTATCACCTGTGACATTTTGTCCAAGACGCTATGACTCATTGTTTGTTGACACAAGGTATTTCGTCTTGTCCTCCTTAATCACTAGATCCACTCGACAAGAATCCCTTTCCAGATTGGATAATGCTGTATTTTCTGCTCGAGCATTATGCAGATGCTCCCCTCGGCAGTGTTGGGCAGGAGAAGATTAAGATTCGTTGGTTAATTTTTTTTATTTTTAATTGTATTATATTAATAGTGTTGTACAAAAAGATAAAATATCTTATAGCTAATGTACCACTGCAACAGAAGGACTTTAATAAAATAAGTACAAGTGGCCAATAAACACTTTACACAATTAATACTTAAAATAAATTTATAAATAAATAAATGTTAACAACTATGAAATTAAACAGTGACATAAAACAAAAATTACATACATGTACAAGAATATATAGTATGGTGTAAAAATTCATAATATAAATATTATGGAATTGGTATACAAAATAAGTATAATATTTACTCTTGTGCAAAGAACTTTTGCTATAAAATTTTAAATCGCGCTGCATTGCTTATGTTTTTAATTGAGGATGGTAAAAAAATGAAACAATATTCGGTATCAAATGGCGCGGCGATCTCTGTCAATTTTCACTGCGCTGGTGGTGTCGTTTTGCAAAGACGAATGAGTTTTGCGGGGATACCAAAATCAGACATTGCGGCGTACAAGTTATCCCTAAGCTTGCTGTCGAAGGCGGCTCCATAATCGACGAATAGATGGTGGGTGTCGATCTGTTTTTCTCGGGTCTTTTGGATTTGGCATCTGGTCGATAGCGGACTTACCAGGCCTGAAGTTACACCGATAAGGTCCAATCAGTTTGTTGGCGATGGGCTTCAGTCTTTGACACATTATGTTCGATAGAACCTTATATGCAATATTAAGAAGGCTTACTCCACGGTAGTTGGAGCAGATAATGGAATCACCTTTCTTGTGGATTGGGTAGAGAACGCTAAGGTTGCAATCACTTGGCATGCTTTCATCCGACCATATTCTGCAAACAAGTTGGTGCATGCGTTTTTTGAGCTCATCGCCTTCAGTCTTAAACAACTTAGCAAGCAGGCCATCTGCACCTGCGATAGCTGGTCGTTGTGGCGTAGTTGGAAGTGCGTTGGCCTGGTGTGCAGAGTGTCCGGGGTTCAAATCACGGCACAGGAAAAATCAAAGAGTAGAAAAAAATTTTCAGCATGGCACCACCTCTTGGCAGGCAATGGCAACCTACAAGAGTAAAACTTGCCTATGAAAAGCTTTTCACTTCGCCGTCCGGATTCGGCATAAACCTTTAGGTTCTTTCCATTCATGTACAAATATAACACGCACGACATGACTGGATGCGAAAAGTTCGGCCACCCATGGGGTGTTGTGCCGAAAGAAGATGGCTGTTAAGACCCCATAATAGTCATGCGGCGGTACCAGATTTCCGTCTTCTTTCGCAGGAAGATGCCCGGTCTTCAAAGCGTTAGTCAGGCATCTTGTTCTCGTGCTGCAACAGCATCGCGACACTCTTGGTCGTACCACATATTTCTCTGTCGACGATGGTACGCTCATCTTCGGCAGCCGTACGCATAGAGCGGGAAATGTGCGTCCACTGCCGTTGTGATTGCATATTGTCGACATCCAACTTTCTCTTTGTACCTAATCGTACGAAATTTGGTACACATAGACGTGTGCAGACCTTGGCTGCAACCAAGTAGTGGTCTGAGTCGATGTTTGCACTCCGTCCAGTACACTGGAAGCGTGCATTACGTCAATCACAACGTAATCAATTTGGTTTCGTGTCTTTTGATCAGGGGATCGCCAAGTGGCCGTCTGAATAAGTATCGAGATGTTGAAATCTGGTGCTACTAATTGTCATGTTCCGGTAGCTTCATTATGGAGACTGAATTTTTCGATTGTCGGATCAAAGAGACATATCGGAATGTAAATGCCGACCACAAATTTTATTTTTATATTAATATTTTTTCATTGAATAAAATCAAAGCGTTTATGATAATTTCTCTTGTTCGCTTGTTCCTATATAATTTTTTCAAATTGAAGTACAAAAAACAACTCTGATAGAAAACTCAAAATCATCATAGTAAAAACGAAAGTGCAGTGCATTAAAAAGCGAACAAGGTATATACATCAGAAGCGCTTGTGATGCGCACTCCACATCGGCTGGTTGTACATACATCCACAAGTACTACTTACATGTTTGATATGTGTTCAAAGGCACGTACAGGTGCCACAGGCGTGTGAATATTTAAAAGAGGCTCATCAACATTACAATCATTACCTGTGGTTACAAAAAAGAGAGGAATTGTAGTGTGTATATGCAGTAGTGTAAGTGTAGTGTGTGCAGCCTTTGTGTTTGCTTTGTATTTTTTGGTGTTAGTGTAAACCACAGATTTGTTTACCCATTTGTTGATGTCGTCCATCTAGTTTTGGTATTATTTTTGTGGGAAAAGTAAATGCTGCTTAATTGTTTGTAATTAAAAGCTTTTAGAACGGCATTGGTCATCAACAGTGGTGCAAACACTTGTACGAATTTCTCCGTATAAATAAATACGGATAGATTATTAGTGAAAAAAAAAAACGTATTTTTTAATGTGTGATTTATGATTTATACACATGTTGTTACACAACATATGTTGTTTACACAACAAGATAATGTGGGTCTTAGGTCCTTTTTCAAATCAAAAAATTAAATGCCATATAAGTGAATTGACAATTGCAAATGCGCTATCTGCGAGGAATGCGCTACATTCCCTTCTATTCGATGGACAGATCGTTTTTGTTGATATTTTGTGTACCAGGCTTATTTAAGCCAGGGAACATATTTTTGGCTAATCGTGACGTACAAATTATTTCTCAGGTTAAAAAGTTAGTAATGTGTAAGAATTTGGATTTTTCTTGTACTGGAGACCACTACGTGGACTGAGCGATTTGGTTGAAGTTTTGTGTACTAGGGTTTCCTAAGCCAAGGAATCCATTTTCGATTTCAACATAAAATTATTTCTGAGGGTGCTCCGAAACAAAAGCTAGAAAAATTTTATTAAAAGAATTCGCTACGTTAAAAAAAAAATACGTTAGTCATATTCTATTAAACCCCTATTCTCTCATGATAAGGGTTACAAAATCGATCCACCGTAATGTACAGTTAACAATATTATAAATATACAGGATTCTCCGTTTATTAGCAATATATTTATGATCCCAACTTTAAATGACTCATCAAAATTTCGTATATATGAGCAAACATCCGTAGAAAAAAGAAAGTTTTGTTAGTTTTATTCCTGCTGCAACAGGGATAAAATTTTGGATGTAGTGGTAACTTCTTTGGTATACACAAATATTATTTTTTTACTTTTAATGATTCCTTTAAAAAAAAAGTTAATTATACTTAATAGCGGAGCTGAAAGACTGCAGTAATTATAAGTCGTTTCGTTTAAAAATTACTGAATCACTCCATTCTTATCGTGAATGGAGAATTAAGACCGTTAAGTCATAAGTCATTTTGAAGTCAATAACTGACCATTCTTTTGTAAATCATATTTTGAAGTCCTGAATTTGTAATCTCTCGACTTTTAGACATTTAGTTCAAGTATTTTTATTTTTTCGTACATATGACACAGTGTGAGACTACTTTTCGAGCATGGGGTTTTTCATATGAAATGGACACCATATCTGGAATTTTCCAGGTTGGCCAAGTTAAGCGACATTTTTACCAATGAAGTTCATGTTTTTCATTGATTTCAAAAAATATTGATATATAGAGATATTTTGCTATTTATGTCATCGGGAGTCTAAGAAGAAGGTAATCGAAATTAGAATATGAACTAATAAACATCCTCAGTTTCTCGCCGGCAGAGGGCAGGTAATCCACATTAATAGGAAACAATTATATGGTTGTTATGAGAATAAATTATTGGATTGTATTTAAATTTGTCCATATTATTATTAATACCAAATAATTCACAATTAATGACTTCACTCAGTAAAGATGCAGTCGCCATTGGCTGCAAGACATGAACAAAATTTGAAGTCATGGCTACGACTTCAATCATAATGTGAAGTAATGGTATTATTGTGGCTTATTTCTACTGAAGTCACTGTTGACTGTTCCTATAGAATGAACTTTAAAGCGACTTCATTTTTAAATCAAAAGGAATGAACTGCCAAAAAACTGAATTCATTCGCAATCACAGCAGTACGGCTCTGCTTAATATTTTGTTTTTTTTTGCACTTACTGTGCATGTAACTGGGGTTTGTGTATACGAATTTTGGGTACTATTAAGCGGGAAGTACTTATAAGTATTTCCCTCTTATAAGCATCCTATTTACTTAATTTTCAAGGATGCTCATAAGCGGGGAATACTATACAAAACTATGCTTGTATGTTTTTTATTTTACTACAACCCTCTGCTCTTTTATCATTATTTTATTAAATAATGAGAACAGAAGGTCAAATAGAAAATCATTTGTCATCAATCCGTTTACATATTATCTTTAATCGTCAATGTCATTGTTGCATGCCGAAAAAAGTATGATATTAATATTATGAATTTGTACCAACGCTATTAGATATTGTACATACATATGTAGAATCTTAGGCTGCTACAACAAGATTGGTTTGAGCAACTGCACCGCATCATTCTCCGTTTGGGGTTGTTATTTAAAATGAAAATATGTGTTAACTACTTATGAATAAAACAGGGCTGGCATCTGTAGATGATCGCTCTGACCATATATCGGGTGTTTTTTTTTAGAGGTGGAGAACTTTAAATTGAAACCACACACAGAAAAATGTTTTTAATATCTACGGCTTTATTTTAAAGATAACTTTTAAAAATTAATGTTTGAATATGATTTCGGACATGTGGCTGCCCGATCTTGTAAGCACATGAAAAGAAGCCAAGAAACCAAGATCATTACGTAAAATTTTCCGTAAAGTGGATGGACACAAGCTTAATTGTTGAGCACGATGATAATCCAAAACATCATAATTCTCGAAACATCATTACATCCAGAAAACCATTTGGTGCGTATGGGACGGTGGAATCAATGTCCTTTATGTCTTCAAAAATGATGATGGTCGGAACGTTACAGTGAACTGTGAGTTTTCATACTTACTAACTTTTTCGTGCTTTGACATTAATGTCAAAAGATTATCTTTAAAATAAAGCCATGAAATGGGATATTAAAAATATTTTTTTACGGGTTAGACGAGTGAAGCGTTACCAACTTCACACCGGTATATTTGGCAATGCGATATTGCAAACTATGTCAAATTCATCAATGACAGCTGTTTATGCTGTTTATGTTGTTTCCAAACTACTACAAGCATTTTCGTCTAAGTTTTATAGAACAAAAGTTATTGGAAATGGAATCAAACTTAATAGTGAAATTGCGTTGTATTTGAGTGGGGAATCACAACTAGCTATTTTTCGTGAGCTCAGGCATCTCAAAGTGAATAAATGTTTGTGTATCGCACCATAAATCATTATAATGATACAGGCAGCATTGTCAAACGTGTGGACGAAAAAAACAGCAACATCACCTGAAATGGTTCGGAAAGTGAAGGTTCGACTTGAACGAAATCCACGTCGTAGTGGTAATCAAATGGCCAAAGAACTGAAAATATCCCAGCGAAGCATCCGACGCATATTCCAAAATGAGTTCAAGGTAAAGCCTTACAAGTTCCAGAAGGCACATGATCTTACACTTAACTGAACGCATTTACGAAAATTTGAGTCTACGAACGACCACCCGAAGTAATTTTCCATCTCAAGTAATGGTATGTGACCGCCGAGTTACGCTATCCAATCGTTTTCATTGAGCCTGTTGCCATTATGGATGCGCTGAAAAAAGCCATTGTACGGAAATGGGCCAAAAAATTGCAAGATTATATTCGTGCAGTATGCCGTTAACCGTTTGAATGGATTCTAAAGTGAATGGATTCTAAAATTTTTATTAAGTATTTCCCACATTTTTGTAATTTGAATCAATAAAAAATAATTTCACACAGAAAAATATGGTCGTTTCACTGGCTTTACCAGGTTTGATTACCAGTTTATATAAAATATTTTATATTGAAAGCACCGATTTCCGACTACAAAGCCAATACATATTTTTGAATTTTAGATCAAACTCTTTGATTTTTTTCTTTACGTGCTCCTTCCATTGGAGCTTAGCGTCTAAGGCCATGCCTACGTATTTGGCAGAGTTCGAATAAGGTACAATATGATTATTCATGTATATCAGTTTACAAAGAATATCTTTATTTGTGAAATCAACATGTGTGGATTTGGTGTTGTTAAGTTTAATTTTCCATTTTTCGGTCCAATCGTTAATTTGTGTAACCGCTAATTGAAGGGAGTTAGTAGTTTCTTCTATGGTCGAACCTTCGGCTAGAAGAGCTGTATCTTCTGAAAAGGTAGCAGTGCAATAATTTGATCCAGTTGGTAGGTCCCAACTAGCAATTTTGATAGCATTGGTAGGAGCGCAATTGGTTTGTATGAAGGCATATCGTGGAAGTGTTTTCCCGGTTTTGGAATCATAATCACTTCTGATACTTTCCAAACACAAGGCATGAATTTATAGGGAATATTTCTTTAAATTTCGGTTGGGACCAGGTGTTTATTTTCAGAGCTAAGTTCTTGTCGAAAAGGAAAAGTTATTGCAAAATTTTTCATCAAAAGCCTAAAAATAAAAGTTGGTTTATTAGTATTTATTTTTAACTTTTACAAAATATATAAAATCATGGAAGGATATCGTTACCAAAACAAACACGATAAACGGGAATGAGGGAAAACATTTTTTGACCTTAATCTCGAAAAAAAATTCCTCTTTTCTTTACAAAATCTTTTCTTTTTTTTAATTTAATGTGCAAAAAAGTTCATATTTTGTGGTTGGCTTATTCAGTCAGAGAGTCAATATTTTAACCTAGCAACACCAGGAGCACTTATAACTAGAGTAATTGGGGCCTTTGTCGTTTAGCCATACACCGACGGCCCCAAATGGGCTGCGTTGTAGGTGCAGGCGTTTACTCAGAGTCCTTCCAATTATCCTCATCCATACTCCTCCCCAACGAAGCCAGTGTATTCCCGGCTGTATTACTTGGAATAAGAGAGGCCTGCAGGTTACTTTATGACATCAGGAATAATTATAAATTCCAAATTAGTTCTGCAATGCAGAGAGGAACTCGGTCTACGTGCTCAAGGGTATCGTTCCAGGCCATAGAAACATCGAGGGTAATGAAAGGGCAGACGTGCTAGCTAGGTTAGGTTCGGCCCTCGACTTCGCTACAGCGGAATCTGTCGCAAATGCTGTTAGCAATGTATAGGCCACTGTTGCTTCTCTCTACCTCTTTATAGCCGGACCGAAGTGGAAATGACTGACCACTTGCGTCAGGTCTAGGAAAAAGTGGCCAGACTATAATGACTATCAGGACAAAACAACTGATAGAGTGTTCTCGTCCTAATATCTCACGCATTACCGCTATTCTCACAGGCCACTTAGTATTGTTGGAGAACTTCCAACAATACTTAATCATCCATTTAATAATTTCCTGTCGTAGCTGTCAGGAAGAGGTTGAGATGGAAAGTCTCTTTCCCTATTTATGTTTGTTGAAATTTTGTGTACCATGGATTTTTGTGTCAAATTACATCAGTTTGGCCTTAGTTCTTTCCTGTCCAGGTTTGGCAAGAGCAAGACTTCGCTCATTTGCCAAACCATTCCTCCAACACATTAATGAAATCTCAGAAATCGATATCTTAAGAGATATATAAGTTAACACAACCGCCTAAGCTATTCACACATTCACCTGCCATAATCTGCTGACAACGCGTCTGCGATGAGCAACATTATCCACACGCGCATCCGCTACGATAGGCACATCAGCGCAACTATCGCTGCTGCCGTGAGAACTTTTAACGCACCAGTTTATTTTAGGTAGAATTAAGCTTAGTATTGACGCAGCATAACCCCAACAGCGCGGCCGGTTGTGTGTGAATTTGCTTGTGCTTAGGATTCTCACGGAGGGTCATATTGCACCAGTGATCATGCCGTATTTACGGCAGCGCGTGTAGCAACATGACACTCTGGAATTCTGAGACAGCCAGAACCTTGCAATCGGTCACACGCTTGACGTTGTGCTGTGCCAGCATTTTTCGTTAGTAAATTTGTTTACTACGTTTTTGTGTAGGAATAAGGGTCCATAAAACTACAGGCTGTTTTTTTAGAATTTCCGTGGGTACGACCCGCGTGAGTTGTGCTCACTTGAGAAACTCATGAAATTCCTGGAGACGCGTTTCCAAGCCATGGAGGTGCTCGGGCAAGTCAAGCCGCATAGGAATCCGAGTACCAGACCAACATCCTTGATGGCTGAATAAAATTTTTTTATATTCAGGCAACCTCTTTTACTTGTCGGTTGGTTGCTCGGTACAGAACCGATCAGCCAGTTTTTTCCAAGCCTTGCTGCAGAACCAATGCTTGGGTTTTGAGGAGATTTTTAGATGATTTCTTTCCACAAAATAAAAGAAACGAACCTTGAAGTGCAGAAGGCATTGACGAATTTCGGCAAGGATTCCGCTGAGCGAAAAAGAAAGAAGCAATATGCCAGCTCAAGGATGGCTCAACTGAAAGGATGGTGGGATGAACTCACAACATTGGATGCGCGAATTCAAGAAAACAGTCGCAAGTTTAAGGAGAGTTATTACGCCAAAATTAAGGAGCTGTACGAATTCCTTAAAAACAAATTAGAAACATTGGCAAGTACGAGCAACGTCATCCCTGGACCTGAAGGTGCAGCAGGTGGCATCGTCGATGGTATGGAAGATCCAACAGATCGTGGACACGAAGCCACGCTAGATTTCACCTTGCCAACCAAGCAGTGGAGCGACGATATTGATCACAACGACCCAGCAAGGTTCCTGGAGCAGCGACAAAAGGCGCTGATGAGAGCGACCACTACGCTCATCAAGGAACTCGGAGGGAAGTTAAGCGAGCCCCAGTCGACAACGTTCTACGAAGTGAAGGCAAAGGTCTTCCTGAAATACCAGGAGGATTTTGCCACCACCAACTACAAGATTTGATAAACGTCTTCTTCGAACAAAACAACTCGCTACAAGACACCTACATCAGTCTTCAGCAACATTTGGAACGCCCACGGCAGAGCCAACCAAAGCCATCGTCATCTAACATCATGCGATAGCCGGACATCAAGCTACCGTCTTTCGACGGTGACTATTTGAAATGGACAACATTCAAAGATCTATATTTGCAGCTGGTTCACAACAAAGAAGTCAGCAAGGTACAAAAGATGTTTTATTTGACCACCAACTTAATCGGAGAACCAAGACATCTGATCAATCATCTGCCTGTTTCGGAAGAGAACTATGACACCGCATGGACCATCTTGACTAATCGCTATGACAAAAAACGATTGATGGTGAGCGCGCTGCTGAAAAAATTAATGGGTCAGCCACAGCTAAACTCAGACCACAAATGTGTTATATGATAAAGAGCCTTGACTCAATACAACGATACAACCAAGGAGTGTTTTTTGGTTTTAAGGGCTTGGGACTGCCAATATCATCATGGGATCCTATCGTAGTGCATATAATCATCAAGAAACTCGATCGAGTGACTCATGGTGCTTTTGAGCAATCACTGGACGACCCGCGTGAGTTGAGCTCACTTGAGAAACTCATGAAATTCCTGGAGACCAACCATCGCGACATTTGGACATCAGTCAGTGAGTAGTCCCTGACAATCTACAGCTGGCAGACCCGACATTCTACCAGCCAAACCAGATTGACATGCTAATTGGCAATGAAATATATCATGAATTGCTAATGATCGGGCAAGTCAAACTGGGGAAGAATTTACCCATCCTACAAAATACTGTGTTTGGATGGGTCGTCGGTGGTTGCACACGGGAGTCGCCCGTACCATCCACCTTTTGCGGGGTTAGTACCAATAACACTGCTACACTGGACGAGCAGATCGTTTGTTTGTTTGTGTTTGGCGTTTGGAAACCATCGACGCACCAACCCCAGCGCTAACGTCGGCCGAGCAAAGATGCGAGCAACATTTCAACCAAACGGTGCGCAGGAACCAACAAGGCAGGTTCATTGTCCGCCTGCCATTCGCAACAATGGAAAA
This sequence comes from Palloptera scutellata, assembly GCA_958295655.1. Taxonomy (NCBI): domain Eukaryota; kingdom Metazoa; phylum Arthropoda; class Insecta; order Diptera; family Pallopteridae; genus Palloptera; species Palloptera scutellata. The sequence continues at coordinate 15,808,719 of OY282453.1, forward strand.
CTGTCTCGGGCATTCCCAAGCCGCCGCACTAAATCGGTAAAAATCCAGAAGTCAAGTCGAAATATGTACAATTTATGGAAGAGTATTTAAATTTGGGCCATATGGAGGAGGCCTGAGGATGATGAGGACATCATTGTGTGATGAGACCAGCGAGTACCACCAAAAAAAACTACGTGTCGTATTCGATACTTCAATGAAAACCTCAAGCAACCTGTCATTTAACGAAGTTCTGTACACTGACCCAAAGATCCTAGAAGAATTGTTTTAAATTTTGGTACGATTCCGGATGAAGCAATGTGCCTTCACAGCCAACATCGAAAAAATTTATCGTCAAATCTTGGTGGACGATCGAGATAGGTTAAAGTGCTTTCGTCTAACAGTAACGTGCAGAGTCACAACAGCCCCATACCTTGCCATAAAATGTCTTCATAAATTGGCAGCCACATATGAGACCCAATTCCCACTGGGTTCGTCTTGCCTTCGGAATGACTTCTACGTCGACGACGTCATTTCAGGAGCCGACACGGTGGCGGAGGCTCTTGCCAAGCAGGATGCACTCAACAGCACCATGGAAAGCGCTGGCTTTAAACTGCGAAAGTTGTGCTCTAATCACTCATCACTCCTCGCCAAAGGAGTGAGGATGGCTCTGGAGGACAGAGCCATCCAAGTGGGTTTCGATAAAGAGGACAGCACGGTCAAAACATTGGGAATGATCTGGCAACCACAGGCAGATGCATTCCTGATCTAAAACGCAGTGGGATCTAACTGAAGTGGTTACCAAGCGACGAGTACTGTCCGACATAGCACACGTCTTCGATCCATTGGGAATATTGGGGCCAGTCATAACAAGTGCAAAAAAATTTTCTAAATTGACAGACACAGCGATTCCTACCTTCAGGAGGACTCTCCTGTGAAATAAAAAAGATTAAAAGTGACTCATAAAATATAATGAAGCGAAACCTTTGGCAAGGTTCAACTCTTTGTCAGGTCCGCTGTAAATAAAATTAAAAAAAAAAAGCTTCACTATTAGCTAAGTAACAAAAAAAAAAACAAAACAAAAAAAGAAACAAAATATGAAAAAAAAACCCCAAAATCTATAAAAAAATCTTATACACAAATATACAAAAACAACGTTAAAGAAAGAAAAAAAAAAATTAAAATAAAAAAGAAACACAGTTAACAATATAAAAGAAAAAGCAACAATTCAATAATCAGTAATGGCTATATAAGTCAGACGCATCTTGCTCTTGCTTACTTTAATAAAGTAAAGCAATTGAAAAAGAAAAAACCTCACATAATAAAATACATCGAAAAGAATTAAGTTAAGTGTCACAAATTAAAACGTAATCCGAGCAGGGACCCTGGCAAAATTAGTGGGCACTCGCATCTCAGATGTGGTGCCGGGGTTCCACTCCCTGCCAGGATTCGTAAAAGTGTATGTGCTCATGTTCTCGGAAACGGCTAACAACTTTTGTGTCCTGCGATAGCCGCCGTATGAGGTCCTAAAACGTCCTAAATGGGTGCACTTTGTCGTTCACATGGGAACACGGCAACTATTGCTGGGCCACGGTAGGCTCAAAACGCTCTTGTGAAGAAAGTGCCCTGAGTCGGAGGCCTGCAATCTGATTGCAGACTACTAAAAAGGATTGCGCGTCCCTTCCGGGTCTAATCCATCGAACAAAAATGAGAGTACACAATCTAAGATTATGTGAAGGTTATCGAGCTGAAGAAAGCGGAAAACCGCATTCGTCAGCTTGAGTAAGCCAACACGCCAAATGTTCCCTTTGAAATTCCATTACGGGGACATTGCACGGAAGAAGATTTGAGGGATGTAGGGAAACTCCCCGATGCTGTTAGGGAACTGCAGGTATTCGAAGGGAATCTGACGGAGTACGTCTCTTGGATATATTGTGTAGAGGGGATTTTGGATGATTATAAGATAGTCGGTTTGAAACCAATATATAGGGCTATCCTCAAGAGCATCAGGGGAAGATACTCTGGTAAAAGCCAACCAATCCAAGAAGGTTAAGATTGAACTTGATGCCGCAGCTGTCGTTAATCTTAAAGAGCTTCTTGTTTCCTGAGACATCCTTGCCTTTCGCGACTTCGCAAGACCTTTCAAGCTGACCCGCGATGCCTCTAATTACGCTATAGGTGCTGTCCTGACGCAAGGTGGCATACATTTCTCGTTCCTTGAGTAAAACTGAAGAAAATTACGCCACCAACGAAAAAGAGATGTTGGCTATCGTGTGGGCGCTGGACAACCTTCGTTATTACTTATATGGTGCTAAAAACATTAAAATATATACGGACCATCAACCTCTCACTTTTGCCCTAGGAAATAGATACAATAATGCAAAACTAAAAAGGTGGAAGGCCCGTATCGAAGAATATAATCACGAATTAATTTACACACCAGGTAAATCCAATTTTGTGGCAGGCGCCTTGTCAAGAATGAAGTGCCAACCTTCACCTGATGGCAACGAGAATAGTGCTCCTACCGAAGCTGGGAGTGAAGGTGAAACAATGCATAGTGCCGAGCAAGATGCGTCTGACTTAATTATTCATGTGGAAGCACCTTTAAACGTTTTCAGAAACCAATTTGTGATTAGGGAGGGTAAAGAGCTTTTTTGCGTAGAAAGCCCACATAACGGTTACAATCATCATTATGTTACCTTAGATAGAATTGATCGGGAAACACTAACGAGGGTACTGAAGGAGCGTTTGAAGCCGAATGTGATAAATGACATCAAGATACCCGAAGACAGCCTTCAACTGCTTCAAGAGGTGTACTATGAACATTTCCGGTATTATAAGATACGAATAACAAAGAGGTTAGTCGAGGATGTTGTTAACGAAGAGAGGATTTGCGAAATAATTGAGGGAGAGCAAAAAGAGCTCATAGGAACTCTTTAGAAAACAAGACGCAAATCTTAGAGCGCTATTATTTCCCCAAAATGGCAAATAGAATAGAGCTTTATACCAAGGCATGTGAGGTATGCCTGGAAAATAAGTATGACAGGAATCCTTTTGTGCCAAAGTTGAAAGACACTCCCATTCCAGTTAACCCATGCGACATTTTGCACATAGACATCTTCCAAATTCAAGGTCAGAAATTCCTGAGCTGTTTAGATAAATTCTCATAATTTGCCAAATTTTTCCACATAAAGATCCTTTTTATTAGCTGTGTTCCTTAAATTCTGACCTCTGAATAATTTTTTGTATTGTGCATACTATACATTCTGACAACTGGTAGTATCACTCTCAGTGATGATGACGTGTTCTATGATTTCACAAGCTTTAAATCCAATACTTCCCACGGCCCAGATGGCATAGCTCCTATCGTTTGTAAAAACTGTGCTTCGTCCTTAGAGATTCCATTACATCTGATCTTTAATAAGTCATTAATCTCTGGTGTTTTACTTGATATGGAAATTATCTCACATTATTCCAATTTACAATTCGGGTCCCAAACAGGATATTTGCAAAATAAACCCATTTCAACACTTTCTACTACTCCTAAGGTAATTCAAAAATTGGTTTAGAGAAATTGGCTTTTAAATTTATGACTGGTAGGTCAACTACTACTAACCTAACCACTTTCTGCAATTACGTCGTACAAAACTTTTAACTAAGGGACTGCAAACTGACGTAATTTTTCCTGACTTTGCTAAGGCTTTTAACAAAGTCAATCATAAGATTCTCCTTGCTAAATTTTCCGCCTTGGGATTTCATTCTGACCTCCTTAAGTGGCTACAATCATATCTTTCAAACAGGATATAAACTGTCAAAATTGGCACCCATACCTCTAAACCCATTCATGTTTTGTCTGGAGTTCGTCTGGGTCCGCTTCTGTTTTTTTATTTATTAAGAACCTTCCACCAGTTATAAAGTACTCAACTTACCTCCTACTTGCCCGCAGATGACCTTAAGTTGTACCGGTCAATTAATTTTGATTCTTAACGCGACTTTTTGCAAATTGATTCTGACTCAGTGGCTAAGTAGTGTTCTCGCAACTGCTTATTACTTAATATTGCTCAGTGACAAAGCCTCACTTTGAGTCGTTTTAAAGTACCTTTATATTTTGACTACTCATTAAATTCGTCTAGATTTAACAGAGTTTACTCTAAGAAGGCTTTGGGAATTGTTCTGGACTCACACCTTGAATTCAAGAATAACATTGACTTCATTGTTAGTAAGGCAAATTCTATGCTTGAGTTTCTAAAGAAAAAGTTGAGAATTGAAAGAATTTAAAGAAATTTTACAAGATTGCACCAACTTAATTAGAACATTTCTCGCCCAACATATTAAACTAGTTGCAGCGGCGGATTTACCTGTAGGCAGATTAGGCATTTGCCTAGGGCCTCCGATTTATAAGGGCCTCCAAATTTAAAAAAAAAAATATTTAAAAAATTAAATAGTCGTAGAAATTGAGTTTCTAAATTTATTTCATTCATTTCATTTCATTGTTTGTTTGAATTTTGTTGCGTTAACATCAAATATTCGTTGCATGATTTTGAATATTGAGAACAATTATTGTGTTTATTGTGACTATTTCTATTTTTTAATTTTGATTTGAGTTTGATATTTTCCGAACAACCAACTGTTTTTTTAAAACTACCAACACCAACGTTGTTGCTTTCATCATTTATTAATTCTTAATTCACTCAACAACTATACCATTTTATTTTTAAAAAATTATTGAAAAATATACTTTAAAATGAAAAGAACTTTCGAGTCTGGCGCACAAAAACGACTACGAAAAAAAATTCAAATGAGGGAAAATGAAAAGCAAAGAAACTCCCTTGCAAAATTTATGTCTTGGGATGGAAATGTTCCATCTACCAGTACTGCGGGGGAGATAAAAGTGTTTCACTACCAGTAATACTTAGCTGATAACGATGTTAATCTTTCAAATAGGAGTATTTGTGTAGAAGAAGGTGCAAGTGATAATTGCGTTGCCATTACCAATGACAGAGATTGAAATTGAGAGTGAAGTAATAAAATGTACAAATACTTATCCTGACATGGTTTATAGCCAAAAATAATTAGTAAAGTTTTGATTGAACATTGTATTTGTACAAAACCCAAAAATGTGGGAGATTTAGAATCTTTTAAAAAATGTTATAAAGAAAATAATGATTACCAAATATACCGAAAATTAAATGGTTTACATTTTAATATGACTAAAATAAACGGACCCCAAGAGCGAAGAGAATGGTTGATTTATTCTGAAACAACGAAATCTGTTTATTGCTTTGCTTGTAAACTATTTAGTAAAAAATCTAATTTTTTAGTTTCAGGATATTCCGATTGGAAAAATATTGTAGACGTTTTGAAAAGACATTATGAGTCGAAAGAACATAACAGTTGTATGTGTGCTTATGTTCGTCCTGCTAACATAAGTGGTCGTGTCGATTCCAAACTTTTAGAAGTAATAGAAAAAGAGGCAATTTATTGGCATGAGGTATTAAAACGAGTCGTTGCTACAGTTAGACTTTTGGAAAGTTTTTTTTCCAAAGGCAATTTTCCCAGCTGTATTGAATATTTCGCTGAATTTGATGACTTTTTAAAGGTTCACTTAGAAAAATACAGTAATTGCGGGATTGGACATGTTAATTATTTATCTAAAACCATGTGTGATGAATACATAGAACTTATGGGCAAAAGTGTACAAAACTCCATTGTTGATTAAATAAAACGAGCTAACTATTTTGCTCTTATAGTTGATTTCACGCCTGATCAGTTCTTGATCACGATTATTATCAGGTATGTATATTTAGATCAAAAAATTTAAGAAAGGTTCATATGTTTTATTCCGAGCGAACATCATGATGCAACATATTTAGAAACAAATATTTTGTCCAGCTTGTCCGAACATGTTAGGCATTTATAACGGTCTCCAAGCTAAATTAAAAGTTACAGTAAAAATTCTGTTTTTGTGCCTTGCGCAGGACATTCCTTAAATTTAGTTGGAAATACAGCTGCAGAATGTTTTTCTAAAGCTATTAGATTCTTTGATTTTATTCAAAATTTATTCGTCTATTTTTCCTCTTCGACAAAGAAAACTGATAAAAAAAATTAAGCCATACTTTAAAACGTATATGTGACACTCGATGGTCATCCAGAGCTGAAGCTGTATTAACTGTACGAAAGAATTTTTCTTTCATAAGAACCGTTCTTAGTGAAATTTGTATTAACCCATCTGAAAAGCCCGTAACAAAAATTCAGGCGAAAAAATTACATAGTAGTTTTGAAGATTTTGAGACGGCACTGTTGATTGATTTTTTGGAATACACTATTGCAAAGAATTAATTACTACTACTACTATTAATGGCACAACAGCCCATGGAGGGCCTAGGCCGAGCTTTTCGCAGCCACTCATGTTGTGCGTCTTATATGTGTACATGAATGGAAGGGACCTACAGTTTAATGCCGAATCCGAACGGCGAAGTGAAAAGCTTTTCATAGCAATTTTTACTCTTGTAGGTTTGCCATTGCCTGCCAAGAGGTGGTGCCGTGTAGAAAAAATCGTTACAAAACAAAGAATGTAACATACAAAAAGGAACTAATTTATTGAAATCTTTATCAGCATTCATACTCAGTATTCGAACTGATGATGCATATTTTCACGAAATGGAAAAAGAAGCAATCGAATTAGCTGGTAGTACAGAAGACTCAACAGCAAAAAATCGAAACAGATAAACTTCAGATAATGACATAATTTTACGTGGGAAAGAACTATTCAAATTTGAAACATTTTACTTAATTTGTGATACTTTACACTCTGAAATAAAAAGAAGGTCTGTAGTTTATGACGAGCTATTACAAAACTTTTTAATATTTGTTGATTTTGATTTGCCTGAAGAAAAATTGGCTCAGTGTGTATCAAATTTAGTTCAAAACTATAAAGATGACATAAATCAATTAGTATTCAAAGATGAGGTTGAGCAGTTCCTTCATTTTGTAATATTGGAGAAAATATTAACACTGCCTGAAATGTATGCGTCAATTCTGGAAGGTTTAACATCAACATTTCCAAACGTTGAAATAATCCTAAAATTTTTTTTAACAATCCCAATTGCAATTGCGTCTGGTGAGAGATCATTTAGCATTCTTAAGCGGGTCAAAAACTACATAACAACGTCACTTGGCCAAATAAAATTAAATCAGTTAGCCATCATGGCCATTGAAAGCGACTTAGTAAAAAAAATGAACTATGACTCCTTAATTGATAGTTTTGCAAGAAATAAATCACGAAAAAAAATAATATAAATGGTCTATAATTTCTAACAAAATATTTTTCTATCAAAAATGTTTTTTCTTTCGTCAAAATTTAGAGAAGTACAAAAAAAAAAAACTTAAGAGGGCCACAAAAAATTTGTTGTTGCCTAGGGCCTCAACATGTTAAATTCTGCCTCTGACTAGGTGTTCGTTAGCATGCAGTCCTTAGAAATAATGCGTAAATACTTTTCAAATAAGTTCGTTTGGGACCTAGTTAATTACATAATTCATTGCCCCACTTGCTCTGCTCTATTTCTACTCTCGTAATCTTCGCGCTAATTTTCGGTTCCGTGAACATCATTGTAATTCACTCTACACTTTGAACGAAACAATAAGAGAAACTAATTCGATTTTACCTTGTGTTAGGTACATTTTTTTGTAACGTTGTTGACAATATTTATTCTAGGGACTATTCCAAATCCGCTTTTTAAAGCAAATGTCAAACTCATGCTCTCATTACGTGACAATTAAATTATGCTCACGCATGTTTACATGGAAATTATGGAAACTTTATGGAAACGCAAAATTCACTTTTACTTTACTTTCCATACAAGTGAAACTTCCAAAGAATGATGTTGACGGTTATTTTAAAGGAAATTCGGTACAATTTCTAAGTCTACCTCTGTATACTTTACTTTTAACTATAAGTAGTAATGATGACCCACTATTTTTGACTCTGCCTAGCAACTGTCCACTCCCACAAACTACATATAAAATTGTGGTAATACTGTATTGCTGTGTAAAGTAAGCATTTAATGTTGGACAAGAGCAGAAGAAAACCATTTCTGATGTCCTGCCTTACTTAAATACAAAGTATGCACCAATGTATGTATATTTGAAAATTTAAAACGTTTAAATTTCTGTTTTCTATTTGTGCTTTTTGTATTTTAATTCCAATTTGGTTTGTGTAGACATTACATTTTATTCACATAGAAAATTCTGCATCCGCATCCATTAATTTTCAATGGTTCGTATACAAATGGAATGAAAGCCATCAGCAAACTCGTATTTGAGGGATACTGCCGTGTAAGTTGATTATTTTGGCATTGTGTTAGAATTGAATGGAGAGGTATGCACATGCATACATACGTATATGTACGAATGTGTTACACACATATAGGTACGTTCCATGAACGTGCGCAATGGAGATGCAATTGCTCTTCCCTGCGATCTCACGCATAAACCCTTAAGGACTGAACCATTCAGTTCTTATTTATTAATAATATTAAACAAATCTATTAGATTCTTGAGTACCTTGGTTTAGGGAAGGGGCGATTTTCAAAATTTAAAGTAACAGTATATCAAATTCAAACTAAAAGTAGAAAGAATCAAACCAAAAATTACCTTAAAAAAAATTCAGACCAAAAGTCAGAACAAAATTGAAACCACTTGGACACTAAATAGAATAGACTATATTCAAATAAAATCAAAGCCAAATCAGGTCGAAACTCATGCCGCAATTCAGGCAAAAAGGAAAACAAGTTCAGAACAAAATCCTGTCCATAATATTATACTTAAAGACACAGAAATATAAGAATTCAAGTGTTAATACACAGAAGAAGTGGCCAACCGCTATAATGTCGCTTAGCTACTTACTTGACCAATCTAGAAAATTCCATTCAGCTTTTCGATGCCAACCGGTTTTTAATCAAACCGTTTTTGAACCGAATCATCCGCAGTTTCGGTTACTTGATCCGAACCATGAACCAAACCGTTTCTGTTTTTTTTTTACTTGAACCAAATCAAAACCAAACTTGTTTGGTTCAATCCAAAAGAGTAGACCTATTATAAGGCTTTGCAGCAAAACATTTTTCTTTTATCTTTACTACGTTTTGTAAGCAAGAATACTGCATTCATTAAGTGAATCTACAAATAAGATTTGTATTAAATATCAGATTTTAGTGCAAATATAGAAAAAAGTCTAATAAGTTTAAGGTAGAAATGCAGATGATTATGTTTTATTACAATATAATACATACATATATTAAAAAGTATATACGGCGGTTCGTAGGTGCTGAAAAACCAGCTTTTGACCCGAACCAGTTTTTCAGAGCGACTGTGAACCGCTGAACCAAACCATACTGCATAAATTTGTTGGTTCAATACCCTGTGTCGCATTGTTGTTCCCGCATATACAGGGGAAGTACAAATATTGGCTCAGGAAGGTCTGTTAGTTATTTTAATTGACTTACTTCAAATGACTTCAATGACTTCAACTAAATCAATTTATGAATTATTTATATGGAGACTTCATACAAGATGACTTATGATTTCATTATCTTAATTCTTCATTCACAAGGTGAAGCGAATAATTCAGACATTTTTAAACGAAGTCAAACAGATAAAAACTAACTTACTTACAGACTGAAATTCAAAATTGGTAGCTTCAGCTGATGTCTTGTAGCTGTGAAATAGGGACCCTTAAGTAGAGACCTTTCCGCCCAACTAATTTGGAACAATTGATCATCAATTCTATATCACCTTTAAAAAATATATATGTATGTATGTTTATGTGCACGTTACGGGTCGGGGCACCAAATCCTCTCCTCCCCCTCAATCCGCCTATGTTCCACCGCCTCTGAGTTTCATACGATAAAATAACAATATAACACAAATCACAATGGATCAACAAGTTATGTGCAATGACAAAAACTGTAATTACACGCTCGCAGTGTTGTTAGAAAAACTATTATTAAAGCAGTAATCAATTACATATTGTACATAGGGCGCATAACATACGTATCGTAGTTAAGCTAGCAACAAAAATGGTAAGAAATATAAAAGTTGTGAATGAAAGCAATTTGTCATTATTATTATTTGCTATTGTTATTATTATTTGTAATTATTATTTGTTATTAATATTATTACTGTTATTTGTTATTATTATTATTATTATATGTTATTATTATTATTATTTGTTATTATTGTTATTTGTTACTATTATTATTATTTGCTATTATTATTATTACATGTTATTATTATTGTGGTCGCTGTGGTGTAGTGGTAGTGCGTTGGACTGCTACTCCGAGTGTCCGGGGTTCGAATCTCGGCACAGGCAAAATCAAAGAGTAGAAAAAATAATTTTTCTATACGACACCACCTCTTGGCAGTCAATGGCAAACCTGCAAGAGTAAAAATTGCTATGAAAAGCTTTTCACTTCGCCGTTCGGATTCGGCATTAAACTGTAGGTCCCTTCCATTCATGTACAAATATAACACGCACAACATGAGTGGATGCGAAAAGTTCGGCCTAGGCCCTCCATGGGTTGTTGTGCCATTAAAAGTAAGTATTATTATTATTTATTATTATATTACTATTATTATTTGTTATTATATTATTATTATTATTTGTTAAGAATTATTATTATTATTATCTGTTAAGTATTATTATTATTATTATCTGTTATTATAATTATCTGTTATTATTATTAACTGTTATTATTATTATCTGTTATTATTATTATCTGTTATTATTATTATCTGTTATTATAATTATCTGTTATTATTATTATTTGTTATTATTCTTATCTGTTATTATAATTATCTGTTATTAACATTATTATTATCTGTTATTATCATTATTATTATCTGTTATTAACATTATTATTATCTGTTATTATCATTATTATTATCTGTTATTATCATTATTATTATCTGTTATTATCATTATTATTATCTGTTATTATCATCATTATTATCTGTTATTATCATTATTATTATCTGTTATTATCATCTGTTATTATCATTATCATTATCATTATTATTATCATTATCATTATCATTATCACTATCATTATCATTATCATTATCATTATCATTATCATTATCATTATCATTATCATTATCATTATCATTATCATTATCATTATCATTATCATTATCATTATCATTATCATTATCATTATCATTATCATTATCATTATCATTATCATTATCATTATCATTATCATTATCATTATCATTATCATTATCATTATCATTATCATTATCATTATCATTATCATTATCATTATCATTATCATTATCATTATCATTATCATTATCATTATCATTATCATTATCATTATCATTATCATTATCATTATCATTATCATTATCATTATCATTATCATTATCATTATCATTATCATTATCATTATCATTATCATTATCATTATCATTATCATTATCATTATCATTATCATTATCATTATCATTATCATTATCATTATCATTATCATTATCATTATCATTATCATTATCATTATCATTATCATTATCATTATCATTATCATTATCATTATCATTATCATTATCATTATCATTATCATTATCATTATCATTATCATTATCATTATCATTATCATTATCATTATCATTATCATTATCATTATCATTATCATTATCATTATCATTATCATTATCATTATCATTATCATTATCATTATCATTATCATTATCATTATCATTATCATTATCATTATCATTATCATTATCATTATCATTATCATTATCATTATCATTATCATTATCATTATCATTATCATTATCATTATCATTATCATTATCATTATCATTATCATTATCATTATCATTATCATTATCATTATCATTATCATTATCATTATCATTATCATTATCATTATCATTATCATTATCATTATCATTATCATTATCATTATCATTATCATTATCATTATCATTATCATTATCATTATCATTATCATTATCATTATCATTATCATTATCATTATCATTATCATTATCATTATCATTATCATTATCATTATCATTATCATTATCATTATCATTATCATTATCATTATCATTATCATTATCATTATCATTATCATTATCATTATCATTATCATTATCATTATCATTATCATTATCATTATCATTATCATTATCATTATCATTATCATTATCATTATCATTATCATTATCATTATCATTATCATTATCATTATCATTATCATTATCATTATCATTATCATTATCATTATCATTATCATTATCATTATCATTATCATTATCATTATCATTATCATTATCATTATCATTATCATTATCATTATCATTATCATTATCATTATCATTATCATTATCATTATCATTATCATTATCATTATCATTATCATTATCATTATCATTATCATTATCATTATCATTATCATTATCATTATCATTATCATTATCATTATCATTATCATTATCATTATCATTATCATTATCATTATCATTATCAGCATCAGCATCAGCATCAGCAGCAGCAGCAGCAGCAGCAGCAGCAGCAGCAGCAGCAGCAGCAGCAGCAGCAGCAGCAGCAGCAGCAGCAGCAGCAGCAGCAGCAGCAGCAGCAACAGCAGCAGCAGCAGCAGCAGCAGCAGCAGCAGCAGCAGCAGCAGCAGCAGCAGCAGCAGCAGCAGCAGAAGCAGCAGCAGCAGCAGCAGCAGCAGCAGCAGCAGCAGCAACAGCAGCAGCAGCAGCAGCAGCAGCAGCAGCAGCATCTCATTCTCATTCTCATTCTCATTCTCATTCTCATTCTCATTCTCATTCTCATTCTCATTCTCATTCTCATTCTCATTCTCATTCTCATTCTCATTCTCATTCTCATTCTCATTCTCATTCTCATTCTCATTCTCATTCTCATTCTCATTCTCATTCTCATTCTCATTCTCATTCTCATTCTCATTCTCATTCTCATTCTCATTCTCATTCTCATTCTCATTCTCATTCTCATTCTCATTCTCATTCTCATTCTCATTCTCATTCTCATTCTCATTCTCATTCTCATTCTCATTC